>OZ017743.1:1355000-1767500 GCA_963969285.1 Odontomyia ornata
CAATACAAAGAAGCTCAAGGTAAGTAAGTCCACAATATGTAATGTGCAATTTAATTTCGAACATACTCTTTGTACTTACAGATGGATGGCACGATCATAATAGGCTGATCCTAACAGGGAACAGTACAACGGCACAAGTCAATAATTTGAAACCAGCAACGAGCTACCACTTCAGGTTATTTGCTGAAAACAGTTTAGGAAAAAGCGCTGCCAGTGAAATTTTGCATGTGCAAACCGACTCTGAAGTGCCTGGTGGAAAGCCTCAAATGGTAATAGTGAAGCCAATATCATCACAAGAATTACTGATTACCTGGCGGCCACCTGATCGTGAACTTTGGCACGGCGAACTTCTTGGCTATGCTATTGGCTACCAAAAACACGATTCTCTAGATCTTTCATATAATTATACAAGAATTGGCATTCCGGGTGGTGATGGCATGAATGACTTCCGCTTGACAGGACTTGAAAAATATACTCAATATGCAGTAACTGTCTCAGCATACAATATAAAAGGAGATGGACCTCCAAGTGACACAACATTGGCTCGAACTTTGGAAGACACTCCAAGTGCCCCGCCACAGCATGTTGCTTGCAAGTCACAATCATCTCAAAGCATAAATATATCTTGGCTTGAGCCGCCAAAAAACTGGCATCATGGAATAATACAAGGATATAAAATTCTTTTTGAACCTGCTAACATAGATGTAGACTACGGAAAACGTGAGACCAAAGTTACAACGCTTCTTAGTACTGTTCTGTTTAATTTGGAACCATTTACAAACTATAGTATTCAAGTACTTGCATTCACTCATGCTGGCGATGGAGTTCCTAGTACAATTATTACATGCATGACTAAAGAAACTATTCCTGGTGCTCCAGAACGAATAAAAGCCGTACCCACATCTGAATCTTCAGCTATTGTAAGCTGGCTTCCACCTCGACATCCTAATGGGATCATCATCAAATATACGATTTACATACGAAGCCTCGGGAAAGATTTAAATTCGGTAATTGCAATCCGTGGAGATAAAGTATTTAGAAATATCAAAGTTATTCAATAGTTTGCATTTTTATTTTTTGATACAACAATAAATGATTCCGAAAACGTTTTAATGAAAAAGATTCAATCTATTTTGAATTAGGGCAACAACAAAATACAGCATGATATACCTGCTCACAACAGTTATTTTGAAGTTAAGGATTTGTCTATAAACGAAATATACGAGACATGGCTAATAGCATCAACTCAAATAGGACCCGGACCGAAAACTGCGGCGGTTAAATTAACGGCCAGTCGGACTGTACCGGCAGCTATAATTTCATTTGGCCAGATCCTTAGCGTAAGTTGGAGAGTCGATATTACTCTTCCTTGTTTATATGTAGGACATCCAAAGCCTACAGCCGATTGGAAACTTCATAACCAAAGGTAAAACCAACAAGATACGAGTACATATTAAAATCATGTAAGTGGGAAGTAATACTTTTTCACGCAGACCCAATCAGTCAAAACACAAATTAGATGTAAATGATGAAAACTCTTTGTCTATAAGGAGTGTACAACGACTCCATGAAGGAAATTATTCGTGTACAGTTCGAAACCCTCTTGGCTCAGATTATATTGTGTATCAAATTTTCGTGCAAGGTATCCCACCAAATAGTTTCAATCCAAATAAAACTGATATTTCTTTTCCTACCCAGTACCTCCTGCAGCTCCTGAGTTATCGGTAGTAGTTACAACTATAAACTCTTTATCACTTCAGTGGAAGATTAATGATTCTGGGGGAGCTCCAGTCCGGGGGTTCATTCTAAAATATCGTCATGAATTTGCTGAATGGCAAGAGCTTCAAATCGACCGTCGTTTTAACTCGAACCTTTTCGAAAATCTTCAATGCGGAACCAGGTATCAGTTTCAAATAGCAGCTTTTAATAAAATTGGTACGGGAGCATTTAGCAGTATGGCCACAGCTAAAACCAAAGGTAAGGGCAATGACAACGGGCTTTTTATTGACTCGAAACATTGCAGGTGACAAACCCGTTTCACCAAGAAAACTCCACTTGATACGCCCAAACATAACTTCTATTTTATTGGAGTTAGCATCATGGCAAGATGGTGGCTGTCCTATACTATTTTTTTCAATCGAATTCAAACGATCTAGAATGAATGCTGATTGGATTGTTGTTTCCAGTAACGTAGCTGCACAGGTAGTACACTAACGTAATGAATGAGTGAACTTAAACATTAATCAATGTCACTTCCAGGCTAGATATACTATTGGAGACCTAGAGCCAGCAACCGCATATAACCTTCGAATCACTGCTCACAATAATGCGGGTACAACTATAGCTGAGTATTACTTCGAAACCTTAACGCTAAACGGACTAGTGCCTAGTTCAAATATCGACGGGCATGGGAATCTCGTAGGGAATTCGAAAACGTTTTTTTCAGAACCTCACATTTTTGCAATTTTTATTGTCATCGCTTTCGCTTTGATTCTTTCAACTATCGGTGTGTGTTTTTGCATAAGAAGCCGTACGTAACAGACATTTTTATTATAATCACATTAAAATTTAATTCATTCTTTCGGTGTATACTTTACAGATCCAAGAATTATCTTCGGGCGTAATACCCTTTCTCGCACGGAAGATGTGGACTCAAAAAATCCACAAATAGGAGATTCAAATCATTCTCAACAGGGCCAACAACATTGCGAACAATTTTATGCAACTGTACACAAGCTTTCAGCACAACAATCCCCACGAAATTCTGAATCGGGACTTGAAAGGATTCCTGAGTATTCAGAAGATATATACCCTTACGCAACATTTCATCTCCCGGAACATGAAAATCAATCAAGCAATGCTGGCAGCCGCGGAGTTCCTCGCAAGGGTATTGTATACGATTCAAGAGATAGTACGTTAAGTGTTGCAAGTAGTGCAGCCACATTGAAAATTCATCGGCCATCAAGCGCGAATTCTGGTAATAATAGCGGAAATATGACACTACTTGCTCCTTCGCCAGCTGTTACGAGTGTCGGAACTGAAAAGAGAAATCGGCGTAAATCCAAAGCACTTAAGTCTGAGTCTGAAGAATATGATAGTCTTAATTCTGATAGTGAATTAAGTGAGAAAGAAGACGGAGGCACTTCATGCCGGACACAATCATCAGGCCATTTGGACGACCCTGAAATAATCAATTTTACAAGTATGCTATATTTTCATACAAAAAAGAATAGAGTTTTATTAGAAGCTGCAAAATCTATTTGCGGCAATGCAAGACATTTTAGCATCAATGCACTTGGTATATATTAATGCTACATGTACGAGGTCTTCTCAAAATATCCGACCTTTTTCTTGATTTTTTTATACAGACTATCGACATCTGTCTCCTTCAAAGCATTACCCTTATCTAACCTCACTTTTTTCTGCAGTATTTCCGGAATACCTTGTAGTCCCTGCCTGCTTCTTTGAGAATATCTTCGGTGCCGATCATTCGGTATGTCATCAATTAAGTTGAAACTCTAACCTTTCAGTTCTGACTTTGGGATTAAGAAGAAATTTTAGCTAGCAAAGCATGAAGACTGGATTAAGTCAATCATATAATTTTTGCATTTTCTATCGATGAAGGAAATATGTACATAAAAGTGTTCATGCAATAGCTGTTGTCTCCAACTTTTTCCAAATGCCACCATGCTTCTGACAGTTAAACTCAAATTGCACAACTCCGTTTCAGATTTCGTAATAAAGCCGATATATGATTTTTTAACTACGAGCTTTAATGAGTTTGTTTAAATGAAACGAATACAAGATACAACAAAACGATGCTTTTTTACGAAGCTGAACATTCCCTTTACTGGGTTTAACCGGCCCTTATGTTTACACGATTCCATACTTCAATCGATTCTTTTATGCGATATACATCTTATATATATGTATATATATATATATACATATATATATATATATATATATATATATATATATATATATATATATATATATATATATATATATATATATATATGTATATATATATACATATATATATATATATATATATATATATATATACATATATATATATATATATATATATATATATATATATATATATATATATATATATATATATATATACATATATATATATATATATATATATATATATATATATATACAAACACATATATATATATATATATGTATATATATATATATATATATATATATATATATATATATATATATATATATATATATATATATATATATATGCGAAACGGCTTATTATATCGCCAGCTTTTCACGCAACATCGAAATGACAAGGAAAAGCCTGATCGATTTGACTGATCTCGCTCATTACATTTGGGGATATCGTGGGGGCTGAATTTCTCGAGTGAAATTTAACCATGGAGAGTGTTTAAACACATACATATAATACAATCGAAAATATCTCAATTTCTTTAAGAAATGTACCTACTTACGAAAATAGCTAAGATTTATCCTTTACATTGACAAAATGTCAATAGAATGTGTGCACCTTCTTAGAACTAAATGCCCTATATCTATCATTCGCGTACACCATCCTACCGTTGCCATCTTACTCAGGCCCATGAGAAAATCAATCAACGTACCTGACGTCACTTCCCGTACCGGAAACAGCTCTAAATTTCGACAAACAGCTGTCCAGAAAACTTGAAAGCAGCATCTCAGTAGGCTTTTGAGATTATCAAATATATGTCATTTCTCAGATGAAATTTAGCCGAAATGATACAAACGGGATTGAAATATATATATTTGCGCGCTAGTGTCCTCGACATCACATATTTAAAATAAATCGATTGATATAGCACTGATAAAATTTCAAACTACAGTCACATGTACTGTCAATCTTTAAAAAAATTGTTTGATGTAAACAGTACTAGATGGCGCTGATGAGGCTACTCGAAGAGGTTAGTTCGCGACGTGACGTGGTGTTTCCGTTTTCGGGCCTGAGTAAGAAGGCAACGATTCTACACACAAAATATTAGCAGCGTCAACGTTGCTTGAGACACCACTCTCAGCCTATTTTCCAATCTAAAATTATTGCCTTTGCTTGGTGTGCTTTTACCTCCAATTCAAATCGCTGCCTCTTGTTCTTCTTGCCCATTTGGAATCAGTTTTCCTATTTAGTGCTTACATTTCACGGTGCGTTTCGAAGGGCTGATTGTCTACTTTTAGAACCTCTTAAAATCATAGATTTCAACTCCTCAAAAAAGATTTGATATACGAGTACAAACTCATATGTATGTGTTGGAGAATGAATTATTGAGTTCATTTTATCTCCTAATCGATTCTGTATTCACTCTTATTTTAAAAATCAGGAGTTTAATTCGTAAGAGAAAAGAAATACCGATGAAGAATTGTGCAGTTAAAATTCTAAAAATTATTTCAAACCTGTTTTATTTAAATTATATAATCATTTCACAGGTCGTACGCATAGTCCAGGAAATAAAACAAGTAAGGAGAGATCGTGCATTTTTGCCAAACCGCCTCTTCATAGTAAGTTAGTATTGGCTTTAACGTTGTTTTATGTAAAACTTAATTTTTTCATGTCCCTAAATTATTCCGTGTTTAATTTATTTGTTACTGTTTGCTTTTACTCTTTTCTGTCATCTCTTGATATTTTGCACGATTGAATAAAGCCACTCAATTTTCTGAATACAATTCAATACGAAAAAATGTTGAAATAAAGTCAAGAATTCCCAGTATATTTTGCAACGGCTGAAGCCTCATATCAAAATTAACCAGCAAAATCAACATTTGCGCATCTTATATAGCTCCAAAATTAAAGAAAGATATGAATTCTACAGACACTCATACTAAATACTAAATGTATACTAAACGATTCAGTGCATAAAATGCAACGCTTGTACAGTTAATCAAGCTTTGTATTAGCTTTCATCTTTAGATGCACTGCTAATAAAGCAAAGTAGGCTGATATCGTTTAAAGATACTGCTTGGAATATTTTTGATGTTTAATGACCATTATTGCAGCTATATGAGTAAACGCTAAACTGTTTGCAAGCATGGTCGTACGTATATTTACTTGTTGCATTTTAATGTTATGTATACTATATTTGAAGTGTTAGGTCAGACAATCTAGAGTTGAATGGAAATTTCATGTTAGTGTCTTGATATATATTTGAAACATTAAAATCCTGCAGATAAACTAGCTGATTAAATCAGCAATTCCAAACGAAAATCTACAGTTTAGTTCTTTTAATTGCATCGAGGATTTCGTTTACCGTAGTTTTTGCAGTTAATGTCGTATGAAACAGTGTCATAATAGAAGTACATTGCGTCTCCTACTATTTAGGATACTTTTCAATAACTGTTGATGCTATCGTTGCCACAATTGTGTATATGTCTCGCTTGTCTAAATGCCAAAAGTTTTTTATGCAGGATGTTGAGATTTACTGCTGCTAATAATGGAAATTCATTTTTTGATTTACACGTCCTATCTTCAGAAAGCAAACCCATCAATTCGAGTTTATCACCCGAGATATTGCAAACTTTTGAGCCTGTGCTAGTTACACCATCACATGTTGCTCGTCTGCGTATATTGACACACATGTCGCCAGCCAAGTGGATAATTGGTCATAGACGTGCAATTAGGCAAGGATTTCGAATTTATTTTTTCCTTTTGATAAATTTTTTTTCCATAGCCACTTCCTTTATCAGAAAATGAAGTTTAGTTTAGAGTTTTTAAGTCAAATCAAACACTGAATCCATTTATGTATCTGATTTAGATTTACCCCGAATATATGTATATATACCTATATCAAGACTTAATTGTGTCGACCACTTTATTCTATTCAGTGGAGGGAGTTTCAGCATGGACGCGACCGTCGACATCCGAGACATTGAGCCACAGAGAAAACAACAGCAGTTTACAACGGCGACATCAACATCATCTTTCACACAATCCTACTGCAACGCTTCACCTATCGCCTTCCACCACAACAACAATAAGACTGAAAGATCCACAGCAAGCAAATTTCCTGGGTCAAGCCCAGCAACACCAACTCCACCCTCATCAGCACCGGCACAACCTTCCGAAATTCTGAAAAACTCCTATCAAAACTTATCCCGATGCCCTACACCTAAAAAGCTGACTACTTCTGCAGGGCTGCTCTCAACCTCCAAGCAACACGATTCTCCTTTAAACAGCGCTCCATTGAAAATCTATGAAATGCAACAAACTAGCATTGTCCTTAACAAAAGTTATGGCGATTTCTTGACAATCACTCCGCGTCGGAAAGGTCGAATATCAACAACAATCAACCCTCCAGGAGTCACTGCAGAGAATGGCTATTCCCTTGGGGCAGATATGCATCCAAAGCGTCGTTTCATTGATTCAAAAGCGCTCAACAAATATTCCTACGATGAAAAAAAAACAAACGCAACTGAAGCAATGCAGCTTTTGAATCCACATACAGATTATGTAAGCACACAGCTCAAGCCCTACGATTATCGGACGATGGATAGTTTGAGTAACGCCGAAACATTAAAAATCGGGGCTGAACTTAATCCTCGGACAAAGTTTGCATCTGATTCAAGTATTGGTGATATGAAAGAATCTTGTTCATTTGGGGAAAAAGAAAAAAAAAGTAATATAGATGATATTTTTGGCTACGCGAATATCGTAAACGTGACGTCGCCTCCATCCGCCTTCAGTGATGATCCAAGAAGTGATTCTAAAGCGTTAAGTTTTAGTCCAGTCGATACAAGCACAGGAGACATTGCTATAGCCCCATCATCGAGCCCCTCACTCAAAACAAACAAATACTGCTCAATTAAACGAGATTATACTATTGCTGTGTAATCACATTCAACAGTTTATCTATTCATGTAAATTTTTGAACAAATCTAACATTTTATGGTTCCTCTTAGATAGAGGTAAGATAAAATGTCATGGTTGATTTTTCTGATATCAAAGGTATTAAGAAGTGAAGAACAATATTGAATAACACATATGGAAATTTGGAGTTTTATAAAATCTAATCAATATATTAGAACGAGAACACAACGAATTTCATCTAAAAACGATACCATGTGAGGATTTTAATAATTTTTGAACTATGAACTAACGAATATTGATAAATGTAATTAAACTGATCAATGATATATACATATGATTTTGGCAAAAAATATTTAATTTATATATTCGAACAGCACTATCGTGTACTACAATATAATAAAATAAGAGAATTGCAAAATTTTTTGAGAGTTGTATGGCCTAAGCGTAAGTAAATTAAAAATCATCTAAGCCAGTTTATTTGAAAATAGGAAGGAACCTAATTGCCCATTTAATTAACAGCTCTTTAATTCACAATTCCAGCCGCAACAGAAATTTACTTGTAACGTTATTCGGAAATACAATAGTTTTAGACTATATATTTCGCTTGAGAAGCGAATCCGTTACTTTCCATTAATTAAGTCTTTCGAAATGTTCTTCCTAACATAATTCAGTAAATCTGCAAAACTATTTTGAAATTTAACAGTTTTTAACATATAAACTCAAAGAAAAAGCGAAAGTCATGTATTCATTTCATTCAAACTTATCTTTGGGCCTTCAAACGGAACCATTTTAAAAAGATAAACTTGCAAAAGCAAAATAAAAGACTGCATGAATTTGCCTTTACTTCAATCATTCGATCTCTTATAAGAGCTATTCGGTTCCTGTTTGATATTGCCGTTGATTTCGTTAATTCAGTTTACATATAGACATATCTAAAGAAGAGACAAAAATATATTACAATATTGGAAATGATCATTGATGGCGAATGTTTCTTTGGTTTTTCCGAGTAATATTCATGGCGTACCTGTCGAAAAGAATTTAAATTTGATAATGCGAAATTAAGAAAAATAGTTATAAAATTTTTAATGAAAATGTAACACATTAAAATTATCCGTATTAGAATAATGATGCTTGAAATTAACAATTTGGTAAATTAATTAAAAATTGTTGATCATATTTGCTATTTATCCAAATGATTTCGAATTTTTAATTTTAAAATAAATTATAAAAATGAAAAATTCAAGGAAATTAACCAGGTTTCGCGTATGTTTAAAATTATTTAATTTGCTAGCCAATAACTCAAAATTAAAATTTCCAATGATTTGTTGAAGCACTTTACTTGCATCTAACAAACCCTACTAATTGGGAAAAAGTCAACAAATATGGATATGAAAATAAATATAAAACTGATTTATTTACTTCTGTCACATATTAGTCTAGAATACTTTCGTAGGTTTACATATTAACTACAAAACCAATATGGAATATAAACAAAAAGTTCGTACAATTCATTAGCACAGGAAAATACATTGCAGATGATTTAGCACCGAAAAAAAAAAATCTAGAATTTTAAAAACTGTACATATACCTATCGTGATATTAATAGGTATGTCGATGTTTATTACATCTAATTTCGGTTATCTGTATTCTAGCAAAAAGAAGATTACATATCTAAGAAACAATGGGAGTACAGCGAAAACAGAATATATCACATGAATCCAAGAGTATCAATTTCAAGTAAGTCAATTATGAAAGAGAAAAGAAGGAGTCAAAAAGTAATAATCTTATTTAAATAATCTTAAGTTATGTATGAATCAAAACTGTTTTTAAAGTATATTTTCTCTCAACTCTGTCAAAGTTAACTTGATTCAATTTTATGTTTTGGAATAAAAAAAGAAAATATGAAACCTGCAATATTAGTCATTCAACCTTTAGTTTTAAAATTTGAGTAAACTTTTTTGAAATGTATACAACGTCAACAAAGAAGAATATCAACTTCTTTGCATAGTTTCTGTGATGTGTCGAAAAAAGTCATATGATGAAAACGATAATATCAATGTCAATACTAGTACCAAACTGATTTCAAAAGATAAGAAATAAAGTTCATTAAATCAAACATTAAAACTTTTATTATTTCAATTTAGGATCAGTAAGTTCCAGGAAAGAAGGAAGAAGTCAAAATTCATGCGTGATTTGTAAATTTCATTAGAATGAAAAAACAGGACTCGATTTTCACTAGGAAAAAAGTCAATTTTGAGCTTGACACAGAGAATGTAATATGAAACCACTATAGACGCCTCATTAGAGTCATTTTAAATTACATCGGTAGTACGCATGTAAATCAAGTGAAGTCGTGGTAAATTGCATCAACAATCCATTTACAAAGCAGATGAATGGCGATTTAGTACAAAATATTCAACAAGTCCGCCCTTGTAGAATATTGCTAAAGGAATCT
Source organism: Odontomyia ornata (assembly GCA_963969285.1). Taxonomy (NCBI): domain Eukaryota; kingdom Metazoa; phylum Arthropoda; class Insecta; order Diptera; family Stratiomyidae; genus Odontomyia; species Odontomyia ornata. The sequence goes on from OZ017743.1 coordinate 1,365,296, forward strand.
ATACTGCAACACTGCTTATAAGCCAAGAACCCCCATTGGCAACCCTAGTCAGAGAGGTCAATTTTATGATTGTATTTAGCAGCTTTCGTGAGCTGAATGTTTCTTTTCTGATGTATCTTCAACGATAATACGTGGTTTTTAACTTTTCGAATTTTACTTCATTCCCTTTCTCCAGTTCAGGAGCCGTCGCTCAAAGGGGGTCTGTATGTTTGCAGATGATTGGGTTAGGGTCCATGTTTCACTTCTATAGCATAACACAAGTCTTGCCACTGACTTATATACTTGGAGCTTTGTTTTCCTGGTCTTCAAAATCGTCAAAATTGAATAAAATATTTTATTTGCGAGGGTATTCATCGGCGTATTTCGTCTCTTTCATTAGCATCTTCAGTTATTTTGGTGCCTTAATACACAAATTCACCAACATTTCCGATATCGTATTCGACAAGTGTGATATTTTGTGTATTTGAGGTATTCTGTCTTGACAGCGTCATGAGCTTTGTTTTATTATTGATTTGTAGCCCAACTAGATTTGCTTCGCTGTCAAGTTGCAGTAAGAGTTCTTTGGCAGTTGTTACCGACCGTGACAAAATGTTGATGTCGTCTGCATAGGCTAACACTTTGCAATCCCACAATGTGGGATCCCGCAATTCTGCGGGATCCCGCACTATTCTACAACCTGCTGGATCCCACAACAAAGTGCGGATCCGCAGCATCGAATCCCGCAAATTCTTTGAAATATGTTATCTGCAATGCTTTGCGCGATGCATCGTCATCGCCAATCAGTTAGCATTTGAGTCGGTATTTTTTCGTGTGGCTGCAGATGATTTTGTTCTAGTCCCGCCGGTTATTTTTCAAAGTTTTCATTGGCAGTGGAAGTTAAATCATAATAAGATTAGTCTGCGCAATCATTAGCCCTGTGTCAGTGATTTGGTTTCAAATTAATTTATTACTCTTCAATATTTGATTCACTTTTACATGTAAGTATTGTGTTTGTTTGTTGTCTCATGACTTTGAGTTTTATTCTATTGTTATTCTTCTAATATTGAATACTTCTTAAGCTGAGTAATTTATAGAAAATTATTTTGCTAAAGTTCAACTTCTGACTTAGATTGCGTGTCTTCAGGTATTTATAGGGTATCAAATTATTGCTTTACAGATTCTTTTGCACGATGTCTATATCGAAACCAACACAAGATATCGTAAATAATGAAATAGTTGGAAAAAATATTTGGAAATATTTTCAAAAGTCAGATGATGCAGCAAGTGCAAAATGCGTTTTATGTTCTAACTCGTTGAAAATCAGCCAACGATCAGTCACTGGTTTGAAAATCCATCTTCGAGCAAAACATCATATAATATTAGATCAGAAGAGTACAGAGCTCATTGCACAACCATCCTCTTCATCAGGAAATGTTATTGCGGAAGAACTTCCAATAAAAAAATCCAAAAAAACTATTGATGGATATTTTAAAGGGGAGAATTCTTTAGAAAAAATGGTTTCCAGAATGATTTGTAAGGATGGGTTCAGTATAAACTCATTTTGCACATCTTCCGATTTGAGATATTTATTTTCGAAGAGTGGGTTTCAATTTCCGAGCTCGTCCAATACAATTCGCTCTATAGTAATTAATTATTCAAACATAGTTAAAGCAGATATGATGACTGAAATCTCACGTCAGAAAAAAGATTTGGCAAGATTTTCACTCAGTTTTGACGAGTGGACATCTCAGAAAAACCGGTGTTTTTTAAATATAAATATACATTCCAAAGATACACTTCTAAATCTTGGTTTAGTTCGGATCCATGGCTCATGTACTGCTGAACATTGTGTCGGGTTAGTTAAAGAACGCTTGGCAAGTTTTGACCTTGATCTTGAAACTGATATTATCGGCATTACAACAGACGGTGCAAGTGTCATGAAAAAAGTTGGCAAACTACTATCTTGCCATCAACAGCTTTGTTTTGCACACGGAATACAATTAGCCGTAGCAAATATCCTTTATAAAAAACGGTTGACGGTTGATGTTGAAAATTTCAACAATCAAATTGATTGCGATGAAGATTTAGAAGAAATGCATGAAGAACAAGGTTTGAACCTTACTATAGAGCGACAACTTGCTGAATTGATCTCTAACTATAGTAATGTTATAGGTAAAGTTAGAAAAGTGGTCAAAATTTTCCGAGGGTCTCCTACAAAAGATGATATATATTTACAAAAATACGTCAGAGAAGAGACTGGGAAAGAATTAGCTCTGATTTTAGATTGCCGTACCCGGTGGAATAGTATGTTCGACATGTTAGAGCGGTTTTACAACTTAAAAATGTGCATTGAGAAAGCTCTTATCGACATTGGATCTGAAATAAAATTTACCGACGAAGAATAGTTCTAAATCAAAAGCGTAGTTGACAGCTTGCAACCATTAAAATTGGGCGTCGAAGTATTGTGCAGACGAGAATCAACACTTCTTACTGCAGATACCACATTTCGTTTTATTATAGAGAAGCTGGAGAAGCAGAATAATTTTTTAAGCGATGAACTCGTCGAGGCTCTAAGAGTGATAGTTAAGGAAAGGCGCAATGAAATCGCAGCAACATTAACTTATTTGCAGCATCCAAAAAAATATGAGCAAGAGCTGAGAACACCCAATCCGATATTTGTAATGCCGAAAAAGAACAAACTACGACAAGACATGAAAAAAATTCTATCCCGAGTCATTACTGTTGAATTTGAAAATTTTGAATTGTTAGATGATGTGCGTGCCGATGATTGCCAACCACCATTGCCACATAATTTGACTTTGCTGGAGGAATTAGAAATGCAACTAGAACAAGATAATGTAGACTACATTGAGCACATTGCAAATAGAAAAGAGAAAGATTTCGATCAAATACTCAGAAAAGAAATGACGACTTTTGAAACCGATGGGATTAAAGGGAAATATCTGACTTTGTTACACGATTATTTACTAACCATCAAGCCAACAAGTGTAGAAGCAGAAAGAGCATTTTCGGCTGCTGGCTATATATGTAGCTCCATAAGAAGCAGGTTGGGAGATCAAACAATTGATGCTATATGCTTTTTAGGATCATATTTTCAAAGGGAGGAATGAATAGTTGTTTGATACTTTTAAGATAAATGTAACACATTATTTGCTTTCTTTCAATGAGTGAAAATAAAAATGTTAAATATGCATATATAATTCATATGATTGATTGATTCTATAATTAGCTCATATAATAATTTGAATTAATTTTTGTTAAATTAAAATGCAAGGACAGCTTTGCGTTGATGAATATTGTGGCTAAATATTGTGTTTAGCAGTTCATATATAAAGTCATTCTCAGATAAGCTACCGATGTGTACAATAATTAGTTATTTAAGTACAAGGAGATGCTGTAAATTGATATTTTTTAATAAATTTATAATTTTCACTACAAAAATGTTTAATTTTTTGAGTTTAATAGAAAATCAAATTTCTGCGGGATCCCGCTAGATTTAATACAATCTAGCGATAATCCTGCGGGATTGAAAACAGCGCGGGATTGCAATCCCTAATAGTAATGTACCTCGTGTATCAATAGGTCACTTTCTAATCACATATTTCAGGCCCAAATTGAACAGCAATGGACCAGCCCATCTCCCTGCTTTAGTCCGACTTTTGTGTCAAAAGCGTCGGGAGTTGGTTATTGATGCGGACTTGGGAGGTTGTTGACGTCATTATCATTTTGGTAAGACAGACTGATTTGGTTGGGATACCAAAGCAAAGCATTATTTGGTACAGTGCGTTACGATGAATACTGTTCTAAGCTTGCTTGAAGTCAACGAAGATTTGGTGTACGTCTACCTGCTCTAAACCACCTTGATGCTCCCCAATAATACTGTTCGCATATGACCCGATTTTATTTTCTATGATCTTTGAAAATATTTTGCGCGCCGTGCAAAGTAGTGATATTCCTCTATAGTTTTCATACTGCAACTTGTCACCTTTTTTTGTGGGAAGAGAATATAATTGATTGGCTCCACTCGTTCGGCATATGTTCTTGTTGCTAAATGTGCAGGATGATTTTATGGATAGCTTTCTGAACACCGCTGTCACTATATTTTATAAACTCCACTGGAATCTCATGGATGCATTAATTCTATTTATCTGATTCGCTACTCTTCTGAGATTTTCATTATATTCTCTCTTTGTCCTGGTTTCCCTACCTATATATTGCTTGTACGCCTGATTCTTCTTATCTGACGCATACTGGCACTCATCATGGAACCAATTATTTTGGGCCGGGCTTGATGTCCAATCGTCTGTTCTGCAACGGTTTTTTTGTTGTTGTTGGGAGGTGAATGTAATTTACGCACTGAATGTAGGACTCCCATGCTCGCAAATGGGCAACTGGACTACCCACTAAACACTTTCCCTGTCAACCTGAGAACCTAGCCTGGGACCATTTTGCGCACGCAAAAAATGTGTGGCAGGCATTGTCCTCCTCACCTGGGCAAAACCGACAATCGGGGGACCGTGACTTACCAATCTTGTGCAGGTGAGACTGAAAACAACCAAGATCGCTCAAAAGCTGCGTTAGATGGAAGTCAGTCCCACCATGCCTTCGATTTAGCCACTGTCTCACATCTGGGATGAGGCACGCAGTCCATCTCCCCTTCGTGCAATTCATCCAGGACTGCTGCCAACCATTGAGTGAGCACTGTCTCCCCTCGCAGACAAGTGAGCACTGTCTCTTCTCGCAGACAACCATCTCCCTTGCATCTTCGTTTCGACGCAGGTAACTTACTGAGAGCATCGCCCCATATTTCTGCTCCGTACAGTAGCACTGAATCTACAGTACTCATCAAGAGGCATCTTCTTGATAGGCTGGGTCCCCTACGCTGGCCATAAGTTGACTCAGAGCCAATACTCTCGAAGCAGCCTTCACAGCCGTTGCTCTGATTCGCTCAGAGAAACTTATCTTTGAGCCGACCAGTAGCCCCAGGTACTTCACCGCTGGCTTTGATTCGGTTATTATATTAGCCTAGGATTGTCATGGCTATTGAGTCTCCGCACTTTGTGAAAGTCCCTCGCAAACATCCAATTCCAGTCTGCAGCCTGCAGTTGATGATTTGCATCAGTGTCAATAGCTGCCGTATCTCTGTGGTGTAGGCAGCCATTGATGGTGCAGTAGTAGATTTTCTCGGTCGAGGGAGAGTTTTCGGGAGTCGGGTGTAGTGTTCTTCTCTCGGAAGTAACTTCAAGGCTTTTTCGGAGGTATTTTCGTCTCTTGGGTTAGCTACTCGGTTTATTATCGCCGGTATTGGTGGTGACATTTCGGGGAGAACTCCCTTGAGCGGAGTTGGTAGGAGACGTCTTTTGGGATTGCCCCCTGTGAACGGGGTGGTGTCCCACCCGCCCAAATCATGTACTCGGCCGTTCGGCCTTTAGTGGTAAAATCTTGCAGAGTGGTGCGTTGTCGGCATAATAGACACTCCCCGGCTGTTCTGACCAACTCAGTAAGATGCAGTGGGTAGAATTCATGTCCACAAGGGATCAAAATGACGATTTTCATGGCACGGAACTTACAGTCGCATATCGCGCATGTCGGATGTTCTAATAATGTGTCTACGATGGGCGGACTATGTATTATCAGCATCAGATTTACTAAGAATGAACAAACAGATTAAGTATATATAACATATATATATGTTTATATGTATATATGTATATATATATATATATATATATATATATATATATATACATATATATTATAATTATATATATGTATATATATATATATATATATATATATATATATATATATATACATATATATTATAATTATATATATGTATATATATATATATATATATATATATATATATATATAAATATATATATATATATATATATATATATATATATATATATATATATATATATATATATATATATATATATATATATATATATATATATATATATATATATATATATATATATAGATACCGTCATACGCTTGATAAAAAATCTCTGGTTCCTTGCCTCCAGTAGCAAGAATCTCATTAGTTGGGGAAACACAAGATTGCATGTTGCATAGATGGTGCTACTTATTGGTTTGCTTTATCCCTTTCCCAAATTACATTGCAAAAAGTTTCTAAACTACGTTAAACCACTCTACGAGTTGAGTGAAGGCATTATCGTATCAAAATCCCAACGCATAGAAGCAAACTGTGCTTTACAATTCCAGCATACGACATTGAAAATTGAACGCGTTTAGTCACCTATAACGCATGATAAGACATGCAGAATCCTTTAGCAACACGAAGGTAAGGTAAAATTCTATTCTCTTGCGAGTTCAGGTAAATAGGTGAACCCATCTGGCTGAAAGCAATAGAACATTCTTACTGGTTTTACCCAGGGACATTTACATCAGAAGGACTCTATCACGAACCAACAAAAAATAAAATAAAGGAGAGCAGACAATACAGATCGCGTTCAGTGACTCAGTGGTGTTTAAGCACATTCTGCAGCGCTTGGCTGTGGTACACCAATACCGAAGTACTAACTCGTCGTCCGTATTGGACTCAAAAGTCAGAAATCGACTGAATTTCCCACATTTAATAATTTCCTTCAGAAAACCTCAAATTTGAATTGATAGTATTTCTCCTATTGGCGACAACAAACCTCGATCGAGTGATTCTTCGGACGGACTATAAGCCCGTTCAGTGATGATACGTACTGGTTTAAAATCAGAATGTATCGCGCACACATACGGCCAAACGTAATGCTAGCCATATCAACTTCTTCAGTGCCAATACATTCGATCAAGATAAGTGCCAATACATTAAATCAAGATAAGGGATTGTAGTGCTAAAGCAAAGCAAAAAAATTGAATTTGTACCAAGTATACTAAATCTTACATTGATTGGCTGAAAAATACAAGAGATCGTAGACTATAAAGATACCAAATATATAACATATGTCAACTGCTCACATTTTGAAGCCTGTGTATATGCAGCTGTAAAAATATTTGCATCAACTTGACCTATAAGACTCCATCTTATTATGATTTTCGGTGTAAATCTGGTAATTTTCCTAGCCATGCAAAGTTGATATGATCTGGCCGCCAATATGTTTGGTTTGCCATCAAAACTTTTTCGATGCTTATTTAGATACGTTTAGTGTATACCAAGGTATCGAAGCTCATCAATAATAGTACATTTGTGTGATCACAATTTTAAAAGTAAATTTTGTTAATTTTTTTTGCATTTTGAAACTTTTAAGACTGTCTTATTATTTTTCTTTTATTATCTAGGTAATATTTCTATAGGAACTAATTTCCATCGAAATCGTCATTATTCGTATTGTGTTTAGACTTGTCGTTCTCTGGAGCAACTTTAAACAATCCAGTTAACCTTTGTACCAAATCAGAGCTTAAGTTTCACCCGAATAAAAAATACAGATTTTCATCTGAAATAGCCAACGTTTTGTTTTTTGTCTGCCGATATGGAAGAATAACGACATAGCTGAAACATTGATGCCATAAATCTTCAGCCCATCAAGAAGACGCCTCTGGATGAGTGCTGTAGGGTCAGTGCTACTGTACGGAGCAGAGGTATGGGGCGATGCACTCAGTAAGGAGGTTTACCGAAAACGCTTGGCACAGGTGCAGTGAATAGGAGCGCTGAGGATTGCATCTTCGTATCCGACAGTCTCTGATTCGGTGGTGAAAGTCATTGCAGGCAAGATACCTGTCGGCCTCCTTTCTAGAGAGCGCCGCTCTATTTATATGCGTCGAAACGAGGATGCGAGGGAGATGGTTGTCCACGAAGAGAGACAGCGCTCACTCAACGATTGGCAGCTGTCTTGGGTGAATTGCACGAAGGGAAGGTGGACTGCTCACCTCATACTGGATGTGAGACCATGACTAAATCGAAGGCATGGTGAGACTGACTTCTATCTGACCCGGCTTTTGAGCGGGCACGGGTGTTTTCAGTCTTACCTGCACAAGATTAGTAAGTCACGGTCCCCCGATTGTCGATTTTGCCCAGGAGAGGAAGCCTGCCACACATTTTTTTCGTGCACAAAATGGGACAGGCTCTGAATGGCCCTCTACAGGGAGACGGGAGAGCTCACCCCGGATAATATAGTTGCGGTGATGCTCGAATTGGTTGACAAATGGAACCAAGTGGCACAGTATGTTCGGGCAGTCCTAAAAGATAAAAGGGACTCACAGCAGCCGGGGTGTTGGGGCTGGGGGATCGCTTGTCCGGCACTTTCTCTTCCCCTCTCCCCTCCCGCTATAAGAGGGATTCCCCAGCTTGAAGGCGCCTCACGGCGTAACAAAACGAGACCTGGCCCGAAGAAATGTGTCAAACGGTTCCAGGATAGGTTCTCAGATTGACAGGGGAGGTGTTTGGTAGGTAGTCCAGTCACCTTCTTGCGAACATGGGAGTCCCACACTCTGTGCGTAAATGGGCATTCACCTCCCTACCAAAAAAAAAATCCATAAATCTTTCTAAGAAAATGTTGACTTATAGAGTGACAGCAAAGAAGCCATAGTACGTTACAGTCAAACGGATTATATTGCAAAAAAAATAATCATAAACAAGAGCGGAAACATATAGAGGAATCAGAATATCATTAATACTAGAAATAATCATTTCGGTCTCCTTCGAAGGAAAAGTCGGCAAAGGATATACTAACTGACGCAGGGAAATGCAGAATCAAGCTAAATCTTCCATCTCAAGATTTAGGAAATGTACGCTTTACTCCATTATAAAAACTTCCTGCTATCTTCTCAAGGCCCAGAATATGTAGAGCTAGGCAAACCTGCCTTAATCTCAGTAAGAACATATAAAGTATCTTTTGTTTTTGTCTGACGTTATTGGTAACGATGAACAATTTCACCTTATATTTGCTGAAGTACACTGGATTTTAGTTTTTCCCTATAGACAACACAAGTACTCTACAATTACTAAAAGCGTTCGAGCAAGTTATTTTACCGACTAGATTTGGTGTAGTCGTTCATAAACACTTTTAAGTGGTCAAGTTAGTCTTTTTTACGCATTTAGTATGTTTTTTAGGGTTTTGTAAAATAATTGTACAAACCCTACTAAAATCGTGACCTGTCTGTCCGTCTGTCCGTCTGTCCGTCCGTCCGTCCGTCCGTCCATCCGTGTGTCACAGCGCTTCTTCTCGTAAAGTGCTTAAAATAGAAACACCACATTTTACGTGTAGGTGTAAAGTGGTGCTCTCTTGAATGTTCAATTACAAAAAAATTTTATGAGGTATTTAAAGGGGGTCTCCCCAAATAGGGGAGTGGCCATCGAAAAAAAATTCATCAAAGGTAGTCAATATGGATATCATATAAAAGCTCTTGATGAGAACTTTTCAAAACAGGTCTTAAACTGACATTTTTTGGTTCCGGGGGCGCACACGAAGGGCTAATACATGAAAAATTTGTGTCCTCCCCTTGCGATTGGACACCTGTGATCCGAAAAACCTGCAAAAAAATAATAGAGGTAGATGTTTATGAGTACAACAACAACAAATACCTTAGAAGTCAAAGTTCGCTCAAGTTTGTTAATAATAGTATGATCTTCGAATTTCACATTTTCCCCAATAAAATCGTATAGGTACCCTTAAACTCAACAAAATTCGATATTTAAGTAGTTACACATAAGTTCCTAATACTCTGCAAGTTTGATGAAAGTCGAATTATATTCGCGGAAGTTTTAGCCATTTGAAATTTCTACAATTACAACAACAATAACACACGGTTTTGGTATTTTATGGACTTCCCATCGGTTCAGACACTGAAATTTAGATTTGATCAGTTTTATAAGAGCACATTTTTTCGGGATTCACGATTTGAGTGATTCTTTTCGTTTGGAACAAAATGGCGACCGTTGAAAATGAAGAAACAATGGATTTTCCTTAAAACGTGCACGTCTCTTTGACATCTTTCTTGACTTTATTTGTTGCTGGTGGCCGTATTTTGGAGGTTGTTGGGTACAAAATCCTTCTGACATGAGCGTAGGTCTGTCTACCCAACTTGTTTTATCATAGGTTATATATGCTCGATGAAAAGAATGCTGATGAGACGTACTTTTGCTACTTTTTTTTGTGGTAGGGAGGTGAATGCTATTTATGCACAGAGTGTGGGACTCCCATGCGCGACTGGACTACCCGCTAAATACCTCCCCTGTCAACCCGAGAACCCAGCCTGGAACCATTTGACACATTACTTCGGGCCAGGTCTCGTTTTGCTACGCCGTGGGGCGTCTTCAAGCTGGGGAGTCCCTTTCCTAGCGGGAGGGGAGAGGGGAAGAGGAAATGCCAGAAGAGTGAACCCCCAGCCCCAGCGCCTCCTGCTGCTGTGGGTCGCTTTTATATTTTAGGTCTGCCCGAGCATAATGTGCCACCTTGTTCCATTTGTCAACCGATTCGAGCATCACCGCAACTATATTATCCGGGGTGAGCTCTCCCGTCTCCCTGTAGAGTTCCCTTCGCAGCCTGACCCATTTTGTGCACGCAAAAAATATGTGATGAGCATTGTCCTCCTCTCCTGGGCAAAACCGATAATCGGGAGACCGTGACTTACCGATCTTGTGCAGGTAAGACTGAAAACACCCGTGCCCGCTTAAAAGCTGGGTCAGATAGAAGTCAGTCTCACCATGCCTTCGATATAGCCACGGTCTCACATCCGGGATGAGGCGCGCAGTCCACCTTCCCTTCGTGCAATCCACCCAAGACTGCTGCCAATCGTTGAGGGAGCGCTGTCTCTCCTTGCGGACAACTATCTCCCTCGCATCCTCGTTTCGGCGCAGGTAAATAGCGCAGCGGTCTCTAGCAAGAAGGGCGACAGGTATCACGCCTGCAATCACTCTCACCGCCGAGTCGGAGACCGTTGGAAACGAAGATGCAATTCTCAGTGCTCCCCTTCTCTGTACCTGTGCCAAACGTTTTCGGTATACCTCCTTACTGAGAGCGTCGCCCCATACCTCTGCTCCGTACAGTAGCCCTGACCCTACAGCATTCATCAAGAGGCGTCTTCTTGATGGGCTGGGTCTCCCTACGTTGGCCATAAGTCGACTCAGGGCCGATATTCCCAAAGCAGCCTTCTCAGCCGTTGCCCTGATTTGTTCAGAGAAACTCATCTTCGAGTCGATCAGTAGCCCCAGGTACTTCATCGCTGGGTTCGATTCGATTTGTATGTCTCCAATACTGATCATCCTTACTCTAGGGATTCTCTTTTTTGTCAAGATGACCACTTCGGTTTTCTCCAGTGCTAAACTCAGCCCGCGAGCAGTCATCCAGTCCCTCACTCGGCGCATTAGCATACCTAGCCTAAGTTGCGCTTGTTCAACGGTGCGTCCAGCGACCAGAGCTGCAACATCATCCGCATAGCCAACCAAGCGCGACTCATCTGGCATCTCAAGTCTCAGCAGCCCGTCGTAAGACACGTTCCACAGGTCCGGACCAAGGATAGATCCCTGGGCAACACCCGATGTAATTTCCATCCTTCGTTGGCCCTGTCTCGTGTCGTAGAGCAGGCTACTTTTGCTACACTACTCAGAGTATGTATACATCATTTCGTCTCCCATTCAAATACTTTTCGCTATTCACTGCCTTAGTTTGATGATCATATAAGAAATAAATTGCCCACTTTCTTCAAACTACTGTCTCTAAACTATAGTATACCTAACAAATCCGTTCATTGCACACGATCAAATGATATTTGCTTTAGTTTCCTACATTATTCTACCCCACGTAATGAAGCTTTCAAAAATATGCTTTGTAATAAATAATTCCTCAAGCACACAATATGATCTTACGTATTTTGAATTCTTTCATTCTTGTCCTATGGATGCGGTAAATTTTTTCTGTACTAAACTTTTTATTGGTCATGCACTGAAAAATGGCGACATGCAAAGATTGAACGGAAAGACTCAATCAGTTCCTGTCAATAGGATATATTGGCGATATTTGGACGTAGTAAAAAAACGGAGCAGTCTACATGAGAGAAAGAACATATGCCGGAAAGCACGAGTGTACGATGCACTTGAATATCGCGAAGAAGAATGGATCACCCGAAAAGAAGAAAGTGTCCAGAAGGGAGTCAAATTCATTCATGATGTTCAAAAAACATCAGTATTGGCGTTAAAACTGTAGCTAGAGGAGCTCCTAGACCGTATAGGGTATTACAAATCTAGCTGGCTGAAGGCAGAAGAGGAATTAAGGTCTAATCCTACCCCTAAAACGACAGGCCAGGCCTGTATCCCTATTGAAATGGAACGAGAAAAAAGATAAAGCACTGAACGGGCACACCAAATTAAACCAAGGGTTTCGGAGGGAGCAAATAATGTCACAATACAACTCTCTCTTCAAAAGGTGACAGATACTAAGCTTCTCCAAGAAAGTGAATCCAGAGAAGCAACCAACGCCACACACGGAATAAAAAATAAACTATGGCGCAGACTCCTACACAGGCACTGCTAGTGAAATCGATAGAGAGTAGATCTTACACAGGTGTGCTGCGTGAGGTCAGAGGAGCTGGTGAGCCATAAGACCTCCCTACAGCCAACTCGGGCTGATAACTTATTGATCGCATTTGGAGCAGAGGCCACAAATAGAGACTCACTACGTGATGCGGTTAAAAGTCCCTGAGCGAGGAAGTAAACGTAGCCCCACTTGAACACACGGCAAACCTCGAGAAATAAGGGACATTGACTGCATTGCGAACTTGACTGAAGAAGATGTAACTTTTAAGAGAAGTGCCCTAATTTGGGCGAAATTAAAGCGAGGCTGGATCCAAAAAACAACCAGAGACAGCAAATGGCTATCATCGACCTGTACAGCTAATGGAAAAATTCAGCTGAAATCAATGCATAATTCTTCATCTTTGTGACAATCCTTTCCGTAAACTAGACACTTCAAAATTGGTTAGTATATGTACCCTATACAATCTAGCTCCTTTTAAATATTATTTTTAGCTGTAAGTTGTATAAATTCCTGCTTGAAGGGTTTTTTGGGGATTTCTCGAAACAATCTGGTAAAAATTAAATATTTCTTAGGATCACCTCCTCAACATCTATGGTGCAACAGCCCAAGCCAAGCCTTGGCCTCTAGGATTAACCTCCTCCAATCATCACGGCTCCCCGATTTTGTCCGCCAGTTGTCTACTCCCAGCAAGGATCTGCTGTCAGCTTCTATTGCGTCTTCCCGCTAGACGTCTACCTTATGCTACACCCAATAATATTCTTTTGGGTAGCCGGTTTCCCTTCATTCTTTCTGCATGTCCTGCGCATTGCAATTCACGTAACTTTACGCAAGAAGAAACAGGTGGATCTTCAAACAGTTCATACAACTCATCATTGTAACGCAGTCTCCACTCTATTTCTTGTTTCACTGGGTCGTCAATTTATCGGAGCACTTTGCATTCAAATATGTCCACTGACTTTCTGGATTCACTCATCAGGGTCCATGTTTCACTTCCAGAAAACAGCACAGGTTTGACTAGTGTTTTTTAAATGCGGAGCTAAATTTGCCTGTGCACCACTCTGGACCTTATTATTCAGGTTGGCTTCAAGATACACAAAATGATCTACATTGCCAAGGCTTAGTCGCCTCCGGTCAGGTTTTGTCAAACTGGAGTTTGTCATTCGTTTGAGTCATGAATTTAGTTTTAGTTTCATTAACTCATAGGCCAATTCGATTTGCTTCAAATTCTTGACTCAGAAATACTCCTTTGGCATCTGAGCTTGAACATGCCATAACATTGATGTTATCAGCATATGCCACCAATTGTGTGGACTTGAATATTAGTGTACCCGGGGTTTCAGCTGATGGCTTCCTGATAAAGTATCCTAGTGCAATATTAGAGAGCATTGGGATTAGTCCATTCCCTTGTTTTAAGCCTGATTTTGATATAAAGCTGTCCATTAGTTCATCGTTTACCTTGGTCTAGGACTCTGTGTTTAGCATCGCAGTAGCTTTGTTGGGACGCCAAAGTCAAACGCTATTTTGTACAGCACATTTCTGTTGACACTGTCATACGCTTATTTGAAATCTACAAAGAGTTGGTTTATATCGATGTTATATTCCTAGCAATTTTCGAGCACCTGTTTTGCTGAGAATATTTGGTCTATTGTAGACCGTCCACTTCGAAAGCCTCCCTGATACTCTCCTATAGTACTTTCATAGCACGTCTTTAATTTTCGTTCTATGATTTTGAAGTAGAGCAATGCCTCTATAATTTTCACACCTTGATTTGTCCCTCCTTTCATGAACAGGACATATGTTTTCTCGCGTGTCGAAAATGCTGGTGTCCACTCGTTTTTGTACGAAAATATTGTCGCGTGTTATTGGTTCGCGGCCTATAATTTTAACGTTCCGGGAAAGTGAAAACGCAATGTCTTTTAATTTAAGTTAAAAGTGTTTATTTAATTAAATAAAATGCACAATAATCAGTTAACACTTTCACTAATTTTAATTGTCACTATTAAAATAAAATCTAACACTTGTCCATAAATTTATTATCGCAATTGTCTTCTAAATTACTTCACTATTACGAAACACACTTCCCACACACAATCGCAGTTCTTATCGCGGTCGAATGAATGATCCTCCCCATTCATTCAGCTCGCCTTTATATAGGGTCTCTACCTATTCGCCCATTTCTCGCACATTGGCGAATGTTCTACCGAGAGTTACCTGGTAGGTTCGAGCAAGTTCATGAATGGAGTGACGTCACTTGCAGATGTTTATCATGCCTGTTGGATTCTCGTGGGTTCGAGTAAATTCATTCGTTGACGTTCTTAATGATGATGAAAACAATTGCGACAGTAGCTCGCAGAATTATTTGTACATGTAATTATTTGTACATGTAACACTGCCCCCACCTCAGTTCTTTTCGCCCCGAAAAGATGTGTCGCTATTTGTAGTCAATTCTCCCTGGGTGTAATATGGGGCAAGACGGTCCAGATGCACGATTTTCGTTTTAGCTCTCGGCTTACGATGTTCCTGTATTCGGTATACGACGTCATTGATTCGCTTTGTAACTCGGTATGGTCCCTCCAAATTATGTTGCAACTTTGGAGACCTACCCTTTCGCCGTTGCGGGTTATAAAGCCACACCAAGTCATCTTGCTGGAAGCCAGTAGAATTAGCCTTTAGATCATACCTGGTCTTCATGCGGTCAGTAGCCGATTCGAGGTGTTTTCGCACTGTCCGATGTATCTGGTTCAACCGTTGTCTTAGATCACTTGCGTACTCCGAGACCGTTTGGGGTTTCTCAGGGGGTGTTCCGAACTTTATATCGGCTGGCAAACGAATAGTCTTTCCAAAAATGACTTTGGCTGGGGCTTTGCCCGTCGATGCATGTTCAGCGGCTCTATACGCCATTAAAAATAGTGGGATATGTCGGTCCCAGTCCCTTTGGTTCTCGTCAACCATTTTGGCCAAGTGTTTATTGAGCGTGCCGTTGAAACGTTCGACCATCCCATCGGATTGGGGATGCAGCGGTGTTGTCCTCGTTTTCCGTATTCCCAGCTGCTCGCACATTTCGCTAAAAACTAGTGACTCAAAGTTTCGGCCTTGATCCGAATGTAGTTCACAAGGCACGCCGTACCTGCTGACCCAATTTAACACTAGCTGTTCGGCTACAGTAGTTGCTTCCTGGTTGGGAATGGGGTAGACCTCGGGCCACTTGCTGAAATTATCGGCTACAAGCAGCGTATACCGATTTCCCCAATCGGATTCAGGAAAGGGTCCTGCGATGTCAACAGCAATCCTTTCAAACGGTACCCCCACGTTATAGGTTTGCATTTGTCCTCTCAGTCGTCGCTTTGGGCCTTTGACGGAAGCGCAAATTGTGCATCTGCGACACCAGTCCTCTACGTCTTCTCGAGCGTGGAGCCAGTAGAACCTTTCCGCGGCCTATAATTTTAACGTTCCGGGAAAGTGAAAACGCAATGTCTTTTAATTTAAGTTAAAAGTGTTTATTTAATTAAATAAAATGCACAATAATCAGTTAACACTTTCACTAATTTTAATTGTCACTATTAAAATAAAATCTAACACTTGTCCATAAATTTATTATCGCAATTGTCTTCTAAATTACTTCACTATTACGAAACACACTTCCCACACACAATCGCAGTTCTTATCGCGGTCGAATGAATGATCCTCCCCATTCATTCAGCTCGCCTTTATATAGGGTCTCTACCTATTCACCCATTTCTCGCACATTGGCGAATGTTCTACCGAGAGTTACCTGGTAGGTTCGAGCAAGTTCATGAATGGAGTGACGTCACTTGCAGATGTTTATCATGCTTGTTGGATTCTCGTGGGTTCGAGTAAATTCATTCGTTGACGTTCTTAATGATGATGAAAACAATTGCGACAGTAGCTCGCAGAATTATTTGTACATGTAATTATTTGTACATGTAACAATATGATCGATTTTTTTGAATGTGTGACTTTCTGGGGATGCCTACGATCTCTTATGGATGCCTGTGCCCTCCGGTTGTTTCTCTATGTGCCGTTTCTCGGCAGATTTTTACATCAAAGTCGTCTTGAACAATTTTAATGTTATTTGACGGCTATGCATCGACAGTGCACTGCAGGCTTCTCTGGGCGCGTGACAGTTGACCAGCCAGACATGAAAGAATTTGGTCTTGATACGAATCGCATAGAGCCTTTTGCTAACGTGCTGTTAGTCGGTGAAAATTTGTTTAAATGCGTTGTACGAATAAATAATGAAAGCCATTCCCAACTCATGGTTTTCTCGCATTTTTCCGCTTTTCAACAAATATGTCTTCATATGGTTTCTTGCACTGCGAGGATGTTGATTCTGTATTTCTCTATTTCATACAGAAGTTGTCGCAGTGCACCTGGTCTGTTCAATGATCTAACATTCCATGTTCCAAAGAATAGTCCTATATACGACTATCGTTGCCGTGTATCCACATCCGATCCAAGGCTGCTGTCCTGGTTCCATGACAAGTAAATACTGAGTGAAGTGTTGTCTGCGCTTCGACTTAGTCGGTTTTGGTCCACGGGTGGTCTTTGATTTCCCACATACCCGCTGGCTATCCGGTTAGGGCACCCTCTATCCGCTACCTGAGGACAAGTCCGATGGGGGACCGAAAGCTCCACACGGAAGTTCTTAAGATAATTATGTGGAATTAATAAAATCATTCAGATAAAATTTTACGGTCAAGTTAGAAAATCGTTTAGTTAACTATGTATGTATATTAGATTTGCCACGATACGATGCCAACAAAATATTGAATGAACGAGAAGATCTGGATCTGGTTGATGTTGTCTTTGCTGTCATAAGTCTAAGGACATACGTAAGCTGTTGCGTCTTCGATGATTATATTTCCTAGTACAAATCGGGTTCAACCAGAAATGCATTTTTGTGTTACATTAAGATTTAAATTGTTCACAATCAGGAGATAATTACTTTCAAATGAAAATGCGTTATATCATCCTTGAATTGACATTATTTAATAAATTATTTTATCTGCCTGTTATTATCAATAATACACGTTTCGTATATTTACTTTTTTATAATCAATGTTACAATCATTATTGTCACATTTAGCAACATATATTGCTGTAATAATTTTGCATATTCAGCACTGAAACTTCCGTGTCCATTTCTTTCCAGAAATATTTACAAATGCTACCCCATTCAAAGATTTATTCGAACGCTTAATATTTTCTGTGCATGATTAAAAGATAAAATCATGAATTATATGTAATAAATGGTTTCGATTATTAAATTGACTCGATTTTCCTTTGACGATTGCCTTTTTCAATAGAACATATTTTTGATTGTTTACACTAATTGATCGAGGTTACTCAGGAACTGTTGGGGATGCTTTAGCAGGTATTTTAGTCGTGCGTTCGCATCATATGCACCGTTACGTAACGTTCGATCTCCTTTCAGAGACGCTGATGAGGAAACCGCACCAAACGGCAAATCTAGATTATCTACAAAACCATAATTCGATTTAGATCGCTGTAGGCCATGATCACGTTGCGAAGATGATGATAGCAAAGTAGATGTCACAGATGGGGAGAACAATTGCGGCGACGGCTGCTGATGTTGGTTTTCACTGCTCGACTCTAAAATCTATTGTTTGGAAAAGAATAAATTGCAGATTCAATTGATTGTAATAGCAACATATTCAACTTTAAAATTTACAATTGAAATGGTTACCAATAAATGTAACATTACATAAGCGAAGCGTTAAGCAAAATGTTGCGCTCATGTTCCCCAAACCAATACAATATAACCAAAAATGGAAATAGAAATGAAAATGGAAGCAAGGAGTATAAGAAGATATTTTTTGCTTTGGCACATTCGGTCTTTGCTTCTGCTGAACATTGAACAGAAATTCAATAGGTAGCTATATTTTCCATATCGTTCACTTCCAAATCGATAAATGTTTTCCATTCAAGATCATTCTTATTAAGCTCTCATAACTGAACCCCACGAATCCGCGGAATTGCGTGCAAAAAATCCCTTTTTAATTTCGTCAACCCACTTAACATTGTCTCGACGAAGAAGTGCACCAAGCTCAAGTTGATAAGTGAAAGCGTTCACTATTTCAAGTATAATGCTCATTTCTTAACAAATCATACGACAGCAGTTATTTCAAAGCCAACGCACAATACTGAATGAAAAAGAAGAATAACTATTCTGCACGTCGTTTCGTTTTCCGGGAATATAATTTTTGCTTTTCCTCTCAGAGTGTCACGCATTCATGATCACTTTTAATTGAAACGCAATATACAAGAATTTAAGTAACGTACAATAAGATTGAAAGAAATTGCATTTCACGTGTGACGAAGATCGGATTGAAGCACGTTTAGAGTCGGGAATAACAAACGGAACAAAACTATTCGAAGTCACGGTCAGTGCAGCTACTATGACTTTGTTTTACCACTCGTGTAACAGGAAACTACCGTCGATGATCACCACAGAAATAAAGCGGTAGGCGATGTATACCTGATACATAAGCTCCCGCAACTTCTCCACGTTGTCACCGTAATTCCGAGTTGGTAGGTATCGGCTATAACATCCATTATCGGATGCGAGAAGCAGCAAACTGAAGATCACAATGAAAGAGGGCTTTAGATTTTCTACAATCGACGGCATTTATGTGCAAGGTTCTGGCGATTGAAAGAACTAATCGATTTAGTAAAACTGATATTCGGCTATTTTTCCTCCTAGAATTTACGAGAGTGGCTTATGCGATTAAAACATTTACTTCAGGTTACTTTAAGAAACTGTCACAATCCTTTCTTCGCTCAACCATATATATATATAAGGCCATAATAACAAAATCTGGAGCACCCAAGGACATGCGCATAATTTCGATAAAGCTTTCATCATTTCATATTTTTAATGAAGCTATAGTGGGAGAAATCGTTTGACGTCAGTAATGTGAGGTCCAGCGCATGCAACTTGTAAGTATATTAAAGGATACGTATTATGTGATGGACCCGAAACGGCTGCATGATGGAGTATACCATTTATAGAAAATTTGGGATACTGATAGCTGGAGACATCTTCGCATAAATGTAATCAAACAATATACAAAATATTACAAATATCATTCTTAGAACGTTTCACTGCCGTCCTATATACTAACTTTGGAAGCGACTCTAAATTTTCAATAATCTTATCCTAACAAACAATATTTTCTTTTGCTAGGGTAAGGTGAGGGAATGGTGGTCACTTAAGCAATAATCGGAATATTTTCATATTTCAAGGGCTTAAGATAAAAGTAGCAGACTTTTCATACACCTTCTTTAGTATATTTTAGATAAATATGATACACATTATCAATCTATTAAGCGTTTATTATTTTTGAGTCATTTTGTAAAGCCCTTCGTTGACCGTCATTACTCACAAACTTCGGGTAATGGCGGTCAACGATTTGGGTATTACTGGTCATTCAAAGTAACTCAATCCTTAATGTTTTATTGCATTCCATACTGTTACAGATAGTGTTAAGATATGTTTACGTCGTGAATTACCACAACCTTACTTCTAAAACGAACTAATTAATAAAATAAAAAAACTTTGTTCCTACATTTTATTTATATTTTATACTTAAACAAAGCTAACCAAAACTTTTTTTCATAATAATCCGAAAAAATAATTTTTGTTTTTATATTTTGAATATGAAAATTATATATCAAGACGCCTAAGAACTCTCTCTTTGGTCTCACAATAATCGCATAGATAACTGTCAGGGGAATCGGCACCAGTCAATCATTATGAGTCCACCACGCACAACCTCGACATCTATACTATATTTAGTTTTTTCCGAAATCTTCACAAATCAAACATATTTCTTCTTTATTTTCTGGAAAAAATTATCATCACTATCGTCGTCACAAATGTTTTTCACATCCTGTTCCTCTATTGAGCTTGACGCAGGAGACTTTTTATCTTAAAAGAGAGAACTGCTTCATCTGAAGACGGAAAATCTTCGGTGCATTTTAATTTGATGTTCATGCGCTGTTTTTCACCAATATTGATAAAACTATTTTTCTTTTGAGTTGTCTTGTTAGCTTTTGTGTTTGGTTTTTGGTTAGTTTTTTTTATTCACATTCTTAGTAAGTTTTTGGCTTAATTTTAACTGTTTTTCTTCTCTCATTCTTAGCTTGTTTTCTAAGATTTTTTTCATGGGTGTCGCTATCAATATGGCAGAATACTGTTTGGTGTTTGTGCGTTTAGTGGTTGCTTTCTGAAGTGGCAGTTGAGATAATATGGTTTTACTTGGCGTCACAATCATAATGCTCTGTTCTGGAAGTTCATTTGTAATTCCAGATAGATTTACTGGAGTCTGAAGTGTTGTACTAGTCCCAAGCAGATTATTCACTTCAGGTGCATTTACTGCTAGATCTGTTCGATCTTGGTCCAAAATGTCGTTCGATCCAAGGGGACAAGTTTGATGGACGAATCTATCACAGTTACGGAGTCGGTACCGGTACCCAATAAGTAGCTTGAAGCGAGGAAGTCTTCTTCTCCAAAAAAATTGGATTAATGGGAAAAATTCCATATGCCTTAAAACCAGCCACGATTGTAGCCGTGTCACAATAAGCTTTATTAATTATAGAAGCCACATCAAATGGTGTAATTCTTTGCATGGCGTGGAATTTCATGAACAAATTACACTCCTTCCTGAAGGCGTTTTTAAGGGTCCATAAAATGCGACATTTAGAGGCTGCATCCTGTGCGACATGTGAGGTGGAATGGGGAGGACAACAACAAAGTCTTCTCGACAGAACATGCATGCTTCGAAAGATGCGTGGCTATAGTGACTATCTAAAATTAGCAGAAAAGGTTCATCAGCAGATGGTTTTGCGAATTTCACAAAATGCTTGAGCCATATCACAAACAATTCTTCATTTTTCCAACCATTTTTGGAGCAGTGCTAAATTCCTTCACCTGAACCATCTTTGTACAACTGAAGTAACATTATCTGTCTTGGGTAAGCAAACATAGAAGGTATGTATGATCCTGAAGCCGATACTGTTACAGTTATGTTTTTTCCTTCTTCATAGCTGGTAATTGACCCTAATCTCTTCTGTCCCTTTTCAGCAATGATCGTACCAGGGTACGATAACAATGCAACATTTTCCCTGGTACATAACAATGCAACATTTTCCAAATTTTGGAAGAACATGTTAACCTCATCTATGTTAAAAGCTGTCACAAACCAAACAGTCAATCTATTCTTGCTAGCTTCTTCTCCCTTCTCAGCGTAAATGTAAGCTGCACTACGAACTTGTAGTGGACTCAGACCATCAAAAAGTTTGGCCAGAAGTTTTATATTCTCTGCCACTCTCTCCTCTGCTTCTGGTGAAAAAGCAGAATGTCTTCTCAGAGAAGGTCCCGTAATTGGAAGATTATTCTTAATTCGTCCTTGCAGCGTACTGAAGGGTATGCCGAACTTCTTTGCCGTTGACCGTATAGAATTCCCGGCACTAACGGTTTCTATAGCCTTCTTTCATTCTTCTTTTGTCGTTTTTTCTTTCATTGTGGTTCTTTCCCTGTACCGCGGCATCTATAAGCACAAAACAAAGACAGTAATGAGATATTATTTCAACAAATAAAATGATAATAAATTGTCTTATTATTTTATACCGGGAAATACCCACTTAGAATGATTGTCATTTCCCCGAAACTACAACATAGTTTATTTGATTGATCACACTAGAAACATAAATACCTTTCGTGAAATCCAACAAGCCCATATGAAACACTAATACCACATGTAATAATTGACGTTTAGAAAGATATTGATTGGTATAAATCATTTTAAGCTTATCTTTCGTCAAATTTTTAATATTTTTACATCAAAACACGGCCTAAACTTTGCAGAGCTGTCAAATTAACCGCACGCGATGCTAAACGATGATGCTTCTTAATTAAGCATACTGCCACATATACCAGATGGCGGAGCTACAGGTATTTTGATGTGACCGGCATTGCTCACTGACCACCATTCCCCCATCTTACCCTGATAAATTTATCAAATCACAAATTTAATAAGTAATTAAATTATTTAAGGTGAGGTTATGGATTCAAAAAAAATCAACGAAAGGGTTTACCAGTGCTTATACCACCTATAAGTATTATTTGATTTATACAACAGCGCGAATAACCATTTTTTCATTGTGCTTGATCTCAATGAGGAATAGGGATATCTTGATTTAAGATGCTAAGAAGGCAGGTAGGTCGTCAAAATGACAGGTTTCTCATGACATCTCCGGTGAACTCAAACTTGAAAAATAAGAAAAAATTAAAAATTTCTTTTCATTCAGTACCAATATATTTTTCAAAATTGCACGATGTATTTCGCTGAATTAGTCAGCATTCTCAAGTGCAGTGACATAATTGGACTTAAGCCTACGTATTTATTACAAAATCAATGGAAAAAACGATTCTCTAATTACTTATGAAAATGCCTGAAATAGCCTGGATTTGAAAATAGCGGTTTGAACGTTAAGGACAATAAAACCTTTAGTCCTAAACATTTTAGGTATCTCTAATGATTCCATAGTATGTAGTCTATGGGGTTTGGGGAGGTAGTAGAGGATTTATAGATTTTCAATGGAAAGGCATTGGTGGTTGGTTTCCAAGGAAGTGGTTTGTGACGTTTGAGTTGGATTTTTGAGGAATGAAGGATTTGCAAATGTTCGTTGAACCTAACTTTGAAGGATCAATCTGTTGGGCCGATATATTCACTATTACATCTACTACATGTAATTTAATCGACCTCAGATTTGTTGAATTTATTTGTGGATGGCTTAGAGATTTTTTGACTAGGCTTGAAAGTAATTTGAAGATTATCACTAGCCAGAATTCTGGAGATTTCACAAAGTATTTGTTCTTTCTCTTTTTAACTTATGTGATTATCAATGAGTTATTTTGAAAAACGTCGTTCTTAGCCATTTCTTGAACTGCTCTAATTTCCGCAGTCATCTTTATCTTGTAAAAAGGAATGGAACGAACTATTGATCGATACGCTAAAGGCTGGCATGAATCGGCTAGGATAGTTGCATCAGAAAACGTAAGCTTTCTAAAAATACTGAATTCTTGGCTGTTATAATTGTTTCTGGTGATGGTCAGGTCTAGAAAATTATTTTTCCGATTGATTTCAAGTTAAGCTGTAAAAGAGATGGATGGGTGTATGTTATTGCAAAATCATGAAAGTTGGGTGAGTTGGAGAATATTGCCTACAAAAGCAATAAGGATGTCAACATATCTGTACCAAAAGCTGACATGATTCACACATTCGGATTTCAGAATGACCGTTTCGATATTATCCATGAAAAAGGCTACCATAAGAGGGCTTAGAGGAGAACCCATAGCTAGCACCATTATAGAATTTATTCTCAAATAAAAAATAGCCAGAATTCTAGGACCGCTTTAATTTCTATTTCAGTAATGGGGTCAAGAATTTTGGAGGCTAAAACACTCCCATTCACAAATTTCAACCTCATAGGTAAGATATTATATATATATATATATATATATATATATATATATATATATATATATATATATATATTTATATATGTATGTATATATATATATATATATATATATATATATATATATATATATATATATATAGTGGTCCAACCATAATGCACGATGTTAATTGTGAGTCACACCTTAACATCAACTTTTTCGCCTAACTTAATTTGACATTTCTTTATTTCAGTGTTTGACAAATTCAACCATGGAGAGGTACACAACTGAGCAGTGCGTTAAGGTGGTTGAAGCCTTTTACGCAAATGGGCGTTCAACTCAAAATGCATTTCGTGCGCTTCGTGATTTTTTTGGTCACCATAATCGACCAGCACAATCGAAAGAATTGTGCGCAAATTTCAGCAAACCAGGTCTATAGGAAATGTAAAATCACCTGTACATGCTCACCTAGTTCGTTCTGCGGATAACATTGCTGTTGTTCACGATAGTGTGGCAGATGAGCCGTCAACCTCGACTCGTCGTCGTGCCCAACAATTGAACATCTCAAGAACATCACTGATGCGAATTTTGAATAAAGATTTGAATTTACACTCTTACATGGTTCAATTGACTCAAGAGATGAAGCCTACTGACCATGGCTGGCGGCGTGATCGGGCCCTACTTCTTTGAAAATGAGGACGACCAAGCAGTTACCTTGAATCGTGTTCGCTATTGCGAGATGATAACGGACCTTTTGCGGCCAGAAATTGAGGTTATCAACCTGGACGATATGTGTGGTTCCAACAGGATGGTGCCACTTGTCACACAGACATCGAAACAATGGCTCCTTTGCGCGAGAAATTCAATGGCTGTGTTATCTCACGTTGTGGGGATGTTATTTGACCGCCACGATCATGTGATTTGACACCGTTGGACTTCTTTCTCTGGGAATATTGAAAAGAAAAAGTGTACGTCAATAAGCCTAGAACAATTCAAGAGCTAAAGGATGAGATAATTCAGCACATTAACGACATATGAAAATATGGACCATCGCTTAGAAGTATGCCACCGTAGCCGTGGCGAGCATATGGGAAATATTTTTTGTACACATAATTGCCATAGATCCTTCTATATATTATAATAAAAAATATTAACATACTCGTAATTCTCTGAAAAATTTTTGTTTTATCTACAATTAACATCGTGGGTTTTGGCTCGACCATCCTTTATATATATATATATATATATATATATATATATATATATATATATATATATATATATATATATATATATATATATATATATATATATATATTTATATATATATATATAATTTTTTCTTATCATCGCCATATATGCAATTGGAACTGTTGCATTTGGCGAAAATCGAAAAAGGAATGGAGGGAACGGGGTTGGATTGTATTGATCTTCAATCACGTTACCTCAGCGGCAGCGGATGATTAGGAAAAAGAGTTGCGACATAGAAGAATCAGTTTTGGTGGAGACTGTTAGTGCAGAAATAGTTAGCTAGGGTCAGAAGTGATCATTAAAGTTGGTAGGAGGTCTTATAGAAATAGCAACTGAAAGCAGACGGATCAGAAAAAACTAGAGTAAGGGTGTAAAAAATTGAATTGGCAGGAGTAGTTTGACTTGCAAGTGAAATCGAGATAAGTTGACGGAAAAGTTTTCAATCGAAGCAAGGAGGGTAAAATCGAAAAAACGAATAATATCCTTCTCTTTATTTGATAACCGAGCGAATTTTCAGTCAAATGACAGCCGTTTAATATTAACTAGTGCAAGCGCAGTTGAATTGATTTGAGTTTTTATTTTATCAGTTACCACAATTAGACAATTGATCTGTGTGGGTCTTTCGTAGGGGTTGCGGTAAAGCAAATTTAAAACAAGATACAATCGACGCGACTTACATGAAAGTGATAAAGAATATATCTTTGCAGAGAATTTCTGTAATCGTATTGTATGTTGGTCTAATGAAGTGGGTATTGCTATAGCTTCGGTAGTGTTGACGGAGTGCCTTTTGTTTGTTTCATGGTTTTTGAAAAGCATGCGTTAATAAATTGTCCAAAGGAAAATACGTTTTTTACTGTGCAATGTAGTGAAAGAAAAGTATTTCAAAAGCTTGTAAAAGTCATTCATAAACTTATAACATAAACTACAGCCCCAATAATGATAATGGAGTCATCCAGGAAAAACTTACCGTTGAATTACTTTCCTAAAACAGTGAAAAGTGACGCAGAAATCACATACGTATTGAATGGCCGTACCGTTATTAATAATTGTCAATCACCTTAGAATTAGTTTACATTGACCCCACCCCTTTCACATCTCCGAGCGCTCCAAAGATACCACAAAAAGGGTAAATTTTTGCTTTCCCATAATTTTGTTTGGCTTTCATAAAATAATTTTTTTTGTAATCATATTTTGGTATTGTGTAATAGTATTCTGAGCATTTCTTCCTAAAGAAAAAACCGGATTTCCTTGATTTTTTTTTCCGTTCTTTCTTTGGATAATTGGAACTTTACATTATTTTTTTCTTTCTTTAAATACAACGGGCATGAAAATTTAAACAGAAGAGATTGCATTTCTCAGGATGCCCTCCCCTCTTCCTTGACGATATGTTGTTAAATCTAGGGTGGCACAGCACGGGTGGAGGGTATCCCGGAAGACCCGCAACACGACTGAGCACTTCAGCACCCCTCTGCCAGACTCTAATGTCAAGAACTGCGGCGGTTGTTACAAGATTTTTGGCTATACTTAAAGAATCTTTATATGGGATATTTGAAATCATTAATTAGCCGAAATTACTCATTACCCAAAAAAAGTTTTAATGCCTTTTAAAATGTCTTTGAAGACAGTTTGAATTTTACTTGTGGGGTCCTTTTTGAGTATAGTAATATTTTCTTTTTGTATGAAATCGAAGATGTTTTAGTTATAATGGCCTTTTTCTATATTGACAGTGGAATTGCCTTTATTACCTTTTGTGGCTATAAGATCGTTGTTTTTAATTTTAAGTAAAATTGATTTAATGGTCAGAGTTAGATTCGAATTGAAGGTATGGGGAATATTTTTTTATTTATAACGGAGTCAGGGTGGTTAAAGAGTGCTACTACAGCCTCTAAAATAAGGATTTCTTTTATACTTTTTATGATACTATGATAAGTTGACCACTATAAAATTAATAAATTTGAAGGGGACGGGATTTTTTGGAGATTTATTAATTTTGTTAGTTGACGCTTTTGATTCACAAATTTGTTCTAAATAATAAAGCAAATTTTATATCAATCATTATCATCTTATACATCAAATTTGGCCCGATGGAGTTTGAAGATCATCTCGGAATGTAAAACTTTGATGTAGTGTAAAGTCATACCCTCCCGATGAACCATGAGGGTGATTCTTCCTCAATCCAGATTCTTTGAGCCGCCATGATTGTTTTTCCTGCGGACACTAGCAAGCCTTCATCATGTAACATACAAGTACAATGAAAGATAAATCAAATTGATTTAATGGCAGCTGCTGAAAAAACAAGTATCACATGTCTCTACCAATAATTTGCAATTCATAGGCCTAGTTCGTCATTAAATAGGGCTCTGGAATCAAAAAAAGTTTCTTTGTTTTGAGTCTTAAGAGGGAAAAAAGACCAGCGGTTTAAAAATATGAAAGATAGTCTGCAGTTTTTTCAAAATTTCCGTAAATTGAGATCAAATATTGAATTCAATAACTATACTTACCCCTTACTGCCACCTGAGATCTAGATGTCAAACATATATTGACCATTGACGCATTTTAGAAAATATAAGCTTGAGTGGAAGGACAAACTTGCACCTTTTAGCTTTCAACTTTTAGGCTTTATTGATGAGCGTTCTGACAAATCACCACGCTGGTTAATTAGTTAAATGAAATTCATCATCATTTATGGTGATACAGGCTAATCCGGGCATTGGCCTCCAGGATTAAGTTTCTTCAATCATCGCGTGACCTCGTTTGTCAGTTAACCACTCCCAGCAAGAATCTGTGGTCAGCTTCTATCATGTCTTCCTACGGAGTCTTTGGTCTTCCTGCGTCTTTGGTCTTCCTTCAATTTTCTTTTTGGTAGCCGGTTTTCATTCATTCTTTCTGCAGGATTACCCATTGCAACTTTCATAGCTTCACGCAAGTAGATACAGGTGGTTCGTCACGAGGTTCATATTACTCATTGCTGTAACGCAGATTCCACTCCGTCTTTGTTTCACTAGGCCACAGATTTTCCGGAGCACTTTGCGTTCACTGCCTTTCCTGATTCGCTTGTCAGGGTCTGTGTGTCACTTCCATATAGCAGCACAGGTTTGACCAGTAATTGGGAAATATGAAGCTTATCTTGCCTGGACACAGCTCTGGACCTTAGAATGGGAGGTACAGTGTAATGAGCTTTATTTGCGGAATTTATGTGATGTTCTCCATCACAGACAGAACCACGTCCGGTTAAGAAAGGAGGAGGGATTCCTTTGTTTCCCTAGCCTACAGCTTCAATGATTCCTCATCCTAAGCCCCATGACCAAAAAGTAGTAAATGGTCTTAAGAGTCGCACATTGGGTTTACTGGTTCCCCAATGATGGGACATTAAATACTGAGAAATGCCAAGAACTGCAAATACACCTGCATATCTGCTACTGAGTCCTACTTACACATCTTTTCTGGTGACGTAAGAGGGTAAAGATGAGTCTTTTGTGCCTGATAAAATAATTAAAATTTAGAACCATGCCGCTGAAGTGGAAGTTGGGCAATGGGCTAGCACCTCGTCTCTGGAAAATCCTAAATTGTTTCAAAACCTGTAAAAGAGCCTCGAAATGGATTGTGCCTACGGCAACGACCTTGTAACCGAAAAAAGACTTGGTATTGGATCCAGGAATATCAGATCACTCTACTACCCTGACACTGTTAATGATCTTTTACAACAGGCCAGCCAATATAAATTAAACAGACTGGCAATCCAGGAAACGAACTGGACTGGAAGTTATTTTTAGGACATGAGATCGGCACAAAAATAATTCTGGATGATTTCAACGCTAAGGTAGGCAACGAGCTATTTCATTGGGGAACGACTGGAAGATTTAGCTTCCGCGATGAAACAAATGACAGCAGCCAGCACCTGGTTGACTTTGCATGCAGCAGAAACCTAGTCATATGTTCAACTTGATTCCCACATCGACGCATACATAAAATCACCTGAGTATCACTGGATAGCAACACACAAAACCAAATTGACCATGTTTTGATCCAATAACGATGGGCCTCGAGTAAACCTGAAGTTTCTTCATACCGGGAAGCCAATCGTAACTCGGAACATTACTTGATCAAACCAACGTGTCGTTGTGGTATGTCAAGGGCGTATTTGGCGAAGACCAACCCTCACCAGAAATTCAACATCGAAAATCTCGAAACAACGTCTGTGGCAGAAAAAGATTATTTAAGTATGCATACGAAGATTATTCAGGTAGGAAAACCAGGACAAAAAGAGAATACTATGAAAATCTCAGAAGAGTAGCAAACCAGATAGTTGAAATTACGAAGAGAAAATACTATGACGACCATCGATGCAAGTCTGGCGAGCAATAACACAAGACAAGGAAAAAAAGGAGTGGAAAGCCTGAAACGAGGTTTTTAGCCCAAGACCGCACTCTGCCGTAGTGACATCGGCAACATCATTGCTGATGAAAACCGTATTAAGAAAAGATGGCATCATATTTCAAGGACCTCCTTAGCCCTCCGAACAGCTATAGCTTTTGCATTGGCCCCACCTACTCTGGGTGAAGTTTGTTCCACCATCAAAGTCCAAAAGGATAATAAAGAACCGATCATCGATGAGATTCCAGTGAACCTCATGAAATATGGCGGCAGTGGTGTTCAGGAAGCCATCCATAAAGTCATTCAGTACATTTGGCATCAAGAACATATGCCGAACCAGTGGAGCCAATCAATTATATTGACAAGCTACAGTGCGAAAACGATAGAGGCGTATCACTACTTTGTACGACGTACAAAACATTTTCAAAGAACTTAGAAAATAAGGTCAGGTCGGACGCCAACAGTGTTGTTGGGGAGTGTCAAAGTGGCTTTAGAAAAGTTAGATCAACAACAGACCGATTGTTTGTAGTCAAGCAGGTACTTGAGAAATGCTGGGAATTCAGAAACTTACCTGTCGATACAAGAGGTACATTACTATACAAGTCGAGCCAAGTGGTAGTCTTTGCAGATGACATCAACATTTTGTCACGCTCCTTACCAACCACCAAAGAACATTTCCTGAAATTCGACAGCAAAGCAAAGCTAGTTAGGCTACAAATCATACAAATCATAATCATAAAACAAAACTCATAGCGCAATCAAAAGAAAATACCGCAAACACCAAAAATATCACACTTAGCGAATACAATATCAAAAATGTGTGTAATTTTATGTATAATGGCCCCAAAATAAAGATAACCGCTGATGTAAGAGAAGAAATACACTGAAGAATACAGTTCAAAAATAAAATATTTTATTCTGTTTTGACGATCTTGAAGATCAGCTGCATACACAGGAAAACAAAGCTCGAAGCATACAAATATATAATAAGACCTTGTCTTTTCTATGGATGTGAAGCATGGACCCTCAATCAAGCTTCGAATTACGGGCCTTGAGACGGATAATTGGAGCGAAACTAGACACGAGCCAATGGTAAATTTGTTACAACCATGAGCTGCATGAAATATTTGACGGGCCGAAGGTCTCAACAATTGTAAGATTGTGGAAGCTGTAATAGGCTGACCACAAAAAATTATTCGTTGGGAGAGTTGAATGATGGAGATCAGTGGGGAAACCGCGGAAACACTGGTCTAACTCGGCCGACGAAGATAGTTCATCGCTCCTCGGAGTTCAAAACGTGGTCAATGAACCAAGACAATTAGAGGCACAGTAGCGCTATAAAAAAGAAGAAGAGGATGTGACGTCCAGTTTCGTTCTTTTCGGTGCCTCTTCTATCTAGGTTGGCTCGAAGATACATGAAGTTATCCACACTTTCGACGTTATAGTCTTGTACGGTCAGGTTTTGTCGAACTGGAGTGTTCTTCCTCGTTTGAGTCTTGAATTTAATTTTAGTTTCATCTATTTATAGGCAAATTTGGTTTGCTTCCGATTCTAGACTTAGAAATACTCCTTTGCAATCTGAAATTGAACATACCATAATATTGACGACATCGCCATATGCTACCAATTATGTGAACTTGAATATTAGTCTGCCAGAAATTTCAATTGATATCATGTTCCAGCGCAATATTGAAGAGCATTGAGGTATGCCCATCCGCTTGCTTTAAGCCTTATTCCATCATGAAGATTTCCGTTAGTTCACCATTTACCTTGAACTGGGACTCTCTGTTTAGCGTCGTGACCTTGACCATTCAGTCTAGTTTTGTTGGGACGGTAAAGTTAAGCATTATTTTGTACAGGGCGTTTCTCCCGGCACTGTCATATTCTAAAATAGAATTGAGTCATCGCTTAGCCATAATTTTAAAATTTCAGGAATATGTAGAGAAGGCCCATACATGCCTGATAAATTCCTTTTGCTGTGGGGGACAGGAGAATCTAGGGTCCAAGTAGACCAAAATTAACTTAAAATAGGCTTTTTTTCTTGATAAGCCGTCGGGCCTGCCGATATCAAAGAAAACTATTGGCTTCAAAATAGTATATTCACAATTATCCTTTTGTGTCCTCCGGAAGATACAAAATTTGGGAGAATGGAGCATTCCTTATTTAGTTTCTACTGTCCACATTAATGAATGTGATGTAAAACCGAAAAATGTAAAATTTGAGAGAAAACATTTAATTACTAAGAAAGTTTTTGGGGGTAAAAGTTAAGGCTTATTAATTCCTGCAAAGTACAGGGTGCGCCAAAAGAAAATGTATATTAAATATGCCATTAAAGGATGAAGTTTAACGACTATCAATAAAATAATTATTAATTATTGAAATACACAGCATGGGAATGTACTTTTTAAAAATATTATCAGCTAAATAGTGATCTACCAAACTGATATCAATGATTTAAATGACTTGGCGTGTAAATCCCTTGATGGCTGTGACTTCGGATGCATTCGCTCAACTGCGCCAGAATAGTGGAATTATTGACGTACACTTTCGATTTCAGATATCCCCGTAGAAAAAGTGCATAGGCCTCAAATCAGGACTATGTAGGGGTCAATTTATTACACTTCTCCCTGACATCAATTTGTTAGAGAAAATATCCGGTACTCGTGGCAAAGACGTATTTGGCGTATGTGACATTACTCTATCTAGCTGAAACCACGTTCTTCAGTTAAAAGCATAAAATGTCTGAGATTCAGATACCAAGAAGGCGTCTAATAACTTCACATAACAATGGAATATCAAATATAAGCAGTCTTTTGAAGCACGCAATAATATTTCCATATTTATCCATGTATGTTGCCAATTCTGTGATAAATTTGACATAAAATTTCATATATACTAACCCGTAATACCAGCCAAATATTCAAAAGTAAAGAAATCAAGGTAAAAGAGCAAAGATAAAGTTGATTTAAATAATATCATAACGCAGGTTTATTATAATAGTTTATCTCGCCAATGACTCGTTAGAATTAGAAAAAAATACTTTGGTAATTTGAAATGCATACTGCTTGGAATGCATGTTTACAAGGTTTCATGAATTGAATTGTACAATATCTTTCGATCCGAGACTCCCACATATGAGTTTCATTCGATAAGATGCAATACTAATCTTAATGCCAACTCAAAAATTTCTCTAATATATTAAATCCTCCTCCTGTTGTTGATGATTCGCAAATAATGACACAACGTAGCCCCAAACATCAATCATTTCGATTTCCATTATATTTTCATGCGGGCAAGCTTTTGAGGCGTGTGCGAACTCTTGAATGAATTCAACCGAACCATGTAGTAGGGAAGAAGTAGCAACTTAATGTTGTCCTAGGAGCTGAAAAGGCGCCAGCATATTCGGCGCCAAGTTTGCTCAATGCCAATAGAATAAAATGAATAGACATCTACACATGAACCATCAGGAATATCAGATGGAAAAGCTTTTCCATTCATAAAGTGAATAGTTTTTCAATCGAAGGCGCATATATATATATATATATATATATATATATATATATATATATATATATATATATATATATATATATATATATATATATATATATAAATACATATATAAATAAATATATAAATATATATATATATATATATATATATATATATATATATATATATATATATATATATATATATATATATATATATAAATATGTATATATATGTATACATATATGTATATATATATATATATATATATATATATAAACATGTATATTGCTTCAAACTCGGGAAGAGTTGTGTGGTGATGAATCGTAGGTTAGAAAACGGCCACATTTCTATCTTCACTACGATAACGTGGCAGTGCATTCATCGAGCCTTGTACAGCGAATTTGAACACAACACCGTACAACTTCCTCTACCTCTTTGCAGTCTGACAAAGTTCCGTGGGACTTTTGGCTATACCCAGGTCAGAGCATATCTACTAAATAGCAGCTGCAATTAGAACAAATTTTATTTCTTACGGTACTTATAGAGTAGAGAGAATTAGACTAAAGGAGCATATGTTTGGTAAACAAAAAATTGAATTTGCAAGCAATTGAACCAACACATGGTAAACTTTAATCCATCTTTTACACGTTTATTTGCCTCTCTTTTCATTTTGACAGCTCCTTGATTGCAGGTGCTAGTTAGTACATATGCTCTGCCCAGGTATAAGAAATGCCGCTCAAAGAACCAGCAATAGACATTGAGACGATTTAGGGATGGTTAAATGGAAGCGCGCACACTGCGACATTGCAACAATTCTGGCCAGGCTGACTGTCGCAAGGATTTGTGGATTCCCTAAAACCAGTTTATAAGGTGTGATATTTTTCGGATTGCAAGTTTTTGTGATACTCGCGCAGGCGCACATCATTCGGACATTTGATGCTGGCATATATGGAAGTTTCTTGCGTAAACCGCACAAATGGGTCGGAAAGCTTAAATCAAATCCAAGCGATTGCAGTTTGGTTGTCTGTCCGGGTGTCTATAGTTTTTGAAATATGTTTTTTTGCATTTGCTCAATCTTATCATTAGACAGCAATAAAATGACAGTCACATTAAATAAAATATGAGCTAATAATATGAAAATAATAATGCCTCAAGGAAGGATTTTGCAAATAGGTGAAATTTCAAGGGATACTTAATTTGTGTTATCTTTCGTATCTCTGCTACGAATTTAATATAATAAATTATTTTAGTTCTTGTTTATTTTTGCAATTGCCAGTATTCACTTTCTTTATTTTTCTCTGCACAGCGAATGAACAAAAGAAAGTATATTTAATTTAAAACTAACAAATATTTTGAAAATAAGTATTTTCTCATCAGTATCACTCATGAAGAAGGAACACTTATTCTACACATAAAATTGGATAGATTTTGAATTAAATTGTTATTTTTTCGCCGTAGTAACAATAATGCTGCCGCTTTTGATATTCCTACTGGTTGTCTTATAAACAGAGCATATGTATTCCTGGCAAAAAAGTGCCTTCAAATGAGCATATCCGTTCTGTGCATGCCTGAAGATCCTTTGCAAATCTTGTTGCAGAATGCTTATATTTGCGAATGAAAATCGTATCGCAATCTGGTCCAACCCTTAACCTTATACAACAAATGCGCTAAACGCCTAGACAGACATGCGCTATACGAAACTAGCATACTACTCGTATTTAAAACCTAGTATACCACGTTCTGAAACCTTGTATCGATGCCAGGATAAGTTCTCAGTAGAAATGAAATTTCCCTGCACTAAACAAACTAAATTGGCTTTTTGACTATATTCATTCATTTTTATGTACGTTTTGAACCCTAGCAGCGATACCAGGACAAATTTCCAGTGTAAATGAAATTCACCTGCATCATACAAATCAAGTTGATTTTTTGAAAATATTCATTCATTTTTATGCAGGTTTACCAAATATTGGTGCTGATCAAATCGTTTTGCTTGCAAAACTTAAAAATATATCTAGAATTCAAATAAATTTCTCATTTTCTGTCATTTCATTTTAACATCCGACCATTAGAAATTGCATACCGATTTATACTACATTGGCTAGAAGATGAAAAATACCACCAACGCGGAGATATGAACGCAGGGTGGACCCTTTTCAAAGAGTCCTCATATACACATAAAATTATGATTCAATAACGTTGCGGCATTGAATTTCCTCGTCTAATGTATAAAACGTAAATTCGATTTTATTACAAAATAATATCTTTATAAAAATTTAATAGACTATAACGTTTTATAACCTTTTCACGAATTAGTTACATTGTCAGAGCCCAGCAGAGGATACATCATAAATACTACACATATGGTGATAATAATTACATTTGACCAACCGTACATTCAGTGTTGCCTTCAATTCGTGATTTGTTCTCGTCTTCTTTCTGTTTTTCTATAAAGTAACCGTTAAAAAATTAACTTTCAGTTAATACATCTCCTCATTCATCTACATAGAAATTCATAATTCACACTATTTGTAAAATTGAATTTTTATGTTTTTTATTGAGAATCATGTACTCATACACACATTCATCAAAATAACCTTATACCTTTCACAATACTTTACCTGCACTTTCAACGCGATTGGATATCAGACGTTTATTAGCGATAGTTAAGCCCTAATTGGAAAATTAATTGCAGAGGCGTCAGCTCTGTGAATTAGCCCTGTTGCGTATGCTTCATCTTTTATGCCCCCGATTCTCTGTGGTTTGCCAATTACATTACTTGTAGCATAATTGTTGCCGTCAAAACTATTGGATTCATCGGTGGACTGAACAGTCGATGTAGTTACGGGTGCGGACGCTTGCGGTAATTCTACATGAATTATTTTTTGTTCGGATGCAGCTTCTTCAGCAATATCGTCAAGTGAGTTGATAACGGAGCCATGTGCGTTATGCGAGCTCATATGTAGAATGTACTCAAAGGTTGAATGTCTGCTGGGCATGTTATTAAACTGATCATTTTGGGTGTGAGTTTGATCTCGTGCAATATAAGAATCAAAATGACTGTCATTATATGTATCTTTAGAAGCCGTATTTTCATTGATGGCTGTATTTAAAGAAAAATTATTTCTATTGGAGACATTCTCTTTAGTCAAACGAGGCGTGTTAATGATCCCTTGGGTATGAGCCTTACGATTTATCACTGACAGTCTAAAAATTGGAATGACAAAAAGTTGCCTTTTACCCTTTTCGTAATTCAAAGTGAAACCTGGCCTATTTGGAGTTCCATAAAATGGCAGTGCCAGTGCCGTTTTTGCTTTTGGATTGACGGATTTGATTAAGCTCTTTACATTTGAATTTTGGACCAAATACTGTGTGGATGTTGACTGTACATTAACATCGGTCACGATTTCCGCATGTTGCTTTTTTCCATCCACCAATTCTACACTCTCATCAATTAAAAAACTCTTAATAAACCGTTTTATAATATTCACCCCTTCAGGGCTTTTTACTAAGTTTCGGATAACACTGCGTGTTTCATCCGGTGAAGAGGTCCCCAGAAGCTTTCCAATATCACGTAAACTTGGTATGTGGTCGATAGCAACACCCATACTTACAATTAACTGCATGAGATCACTGGGATAATCTTCACCATATGATTCCGTTTCTTTTAAGTCAGAAGAGTGATTAACTTTTTCTAAAGGAAGTAAAACTGCAGGAGTATTCACTTGAAAGTGCCAACTGTTATTTTTATGGGTTGGCAAAACAGACAGTTGATTTTTTTGATAAGGAATTCTCGCATGACTGAACTTTACTTGAATATCGCGAGGGAAAATCAGTTTTCCTGAACAATATTGGACAGCCAGCAGACAAACAGCAAGAATCATCTAAAAATATACAGATGGTTTTAAAGTGCCTACTATTTTGAAGTTTTGCATTTTACGTTTAATTCTGAGCCAGCAACGGGATGAACTTAGTTTCTAACACTACGTTCTTATTTAAAGGGCCAACTACACACTAGATACATATTCAAAGAAAATCGGAATTTATAGATTCTTGAATTGGATATCCGGTGAAAGTTCATTCATATATTCATACACGCACCAGCCTAATGATCTTTTGTTATGAGTATTATAATGCGTTTCAAAGAACCCTAGAAACAGAAGTACAAAACAAATTTACGAACTAATCAGGGCTCTGCTTATCGTAGGAATCACATAAATGACATATTATATTCGTGGTGTGTGCATTCAAATACCAGAGCATGTTCACTTACTTTAACCGACATTGCTGTTTACATACCATGGATGCTTCTTCTGTCTATCTGTAATTAATTTCTCATTGATCACTTTCAAACTACATCAAAATATTACTTACTTAACATTAATTGCACTCGTCGGAGTTAGCAGTCTAAATCGACTTATAATTGTGTATGTCGCGCAATGTGAAACAGTAACAATCTTCAACTACAGGGCAATCATATTACATGCATATTGCACTTTTCCCAGTCTTCCATTATGTTACATATACCAGTCGGAAAGCTTCCACACTTTCCAGGTCAAATGAAGCAAGTAACTTATATTTCAAGATGATAAGTTATAATTATAGAAGCAGCTAGATAAGCTGAGTACCGATTCAAGTAAGCTGTGCGGTTTGCAGCGGAACTGCGAGTCATTGGTGAAAATAAAACACTTTTTTATCCCGAAAAATCGGTTGGTTAACTCTACCTCTTAATTTTGCGACTAAACAACAGTCGATCATTACATTTTCGCAACCACTTCCGCTTTGATGTTTGTTCTGCTCAGTATCTACTGAGTGAGACATTTTTAAGGTCTAATTATAAAAGAAGCACGAAACAAAGATGTTAACTAGACTTATTGTAAAACAGAATTGTATTTGAAACAATATATAATCAACAATTTACCAATAATATGATAATAAAGTGAATGCAATGCAAAGATAATGATGATACTGCTACATATGCGCATATGGCATGTTTCTAAACATAAAATACGACCAGATGTAAGAATTAATGGGAAAATATGCAAATTTTTTAACAACACAGTGGAGCAATAGGGTTTCAGAGTACAACAAAATGAAATGTGTAGTCTTATCTTGTGACTGCAATATATTTGATTTGCAAAACTTTACAGTACGAGTATAATATAGTTTATTCTTCAGGTATCTGCATCTAATCATACCATGCTGATGAATAATGCTAATCTCATTTATCTGTTCATGAAGTTACGGAAAATGACTCAACATTACGTTCTCATAGTTAGTTTTTTTCAACAATTAAAATAGTTTACTTGCAATCGCAGCCTTCATAGAAAATATTTTTTAATTGGAATAATGTTGCCGCATATAACAGTTCCGATATCTTCTTTGCTTTAAACGCAGATAATGTGTAGCAAAACTTTTCTTTTTGCTTGAAAACCATCGGGCCTTACTTCTTAGAGTGAGTAGACGCATTTGGACTCCTTTGAGTCATGTTCAGTGTATAAAGGATGTGTGAGCAAAATTCACGCGCTGAGTGTGTATGGACTACCCACTAAACACATCCTCTACCAACCTGAGAGCCTAGCTTGAAACTGTTTGAAATATTATTTCAAGCTAGTCCTCCTTTTTCTATGTGTCAATACTCTATGAGGTTGCATCGACATTTTTTTTGCGGGAGGAGAGAAAGAGCAGGAAAAGAGTCGTATCCGCCCTCAACTGGTGCTTCATTTGCTTTAATAACTGTCTAAGCATATCTCCGATAAGACTATTTGGAGAGAGCTCTTCTACATCCTTATTGAGGTCACCACACTGCCCGTCCCATCTCTTGTATGCAAAAATATATGGGGCATCCACCTCTCCAACGCAAGCAATCGAGAGACCACGAGATACCAGTTTTGAGAAGGTAAGAAACATGCCATGCCGTAAAAGTCATTCCCATCTTCCAGGCATTTTTGGCACATCTCCTTGCTAAGAGTGCCGCCCCATATTTCTGATCCATATAATAGCACGACTGTATGGCACTCATTAGGCTTTACCTTCTAGATGAGGTGTATCTCCCTAAGTTGGCCATCAGTTGGCTGAGAGCCGAGTCCCCTGCCTTAGATTTGGTAGTCATTATCTTGAATTGCCCCAGGAAACTATCTTCAAGTCTGTCAATACATCGAGGTATTTTGCTTCCGGTTTTGAATCAACTTCCCCGATAGTAATTGTACTCTAGCTATTCTCTTCTTTATCGGGATGACTAGTTCGGTTTTCTCCAGTTCTAGGTTGAACCCATGAGCAAACATCCAAACCCTCACTCGACGTATTAGCATGCCTAGTCCGAGTCTCACATGTTCGACTGTAGTTCCTGTGACTTGCGCTATCACATCGTCCACGCAGCCAATCAAGCGTGACACATCCTGGAGCTCTAGTCTCAGTAGCCAAACATTTAAGATAATCAACAGGTATAGGCCAAGAATAGAGCATCCTGCAATATCCGACGTAACTTCTATTTTCATCAACCTTACTTCATGTCATAGAGCAGGTCTGGTCCACCAGTTATTCATCAAAGGTCTACACGAGATATTCGGTAACTTGGAAAGGAGTTACTCATACTTCCAGAACATCTGTTCGTTCAGCGGGGTTGAATGCGTTTTTGAGATCTAGCGTCATCAATAACAAAACCCATCCGTTGGACTGGCAGTGAGTCTCCACATTTCGGACCGCGCTCACCACCTCCACAATCGCATCAATAGTGGAGTACCTTGCTCTAAGACTATACTGCAGTGGAGAGTTTCTTGAGCGATTCCTCGGCCATGTCTAGCATATACAACGGTCAATAAGCAGATGCTAACCCGAGATCCTCATTCCCTTTAACCAGGACCAGCGTTCCTGCTTACCAGCTCTTCGGGAAGGATCCTTCACGAAGGCAAGCGTTGAACGTCTTGAACAGCAAGTCAAGACAAAGGTTACAAACAAGCTTGAACACCTAAGCTGGAACAACATCTGAACCTGACGCCTTCCCTACCTTTTTGGATAGACATACTTCTTCCAATTCCATCCTCAAGGAAAATTGGCATTCTACTGGTGTTTTGGTATGACTGGCACCAACATAGATAAGAGTACAGGGAAATAATCATTTTATTGGCCCCCTATTTGAAAGTCAAATACTGTTTAAGGACAAGTACAAGTGACAGGAGACTCCTCCTACTAGAAGGGTATTGTAAAATAATTAGTAAATCGAACATCTTCTGAAAATCAAAACTTGGCTCACACATATATTCTATGGATTGAGTTCGGAAAAATAAAATATGGTTATTATGTGTTTTCTGCCATTTTCATATCAATGTTTTAAAATATTTCTAAAATGTTCATCAAAGCCCTTAAACGTCAGTAGTGTTTGGATCCTTTGCGAACGTGAACTTACACAGGATCATGTGTAATTTTGGTTGTAATTGATAAATTTCAATCGTCTATAACTTAGCTGCTTATAGCTCGATTTTTATGAAACTTTCAGAAAACAGATTTTTAACTTAAAAACTGAGAGGAAAATTATACCGCAACTAG
Organism: Odontomyia ornata; assembly: GCA_963969285.1. NCBI lineage: Eukaryota > Metazoa > Arthropoda > Insecta > Diptera > Stratiomyidae > Odontomyia > Odontomyia ornata. Next base: position 1,405,964 of record OZ017743.1, read on the forward strand.
GCACTTATTTAATGGAATGCGGACGTTCCAATGTCTAAATTTTTTTTCTAGAATAAGGAATAATGGAGTAGAAATGACCCGGTTATCTGGAAAGGAATCAAGATTAATGGAGTATTGGCCTCTTGAAATTGTAGGAGTCTTTATTGTCACGTGAGATAAAACAGGAGTGCGATGCTCCGATGATTCTTTTGAAGATAATGTAAATTAAGTTTACAAACACAAAACTTTATTTTATGTAAAACTAAGTTAAAATAAAAATAGAGAGAAAACAACTCGAGCATTATTTAATGAAGTACAATACATTGATTTCTTCCTTTAAGCACACAATTTGCTTTATTATTTTCCTTTGTCCGTGGCGGTATTTTGAGGCTTTTCCTCACTTACATCTACTTTTATTTACAAAGGTTCATCTTACAGTAATTAACAAAACAAATAGTTTCTGTTACTTCATGCATGTAGCCACATTATGAAATTACTTTATAAGACGAGTATCACTTACCCGTAGTACGATATGATTTATATGGGACAAACATAACGTTTAGGAAAAGCACACCAAAAAGGTGGAACAACTACACAATCAAAATCATCGGTAGCGAGACATTTAGTTAACGAGGTGCACAGAATTGAATGAGAAGATTTGGAAGTAGCGCAAGAAGTACGAGATTCTTTTGAGGTAGGGAGGTGAAGGCTGTTTACGCCCTCAGTGTAGGATTTCCAAGCATGGAATGTTTCTGCTTTACCCACTACGAGTAAACACCTCCTTTGTCAATTTGAGAATCTAGTCTGGAACCGCTAGGCTTCGTTTTCCTAAGCCTAGAGGAAAGGAAGGGAGATTAAGGAACCCGTGATGCCTTGTGACGCTCCAATATGCTTTTCTACTTTCAAAACTGCCCAAGCATAATGTGCCAAGCGGTTGAAGTAGTGGTTGAAGTAGAAGTCGCTTTCGACTTCTACTTCAGTAGGCTTTGAGCCGGAACCGAATCGGGTGATAGGCACTATCACAAAGGAAACTGCGTGGCTGTCAGACGACAGTCGATTGATGAGGTGTATCTTGTTGAAACTTGACATACAGCACAAATCAGACTGTCTCTGATTTATCTTGGGTAAACCAGGTGCGTACATATAGTAGCGCCACGATTGAAAAAGTGGATAACAATACTCCAGTACGTTTCGAATTGCATTTAATTTTCCAATCAAACCTTCATTGTTGTTTGGGATGCGAGTAACATTTGCATTGTGTGTCGTAGCTCATTTGCAGGGTTGATAAAAGTATATCTTGATTGGACTGCATTTATAACTACTTCCTACATAAACTTTTATAGAACTGTAGACGAGTACGTCCTCGCGCAACCAGAGTTAAAAGAGCAGGGTTCCTTAAGGAAAGTGGCGTAGGGACCTTGAATTCTACTTGAAGTTTCCATCGATTGTAGGAAGACACCGCGGGAAAAGGCGATTAAACAAAAGGTGGGTAAATCTCTTGCTGTACATTCACGTAACCTAAGTGATATTGCTCTTGATAGTTGAGTGCTCATCCTCAAGAAAAATATGGACATTACGAGTAACTTTATACTGCATTAAGATAAACGTATATATAAAATATCTTAAATTGTAAATCTATTCATCAGATAAAATGGAAGTTCAATAATAGATGGAAGTTCCTCTGCGATCCAAACTATCGCAATATGACACTATGCAACATTCTTCTTGTTCGTAGCAGCTCCTCTCGGGCCTTCGCTTCCTGTAAATAGCACCTTTAACTGTCTCGGTCCATGGACCGCGTCCTCCTGTTTCGAAATCCGAGCAATGATGGACTATCTTCGTCAACCGAGTTAGACCAGCGTTTCCTCGGTTTCCCCACTGGTCCCCTGCCATCAGTTCTGCCAACGAATACGCAGCATACTCGTAAGTAAAAGCACTGCAACAAGCGTCACCGTATCGCATCAAGTGCATATCGCCAAAAATTTAACCTGCAATTAAAATTTTGACTCTATTCAGAACAGTGTGGATAGTCTGCACATGTGTGAATCCATCCATTAAATGGATATCCTTCACATTGCAATAAAATGACATGATTGAATGTTAATTGAATTTTCGACAGAAATTGGACAATAAGTGTTCACTTTGGATTTAATAATAACAATCTATCGCACAACAGTCTAAATCCTAACCTTAGCGTTGAGATTTATTGTTAGGGTATCTCTTTCTATGACTATAACGGAATTTGAGGTGATATGGCCAATATCACGCTCAACCATGTGATTATTACCTTATTTTTCTATTTTCTATTATGGGTGGACTGATAGTCCTACAGCAGCAACAGAAGCTCAAATTCGATGCTGCGCCCACTGCTCCATGAATTTGATGCGACAAATATGAAACCATAGCAGAGATGACCGACGTTTCTACATCCGTTAACTGTAGACGAATGATAAAATATCCCAAGTATTAATAACTTTACTTAATGCTATTTGAGTTAAGAACCAATCGTGCTGGATGTCTTGCTTAATAGTAGCTTTGGTCTATTGACAACTACAAGGATAATAACTTCGTCATACAGTACAAGAAATTATAATTATTTAATAATTTAACTATGTACTCCGGCAAATAAATTCTATAAGAGGTGAAAAGTAACATGATTTTCATCGCATAGGGTTCAATAACAAGTATGGACTAGGGTGTGTCTTTTTCATCTCATTCTATCACTTGATTTACTATTTTATATATCTTTCTATTATCACATTGAATACGTAGTTTTCCAAGTCCAATAGCTATTGCGCAATATTTTGCGACTAAATATATTTGCAAACATTTAACTTTACGCACATAAATATACTCGTACATTAATTAATCATTAATGTGGATAATGTGATCAACGGTTAAAATATCTATTTATATTTTTTTTTTTTTGGTTTTTTAACTACTCTCTTTGATTGAAACGCAAACCGCGTAATCGTGTTTTACTTGTTATATCCTGTGCATTTTCAGCCAAAACAAATTTATTCTAATCATGCCACAAAGTTGGCTGAACTATAACTGTATTTATATACTTACTTTTTGCCTTCTCGTGCATATACATATATGGGAAATGCAATGAAAATATGTTGAAATACGAGTAGGTATACATTGATGTTAAAAAAGTTTGACAAATAGATTAATATCATTTTATGCACAATGCATCATAATACATGGTTTACCGAGAAGAGCACACTAAAATAAAAATGGAAGTAAAGTTGGCATCGATTGATACATATTGTATGTTTGTAGGTTATGTATGTCTTTATTTCGGAGATCTTCCTTCTAGAAATATTACGATAAATTGATTTGTATATTAACGCTTTTCCAATATTGGGAAATATTCTTTTTACTGTACAATATTTTATTTAAGTTTATCTCACACTTGTTGCAATTATAATACATTTTTGTGTTTGCCAATTAATTGTAAGTGTATATTTGTAACTAGAAGTTGAAGTTAAGTACCATGAAGACAAAATTTACTAAAAATTGCTATTACGATTAAGCTCTTTAATACATGCATATGAATATATATATATATATATATATATATATATATATATATATATATATATATATATATATATATATATATATATATATAAGGTATAAAGGTGTAAAGTTCACTGAAGATTTGTAGACTTGCCATTCAATCTATAAAAATAAAAACAAACAATCATTTGTTAAGAAAAAATAGTCGTGTTTCTCATTCCATCTTTGAACAGATATGGGACCCGCATCGATGACCGGCTTCTAAATCCTAACCTTAGCGTTGAGATTTATTGTTAGGGTATCTCTTTCTATGACTATAACGGAATTTGAGGTGATATGGCCAATATCACGCTCAACCATGTGATTATTACCTTATTTTTCTATTTTCTATTATGGGTGGACTGATAGTCCTACAGCAGCAACAGAAGCTCAAATTCGATGCTGCGCCCACTGCTCCATGAATTTGATGCGACAAATATGAAACCATAGCAGAGATGACCGACGTTTCTACATCCGTTAACTGTAGACGAATGATAAAATATCCCAAGTATTAATAACTTTACTTAATGCTATTTGAGTTAAGAACCAATCGTGCTGGATGTCTTGCTTAATAGTAGCTTTGGTCTATTGACAACTACAAGGATAATAACTTCGTCATACAGTACAAGAAATTATAATTATTTAATAATTTAACTATGTACTCCGGCAAATAAATTCTATAAGAGGTGAAAAGTAACATGATTTTCATCGCATAGGGTTCAATAACAAGTATGGACTAGGGTGTGTCTTTTTCATCTCATTCTATCACTTGATTTACTATTTTATATATCTTTCTATTATCACATTGAATACGTAGTTTTCCAAGTCCAATAGCTATTGCGCAATATTTTGCGACTAAATATATTTGCAAACATTTAACTTTACGCACATAAATATACTCGTACATTAATTAATCATTAATGTGGATAATGTGATCAACGGTTAAAATATCTATTTATATTTTTTTTTTTTTGGTTTTTTAACTACTCTCTTTGATTGAAACGCAAACCGCGTAATCGTGTTTTACTTGTTATATCCTGTGCATTTTCAGCCAAAACAAATTTATTCTAATCATGCCACAAAGTTGGCTGAACTATAACTGTATTTATATACTTACTTTTTGCCTTCTCGTGCATATACATATATGGGAAATGCAATGAAAATATGTTGAAATACGAGTAGGTATACATTGATGTTAAAAAAGTTTGACAAATAGATTAATATCATTTTATGCACAATGCATCATAATACATGGTTTACCGAGAAGAGCACACTAAAATAAAAATGGAAGTAAAGTTGGCATCGATTGATACATATTGTATGTTTGTAGGTTATGTATGTCTTTATTTCGGAGATCTTCCTTCTAGAAATATTACGATAAATTGATTTGTATATTAACGCTTTTCCAATATTGGGAAATATTCTTTTTACTGTACAATATTTTATTTAAGTTTATCTCACACTTGTTGCAATTATAATACATTTTTGTGTTTGCCAATTAATTGTAAGTGTATATTTGTAACTAGAAGTTGAAGTTAAGTACCATGAAGACAAAATTTACTAAAAATTGCTATTACGATTAAGCTCTTTAATACATGCATATGAATATATATATATATATATATATATATATATATATATATATATATATATATATATATATATATATATATATATATATATATATATATAAGGTATAAAGGTGTAAAGTTCACTGAAGATTTGTAGACTTGCCATTCAATCTATAAAAATAAAAACAAACAATCATTTGTTAAGAAAAAATAGTCGTGTTTCTCATTCCATCTTTGAACAGATATGGGACCCGCATCGATGACCGGCTTCTCCGCTATTGAGCCAGCCATCGGACTGTTGCTCATTCGTTTCAAGATTTCAGAGGCTCATGCTTGGGATGAATGGTTCTCGCACGCGAATCAGTTCATCGAGATCGTAGACCCGTTCGGGAGGGTGCATGAGAGCATCATTACCAGCAGGATGCCCTGGCTCTGGTTGTGGGACGTAAATACCCTCTTCATCGAACAGGTTGTTATTCCTGTCACGCACGCGTTTAAAGGAAAAGTAGGTAACCTTCAGGACCTTCTTCAGGCCCAGACCCTATTGATCTGTTTGGATCTTAAGATTGTTAAACACGTACACGTGAAAACTTTTTGTAGTATGGTTACTGCGCTGACGGATAGAATCTCTCCCACGGCACTGCAGAAACCAGCTGCCAGCACACGTACTTGTCGTAAGGCAAGGCCAACCCAGTTGAACTCGGTTATCTCATAGCTTGCTGAAGCAGCGGAACATCGCTTTACTTCTTTTATGAACTAGTAAATACCATTAAACACTACACTTTCTAACAATAGTTTCCGGAGAGAGCTTCCCAATTCTATAGAACAGATTAACGCCCTGCTCAACTCATTTTTGCAGGTAAAAATTTTGTGGAAGGCACCATCTTCGCAGTCGGGAAACTGTGACTTTTCAATCGTGTGCAGTTTTTCAAGCCCATAGGTTAGGATAGGAATCAGTCTCACCATATTTTCAATTGGGCCACAGCCTCAGGTTAGGGGTAAGGTCAACAGTCCATCTTCTATGTATGCCACTTTTCCAGGATTGTTGCCAATCGCTGAGAAAGCGTTGTATCTCCTCCCTAGTAGCGCCCTCCCTATCACCTTCGCTTATGTGTAAGTACATATTTCTGCGCTCTTAGCTAACAGTCCTATATGCATCCCCAACGATCACTAACCCAGTCAATCCGGCGACTGCTTGATATGTACGTGCAATTTGTAGCACTCCTTGTCTCTTTACCTGTGCCAGTCCCTAGCTTCACACATTAGCATCATACCTAGTCTGAGTTGCGCATGTTAGACTGTAGTTCCTACGACTAGCGCTACAACATCGTCCATATATCCGATCAAGCGTGACTCCTCTGGCAGCTCAGGCCTCACCAGTGCATTATACGAGATGTGCCATAAATTAAAGCCAAGGATGAACAAGCGCTGAGTGACCCTTGATATAATTACCATCCATGGGCTACCTTTCTGCATTCGTAGATTAGGCTGCGGTCATTCAGATAGTCTCTTAAGGTATGCATCGGATATTCTGGTACTTGTAAACGATTTTCCAGCCCTTCCAGAATATCTAAAGCGAAGTTTCCATCAGTTACCTTCTAGTATTCCACTGGAATGCGGAGAACTAAATGTATGAGCAGCAAGAAGCTCCGCCATGGATATCAAGCGCTATGTACTTTTAATCACTAGTGAAGTGGTCCTCTAGAACTGTCCAATTTTTCCCCGTTGATACTAGGAACTCCGAAGAGAATTTTGCATCAAGCATGGTTCCAACGCCGCCCCATCATAGAAATAGGAGCATGGCCCATGTTGAGTACGACGATCCCAGTTCTGGCTATCATATTTCGGAATCATTTATTCCGAGTATATGATTGAGGCATGTCCCACTCAATCGCTCTAGCGTTAAAGTTACCTCTGATAAACAAATTACCTTTGTGCTCGATACAGTATCCATCAAAGCATTGAGCCTAGATAGAAAAGATGGCAACGATTTGTTCAGCGTAAGGTTTATGATAATGAGTGCGATTTCCATGCACTAAACCCAAAGGAAACCATCTCCTTGTTCTTGGGCCTGCAGTTTGATGTGAGCACTGTTTCGAAGCCAGATGGTTTGGCTATGATATTCCAAGCTTAGCAGCAGCAGCGGTGGGAGATAACATAAAGAGCACCGAAAATTCGATTGTCAATGCTGCGATCGTTACTAAAGCGACCGATGCAAGGGTCACAAATCCCGACATTGCAACGAAAAATCCAGAAGCCAACAAGGAGATTACGGCACTAAAAGCAAAGAGTGACCAGACATGGCGTGAATGCACCGCCAACGTTGAAAATGTGGCGGAAGTACTGCACTCGGAAACGGAACGCGATAAGCTCTCCCAAGGATGGTTGCAAGGTACGATTGCGGCCCAGCGATACGAAGAAGAAAGACTACTCCGAAAAGCGGGAGGTATTCTGAAAAGAATACAAGCTGCATGCGACTCCCCAAAAATCAGCGAAGCAGCAAAGGTTGGGTTCCTTGAACTAAAGGAGCTCCTAGATCGCATAGGGCACTATCGGACGAGCTGGTTAAAGGCCGAAGACGAAGAGAAGGCTAAAGAGGTGCTTGGGGCGAAATCGAAAGGCGACACGCAGATAGCTCCACCATTAAACGTCAATAAAAGAATGGCGTCTAGCCCAATCGAAGGAGACCGGGATAAAAGAAGGAAGGAAGAGGCACTTAATGGGCGTGGAGCACCAGATCAGGGGTTCCAGACAGTGCTTACAAAAGGAGTGAAGAAAGCCGCTAAGAAACTCCTTCAAAAAAAGCCAGAAAGTAAAGTTCGTACGGACGCCCAATCAGAAATAGGACCTGATGCAAAACAGGAGAGGCAGAAGCCCCGAAAAAGACCCCGGCAGCAGGCACTGCTCGTAAAGCCCCAAGATGGCCAATCCTACGCGGAGGTACTGCGGGACATCAGGGGAAACGTAAGGCCCGAAGACACCAATACTACCATTAAAGTAGTACGACCAACGCGGTTGGGCCACATACTGGTCGAATTCGGAGCAGAGGCCAGCAATAAAGATCCATTCTGTGACGCAGTAAAGAAAGTCCTCGCCAAAAGCGCAACTATAGCCCCGCTCAAGTCGATGGCAACGATCGAAATACGAGACATAGACTGCGTGACGGATCTGGCCGAGTTAGAAGAGGCCATCAAAAAGGAGTTCCCTAGCGTGGGAAGGATCAAAGCAAGACTGACACCAGAAAACAACAGGGGACAACGCATGGCCATAGTTGACTTGACCGAAAAGGACGCCGAACAATTCCTGAGCAAGGGCAAAGTACGAATTGGGTGGGTTGTCTGTAGGATACGGCGAAGAGCAATGCCTCTTGAATGCTTCAAATGCCTTGGTTATGGTCACACCACACAAGTATGCAAAGGACCCGATAGGAGTTCCCTTTGTTACAAATGCGGTGAAATGGGACATAAAAGAAAAGAGTGTACGAAGGAGGCACACTGTATTCTTTGCAAGGATGCTGATCCAAAACCTGATTTTGGACACGTCTTGGGATCAGGAAAATGCCAGGTGTTCCAGGAAGCCCTAGCCAAGGCAAAATCAGAGCTTCGATGACCCGCATCCAGCAGCTAAACCTACACCGCACTTCAACCGCCCAAAATCTGCTTGAGCAGTTTGCGAAGGACATGAAAGCCAACTTCTTGCTGCTGAGTGAGCGACACCATAATAAAAGTCCTGCATTATGGTATTCTGATGAAACTGGTACTGCCGCCATCTGGGTTCGAAACAGTGACTTTCAAGCGGAGAGTTGTGGACGGGGGGATGGTTTCGTAAGGGTTCGGTGCTCAGGGATCACCTTCTTTAGTGTGTACTTAACGCCTAACGAATCGATATCATCTTTCCAAGCCAAGCTTAATGCTTTGGAGGGCGCTGTCTCAAACGCAGAGGGGAAAGTGCTCGTTGGGGGCGACTTCAATGCTAAAGCAATCGAATCGGGCATGCCTCAGACCGATCCGTGCGGAAAACGAATCCTGGAAATGGCGGCCAGGACGGCCCTCGTTGTACTAAACTCCGGAAATACGCCAACTTTCCGTCGTATTGGCTGTGAGGGAACCATACCGGACGTGACATTCGCCTCGGAGTCCTTAGTACGAAGGGAGTGTCACAAGCTTCGACGTGAGGCTCAACGGGCGCGGAACCGTGACGAGGCATGCAACCGGGTGGCAGCATATAAGTCGGCCAGGAAATGCCTTCGCAAACTGATCAACAGTAGCAAGGCTTGCTGCTGGCAAGACCTAGCGGACAATGTGAACAGGGATCCGTGGGGCCTTGGCTACAAGCTGGTCATGGGGAAACTTGATGCCCTGCGGAAGCCTTGTATACACGACGCGGAAAAGATGGACGCGATAGTGCGGGGACTCTTCCCCGCCCATCCCGTCCATGTTGACACTGTCCATGGTGAAACAGCAGTAGAGTGCCCACTCTTCACACAACTGGAACTGGAGGAGAGAGTCCTCTCATTGAAAGCGAGGAAGGCTCCAGGTCCAGATGGTGTTCCAGCTGAGGTGTTGCGGCTCGTCTATCACCATTGTCCTGACTTGCTGCTCAGCACATTCAACGCTTGCCTGCGGGACGGGGTTTTCCCGGTACGATGGAAGGTGGCGAGGCTCGTGCTGATCAGCAAGAGGAAGGGAAATCCCGAATCGCCGTCTGCATACCACCCGTTACGCATGCTAGACACGGCTGGGAAAGTGCTGGAGATACTCATCAAGGGAAGACTCACTGACGCAATTCGTGCTGCTGGGGACCTATCTCCTCGGCAGTACGGCTTTAGAGCAGGACTTTCTGCCACTGATGCGATTGCAGAGGTCGTGAACGCGGTCCAAAAGGCAGAGGCATATAGTCGCACCAAGCGACGGATTGTCCTGTTGGTGACACTCGACGTCAGGAATGCCTTCAACTCCGCTAGATGGGTGGATATTCTGGACACGCTGGAAAACTCTTTTCAAGTTCCAGAATATCTAATGCGGCTTTTGAGGAACTTCCTAGAGGACTGAAGCCTGCTCTACGACACGACACAGGGCCAACGAAGGATGGAAATTACATCGGGTGTTGCCCAGGGATCTATCCTTGGTCCGGACCTGTGGAACGTGTCTTACGACGGGCTACTGAGACCGAGTGAGGGACTGGATGACTGCTCGCGGGCTCAGTTTAGCACTGAAGAAAACCGAAGTGGTTATCTTGACAAAAAAGAGAATCCCTAGAGTAAGGATGATCAGTATTGGAGACACACAAATCGAATCGAAGCCAGCGGTGAAGTACCTGGGGCTACTGATCGACTCGAAGATGCGTTTCTCTGAGCAAATCAGGGCAACGGCTGAGAAGGCTGCTTCGGGAATATCGGCTCTGAGTCGACTTATGGCCAACGTAGGGCGACCCAGCCCATCAAGAAAACGCCTCTTGATGAGTGCTGTAGGGTCAGTGCTACTGTACGGAGCAGAGGTATGGGGCAACGCTCTCAGCAAGGAGGTATACTGAAAACGTTTGGCACAGGTACAGAGAAGAGGAGCACTGAGAATTGCATCTTCGTATCCAACAGTCTCCGACTCGGCGGTGAGAGTGATTGCAGGCGTGACGCCTGTCGCCCTCCTTGCTAGAGAGCGCCGTGCTATTTACCTGCGCCGAAACAAGGATTCGAGGGAGATAGTTGTCCGCGAGGAGACACAGCGCTCGCTCAACGATTGACAACAGTCTTGGGTGAATTGCACGAAGGGAAAGTGGACTGCGCGCCTCATCCCAGATGTGAGACTGTGGCTATATCGAAGGCATGGTGAGACTGACTTCTTTCTGACCCAGCTTTTGAGCGGGCATGGGTGTTTTCAGTCTTACCTGCACAAGATCGGTAAATGAAGGTCCCCCGATTGTCGATTTTGCCCAGGAGAGGAGGACAATGCCTGTCACACATTTTTTGCATGTACAAAATGGGAAAGGCTACGAAGGGAACCTTACAGGGAGACGGGAGGGCTCACCCCGGATAATATAGTTGCGATGATGCTCGAATCGGTTGACAAATGGAACCAGGTGGCACATTATGCTCGGGCAGTCCTAAAATATAAAAGCGACTCACAGCAGCCGGGGGCGTTGGGGCTGGGGGATCGCTCTTCTGGCATTTCCTCTTCTCCTCTCCCCTCCCGCTAGGAAAGGGACTCCCCAGCTTGAAGGCACCCCACGGCGTAGCAAAACGAGACCTGGCCCGAAGTAATGTGTCAAACGGTTCCAGGCTGGGTTCTCAGGTTAACAGGGGATGGTTAGCGGGTAGTCCAGTCGCTTATGGGAGTCCCACACTCTGTGCATTAATAGCATTCACCTCCCTACCAAAAAAAAACTGTTCGAGTAGATCTGCAGTGACTGTGATTTGATGTAGATTAGTTTGCAGGATACGGAACATGGCAGAAGCTCTTTGGCTTTAGTTAGGGTTTTCTGGAAAACTTGACACTTTCCTGTAAATGAAACCTATTTCAAAACGTCTGGTCATGTGTTGGCATCCTAGCAGAGGATGCAGTGTGTTTCCTTTAATGCCGTATCTTGCCGCAATTATAGCATAAGGAGATTCTATTGGTCCCCTTACAGCCTTGTATGGTATGCCAGCATCGGATGCACTTGAAGCACAGGAGAGGAATCGCTCTTCACCATGTCCTTAAAAATAAACTAGCCTATTATGATTTTCCACTTTCTTATCAACTGTTTGGCTTTCTTTTCTATGAGGTCGACAATGGCCATGCATTGACCCTATTATCAAATTTGGTCAACCTAACTTTTGACTTGCCTACGAGGAAATTGCATTTCAGAGTGTCTTTTATCTCAGGTAAATCCATAACACAGTTAATGTCCTTAATTTCAAGAGTAGTCATAGGTTCGAGTGAGGCTACGGTTACTTTTCTCTCTAGGTAATTTTTTGAATGCATCACGAAATGCGTCCTTGCTTGTTGACCCTGGCCCACAAGACGGCCGTACAGCTTTGATAGCACGCTTGATTTCTCGCAGGACACCGATGTAAGGCTTTACTGGATTTGGCCTACAATGCCTTTCCAATAGGTTTACGTCGTTTCTTTTTATTAGTTTCTTGAGTCGCATCCATTTCGATTCTTGGGGATGTTTGTCTTTTTCACCCTTGAGGCCACTTTTTGGATGCCTTAGACAGCGCGACCTGGAACTTCTCCTCCAACCAAGGATGATCCTTCGATGCTTTGTCCTCATCCTTTCTCCTTCTTTCCTGATCCTCTTTGATTAGGCTGCAAGCCAACATTTGCTAATAAGGGTACCAGTTTTTTTTCGAAAATTGAAGCTTTATTGTGAAAAAATGGTTACAAATTTAATATTCAAAGTATCGTTCATCGCTAGCTATAAATTTTTTCCATTTTTCTGGAAATTCACGAACCCCCTCTCTGAAAAATTCGGCCGGCTTCTCCGCTATCCACGAATCGATCCAACTTTTGACTTCTTCATAATTCGAGAAATGCTGGTCAGCCAGGCCATGTTGCATTGATCGGAAGAGATAGTAATTGGATGTCGCAAGGTCTAAACTATACGGCGAGAGGGGTAGGACATCCCATTTGAGCGTTTCAAGGTAGGTTTTGACGACCTGTGCAACATGTGGCCGAGCATTGTCATGTTGCAAAATTACCTTGCCGTGCCTTTGTTCATATTCCGGCCGTTTTTCGCGCAGTGCTCAGCTCAAACGTATCACTTGTCGTCGGTAGATCTCCCCTGTGATTATTTCATTCGGTTACAACACCTCATAATAGATCACACCCAGCTGGCCCCACCAAATATACAGCATAACCTTCAGGCCATGAATATTCTGAACGGCCGTCGATAATGATGCATCGCCGCGGTATCCATACGTTGCCCGACGTTTTGGATTATCGTAATGGACCCACTTTTCATCGCCAGTGACAATTCAATGCAAAAAACTTTTTCTTTTGTGCCGTTGAAGCAGTTGTCCGCACGTGAAAAATCGGCGTTCGACGTCTCTTGGCTTCAATTCATACGGCACCCAATGGCCTACCTTCCGGATCATTCCCATTGCTTTTAGACGATCGAAAATGGTTTGCCAAGTGATTTTGCAAGTTCTTCTTGCATTTGGGATGGATCTTGGTCAAGCAATGTCTCCAATTCGCGATCTTCAAACTTTTTTGGCTGTGCGGGCCGTTCATCGTCCTCCTAGTCAAAATTGCCACTTTTAAACCATACAAACCACTTCTGGCACGTACCCTCAGCTAGAGCATGCACACCATACACTTTCACCAAAATGCGATGACTTTCTGCAGCCTTTTTCTTCATATTGAGGTAACGAAGAAGTACTCTCCGCCAAAACGCTTTATTCGGCACAAAATTTGACATTTTCAGAGTAAAAAAAGTAATGTTGTTTACGCTTTAGCTAAATGACACATACTGATTATGAAACTATATGACAGTAGCTTTCCAACACATATTTGGAACGGTGAATCACTGGAATAAAAATCAAGTTACGCCATCTGTTAGAAACCGATACCCCTATTATTTAAAGACTTTGGGAACTCTACTATTCTATCAGAGAGCTTGATCTTTTGCTCCTCCTCTGATTTCAGTCACCTGCGCCTGTAGTGAACTATTCGGGTTACGAGAGCTTCGAGCTCCAAAAATCCATTTCTGATTTCTTTGCTGAGGCTCATTAGTACATCGCCGGTGGCAATGATTTGTTTTAGAGCTGTTTTCACTTTTCGGTAGAGCCACTCTTCTTCCAAACAATCCACTCCGTTTTCTTTGGAGGGAGTATTTCTTTATTTTAGTTTGATTTGGTTTCTCGAGCCTTTCACTTTCCTCTACCATGTGTTCGTCTATCATAGACTCTAGATATCTCTGCTCTTCTGTTGCAGAACACTGCGGCGTTCGCACCTTTTTCCTTCTGTGCCCAAACACCGCTAGAATATCTAGTTTTACAAGGTTGTCCAGTGTTGTCCGTTGAATCATCCGTTTTTCATCCGTCTTTGTTGTCTTGGTTGTTGATGCTGTTGTCGTTTGCGCTGTTATCGGTAATGCTGTTATTGGTGTTGTTTTTAGGAATGTCACATTGATTGGCCTCCTCTTTGGTGCTGCAATCTCCGTTCGTATTTGTAGTTGCCTTTTGTGATGCAGCGAGGCCTTGGGAGGGATGGCACAAGCCCTTATAGGGACAAGTGTTTAGAATCAGACCCGCACTAAGCAGGGGACTGTCTCAACTGAACCTACACCCCCAACTTAATGATGCAAACCTCGATGTGCTCCAAGGGTTGGCAAAGTTTTACCGGGATGGAAAGGGTATGATGGCTATGTTGGAGCTATCGAACTCGAGTGTCACCTCGGCATGACCATGCAAGGCAACTAGGTTCAAAACATCAAGAATACTGCTGAGCAAATGAATAACCACGGAAGTATGCAACGGATTGGTGACGTAATGGACTTAATTTAGTTAATGAATCATCACTTTTTCAAATGATCTTTTCTAAAATTCTATTTAGAATTTTCTTGTAAATCCTTTTGTAAAGTCTTCTTATTGCAATGTCGTTACCTGTGTAGAGTAATCGAAATTAATTGTTATCTTATTGGCGGTGAAATAAAAGTTAATGTTAGTGAGGGGTGTTTCACCATTGAAGATCAACATTTACGGAAATAATAAAATAAAAAGCATTTTAAGGAAAACATCAATGTCGTTCATTCCATTTAATTTAGGCAAATATTGATCTGAAAATGTGTATGATTTTCTTTGAATTTCTCACTTTACCATTTTCTTTCTAGTACATCACCTTTCTTAAAAGTGTTTGGTTCTTCTGCATAGCACTACAGCTCCTCTCGGACCTTTGCTGCCTGCAAATAGCACCTTCAACTGTCTTGATTCATTAACCGTGACCTCCAATTTCGAAATCCGAGCAACAATGAATTGTCTTCGTCGACCGAGTCAGACCAGCGCTTCCTCGGTTTTCCCACTGGTCTCCACCCTTCAGTTCTCCCAGCGAATACGTTTTTGGGTATCCGTTGCTCGCCCATATGATTCATATGGCATGCCCATTGCAGCTTCCGCGGTCTTACAATAGTTGAGACCTCCGGCAAAAATTTCATACAGCTCATGGTTGATCGACTTCTTCATTAGTCCCTGTCTATTCAAAACTGTTGACATCATTTAAAAGGCATCGAAAATCATCTCTTTAAAGGAAGGAAATAAGAAAGTATAATCTACCTGGGTGCATTCAAATCGAAAAACTTTGATGAAGAAGATAATCGCAACTTTCCTTTGTCCAGTTTTTATTAAAAATTGTTGTGTTTATATTTTTTTCTAATAACACAACTTTTCACGGCATTCGCCTTGCTTTCTATATCGAAAATTTACTGTATTTTATGGTTTATGGTGAGATTTAAGGATTTCTTAAGACTCGATTATTTACCGAAAATCCGAAGAGAATCCCATATTGTGCCATACCAAACCCCATATTGTGCTATACCAAAATCCTTGGACTATCGCCTTATCAGCATAACCGCCTTTATGTTAAGAACTTTCGAAGAAGTACTGAAAGGTATAATCAGGGAAGGAATTGATCAGTTAGATCTCTCCAAGTCATCCATATCCACACCTACGAAAAATCCATGGGTACGATAATCTATACCGTAGTTAATACAACCTAGTAGTCAACTGTTTTATTTACGACTATAATTATTTTTCATGAAAATACATATTTCAACCGGAACATCCGGTCTTCTTCAGTATTGATTCATTAGTTTAAGGTGATTAGTCTTAAGTTTTGGTGATTGGTGTCTTAAGTAAAAAGTAGGTCATATAAATACTAGGCTACGTCAAAAATTGTTTGGTGTACTGAAGAAAACCGGATCTTCCAGTCGAAGACTCGATCTCTGGAGACAGCTCCCAAGGACAGCCAGAGAGTAGTATGAACTAGCGAAGAATCATCCTGGATAGTATACTGCATTGAAACGCAATATTAATGAAAATAAAAAAAGGCAATAATTGTTATCTACGCACGCAAGGAATAGCTCAGTGATAAAATGGGTTTGCTTCCTGACACCAACCTCTTGTAACCGAGCTACAGCAAATTCCATTTTTCATAATCGCATTGAATAAAATTATGCAGATAAATGTGTTAAAGCTTATTTAGTGTCTAGTTCAACCATATGATAAATTTTCTGATAAAATTTGCCAGTTCCAAAAATGTGAAAATTATGCCAAAGCCTCAGCTAAAGTGATGAACAACTTTAGTTTGTTATATCTTCCAACTGGAAACATTCCAATACGAATAGTAGCAGAAGTTATCAAAAGTAAGATCTGAGAATAATTTTTATCTTATGTTTCGGATGTTTGCAATCTTCTTCTTCTTTGTAGCGCTGCAGCCCCATTTGGGCTTTCGGTTAATACACACCTTAAATTATCTTGGTCCATCGACCGCGTTCTCTAGTTTCCAAACCCGAGCAGCGATAAACTTCTTCGTCGATTGAGTCAAATTAGCGTTTCCTCGGTTTCTCTACTAGTCTTCGCCCTTTAGGTCTCCCAATTAATACCTCTTTGGATACCCGTTGTTCATCCATACGATTCACATAGCCAGCTTATTGCAGCTTCCGCAGTCTTACAATCGTTGAGACATCCGGCTCATCAAAAATTTCATATGGCGCATGGTTGTATCGAATTTTCCATTGATCCCCTTCTAGCTACGAGTTCATTATTTGCCTCAGGACACGTCTCTCTAAGGCATTCAATATGTTTGCAGATGCTTGAGTTAGGGTCTATGTTTCACATTAATATCATAGCACATGTCTTATCACAGATTTGTATACTTGGAGCTTTGTTTTTCTGTTTATGTAGCTTTTCGTCAAGATTGTTTAAACTGAATAAAATATTTTATTTGTGAAATGTATTCTTCAGCGTATTTCGTCTCTTTCATTATCGATTCTTGTCATTGTAGCATTCAAATACAGTAATTAAACCACATTTTCGATACATTATTTGATAAGTGTGGTATTTTGGATATTTGCCTGCATAAGTCACCACTTGGCTTGACTTGTATGGTAACGTACCTCTTATATCGACAGGAAGCTTTCTAATGACGTATTCTGGAGCAAAATTAAATAGCTGCCTGCTTTATTCCTGTATTTATGTCAAAGGCACTGGTGAGTCGATTATCGATGCGAACTTGGGAGATTGTGGGCATCATTGTAATTTTGGTAAGACGGACTAATTTGGCCGGGATACCAAAGCAAAGCATTATTTGGTATAGTACGTTGTGATCAATACTGTCGTACGCTTGCTTAAAGTCGACGAAAATTGGATGTACATATATATTGAACTCTTAGCATTTCTCAAGTACCTACTTGACTGTAAAGAATTGGTCTATCGTCAATCTACCTGCTCTAAAGTCACCTTGATACTCCCCAATAACGCTGTTGGCGTCTAATCTGATTTTATTTTCTGTGATCTTTTAAACTTTTCTGTACGCCGTACAACGTATTGATCTGCCTCTCTATCTTATATACTGCAAGTTGTCAACTTTGTTATAGATAGGGAATAAAATTGATTGGCTCCACAAATTACAACCTGTCAAAACAAAATTAAGAAATAAAAACTAATTTTGCCTTTTCATTGTACTTTTTCAGAACTAAACAGATAGCTGTGTCAAAACCGATCCAACCCCTTATTTTCTCTTTAGATAGAACACTGAAGAAGAGGCTGGATCAGTCTTAGAACAGATGTCTGTTTATATCTGGAAAATATACACTCAAACTTAGAAAGGAAAATAATTTTTAATTTCTGCGTCTGAGAATCAGTTCATCCGGGTCAACAAATTTGTAAAAAAGCCAGCATTTAGTACTGAAGTCTATATTTGCTCAACTTTGTTTGTAAGAATAGGCATTATCCATTTTTATCTATCTTCATAACATTGTAACGCTGCTCTTAAGCTTAAAGTCAATAATAAGCTGGTAATAGTGCAAGACCTTGGGCACTGAAATAGCAGCTTACATATACTGATCGCATTACATGTCTGCTCCATCAAAATAGTAAAAATTTCTTTATATTTTCAGGAAAATTTCAATGGCAAATTAGTTGGGGGAAAGATGGTTGAATTTCTGGTTCGGTTGTTGCGAACTTCAGCACAGGAGTGATTCAAAATATTTTGAAAGAATTTATTCACACCCGCGCTATCTCAACTTATGTAGCATTGCTATAGTAATATTGTGGTATACGTTGTTAGTTCAAATCGTACGAAATATTAATCATCAGTAGTTTTCTGCGCATACTAAATTCATTTGACAATTGCCATTAGTGTAGGGATCGTGACATCTCTTGAGCTAGGTCTTTAATTATTGGAAAATTTTTCCAAACACTTGAAATATTAGCCCCTAGCTCAATACAAAAGAATCAGGTAACGACGTACTTGGTGGGTAGATTGTTTTTGTACAAAAGTCCAGTTCAGAATAACTTTGCTAGGATTATCATCTAGAGCATAAAAAAGAACAATGCAAGACTTTGTAAATCATGCGACAGAAAATATAAAATTGCATATGAATACATCGTGACTTGTGAACCTTTTTCATTTTCCACTGTTAGTGAAACCATGAAATCATATTGAGGCACCCATAAAATAAACGCCAGGTAGACTTGAAAACACATTAATCAGCTTTGAATGTTATCTTTAATTATTTTCCAAGGCGCAACTTCAATTTGGTTTTGGACTTCGCTTATTGAGAAAAATGCTCAGTTTTTCCACAATGCCTTCAAAATTGCAATTTTACCCAAAATACTGCAAAAATCAACTTGGGAATCCCTATTTGTAAAATACTAATACAAATTATTCGATTTATTTAATGATTTCGACAATGACAATCTAACATATAAAAATGATTCAAGTGTTCTGAATAAGTCATTGAATGCATGTTACTTAACAGCAACAATACTAGTTCATTAATTGTGCAGCGATATTGTAGTCTAGACAAATTACTTTCACACATCTTTTCATGAATCTACAAACATACATAAGTTTTCTATGCATCTTCAGAAATAAATCATTTCAATGAGAAAAACAGAACTTGACTATTTTTCAAAGTAGAGTAGGTAGAGTGTTTCAATTAGAGTATACAAGGTGAAATCAAAACCGAAAGTGCAATATAACAGCTGAAGGAGAATTTATATCATCCCAAGGTTATATGCTTCCAAATTGTTTAACCAATTGGCTACAGTAATTACAATAAATGGTAATCAGACTTATCTTTTCAATTACGATAGCTTCGAATATTCATTCAATTCCATCATTCAATATGGATTACGAAATTTCGATATAAAAGTTGAGATTTCAATATTGTTATTAAAAAGGTCTAGTGAGTTTATTATGTTCCAAAATGATTCATGATTCAGTGAAGTTTTCTGATTTTTTTACTTCGGAATGAGCCACTGCCAGTTATTATGCAGAGGTTGAATTATGTTTTGGTTCATGAGCTAAAGCAATAACCTACCTTCTGATCACTAAGTCCAAAATAAGTTATCATATGTTGCTCTCGACCTCGAAATAACCAATGCTCCCTCTGATGCTCATCTTGAATAGTAATTGCTTAACATTCAAGCAGCCAAGAAAAATGCACTGAGATCAAGTTTTTCACACTTGAAGCAATTCTTCAACGTGCGATGAATCAAAATTGAATCGCAAATACAGTAATTAAAGCTAAGCTTCTAAGTTGTATTTTAATAGCAATGATGTGAGGGAAAAGGACGCTTGATGTTGTCTTGTTCAGTCACCATAATCAAAAATATCATAATCACTAGTATCATTGTCGTTATTTGGTTTCAGATCTGTACAACATGATTTTACGTGGTCTTGTTACAGTTTTCTTTCGTATGGGCGCCTATCCGTAATCTTAATTTATGTCTTTCGTTTTGGAAGATGCATTGTTGAAACGTAATGCCCACATTGAGGAGAACTTGAAAGCTGGAGATGCTTCTTCATTGAATGGTTTTATTTCCCTGCTGTATATACCACCACCATCCACCAGTATTACGTACAGCATCGTATACCGTAGTTGCCTTTCGTATTTTAGTTCAGTACCTTTCTTAACATTTTTCCAAAGAAACAAAAAAAGCCGTACAATTATACTGTGGATATAGACTTATGAAATACATGCTATTTTAGAGAGTATAAACATTTTCGCATTGCTTTATTATGAGACACAGAATTGAAGGGTAGGAGGTTTTTAACAGTATCAAAAAAAATGATGCTTGTACTGCAAATAGCAAACTAAAGTAATGAATTAAAACACGGGGGATACTTAAGCGTAGAGAAAGGTGAGAGCATTCCAAGCAGATATATATAAAGTGCGCTCGCCAACTGAACACCAGATAGACAAGTCATCCGACATCAGCAGAAGATCAATTTTACTAGTTTGTAACTACCGGCGCAAGGAAAAAGGATACTAAATAGTTTAAAGTAATAGTGTAAACACCCGGTGCGTGTGGAGACATCATATAACTGAAAATGAAGACGTTTTTGGTGCGTGTTATTTTATTTGCTTGATTTTTAATATTTTGATGATTGCCCCTGATTGAACTCCAATCCGAATGTATATTCATGAAATTAGCACGATAATATTATCTTGGACGTTACCTAATTTCATTCTTGATTATACATATTGTTGATCTTTAAAAAATTATATTCGATCTGATTCGAAGAAAAAAATCAATCATTTCAATCGTATGCATTCAGTTTGTGCTTATCGATCATTATCATTACAGATTTTACCGTTGCTTCTTGTCGCTAGCATGGCACGTCCTGAACCTCCATCCCCATACCAATATAAGGCACCTGTAGATACCGGTGCAAGTTTTGGAAGTTTTGGAGGATCGTCACCTAGCGGAAGCTATGGAGCTCCTGTGCCAGCATATGGTCCACCAACACATGCACCTGTTGTTCACAAGCACGTTTATGTACATGTTCCACCACCAGAACCAGAATATGTAGCTCCTAGGTTTGTAAAAATTTTCATATTGTCGGATCTAGAAAAATTGATTGTTTTAATCAATTTTTCTAGATCCCCTTTTCTTAAAACTCAATATATACTAGACTCACAAAATAATTTTTTAACTTGAAATTTACCTTTCCTTTTTGCAGAAAACCCATTGCCGTTCCACCAGCGCAAAAACACTACAAAATCGTCTTCATTAAAGCTCCATCACCTCCAGCACCTACCGCGCCAATAATTCCTGTTATCCCTCAAAACGAAGAAAAGACTCTGGTGTATGTTTTGGTCAAAAAACCAGAAGAACAACCAGAAATCACCATCCCAACGCCAGCACCAACTCAGCCAAGCAAACCTGAAGTATACTTCATTCGTTACAAGACACAGGTAAATGTTGAAAATTATATAGCAGTGAAGCCGCCAGTGGTACGTAAACCTTTATTCGAAACTTCTTATTTTTTACAGAAACAAGAAACTGAAGGACCATACCCAAACAGCATTGCTCCTGCTCCATCCGGTGATTATGGTGCACCCTCTGCTTCAGTTCCTGCTGCTCCCAGCTCAGAATACGGCGTACCCCATTAGCTGTTAGATTCGGATTAGCTTGAATATTGTAAATCATAAGTTTTCCACGATAGCGGGTTTATTTTTAATCAATCCTTTAGGATAAATGCCCCCAGATTTTCGATATTTCAGTTACCGACCCCAAAAAATTGTACATACTCGTATATATAAATCTTACATGCAATCGTCTGTGTTACAAGAAATTCTAGCTGCGTTTGAACGATTGGCTGTCAATTAAATTTTTGTATAATGTTGAAATAATTTTATATATATTTTCTACCATAAAATACAAAAAAAAATTTAGGATTATCATGTTATGCATTTTTCATAGAACTTTATACAAAGCCAAGGCAACAACTTTAGCCTAGGACGTAATCCTAATATGTTACAAGTTCTACACGCGCAGGTAAGCTTTCAAATTAACCTGTAACTTTTTTTGCACAAAGCAAAACTTTTCAGAGTGAGGCAAAGATAACTGGACTAGTTCGAGAGGTAGAAGTCTTGGAAATAATTTTCAACACTATGAACTTTCTCTAAATCTGCGTTATTGAGAGCTTTTAAAAACTTCGTTGAAATTTCATATATTCATCAAAGTGAATCATGCAAAAGCAGTTCTCCAAACTTTTAAAGTTGCCGGTACCACTTACAAAATAATAAATGTTAGCTTTGTAACAAAAGGCAAATCTAGCTATTGGAAATAGAGGCAACATAAAACGGTTAGTTTATATATAACGAATCGTTTCATCATTGTGAATTCCCAAATCCTCGATGTTTCGTTTTAAACATGCAGAAAACATGGCAATATAGTTATCACATTGCGTACTATCTAGCGGATAAAATGGAAGGAAAAGAAATTTTACTGGTTGTCAAATTAGTCCTGTGATTTTTTTACAAACGCACATTTATGCAAGCCATTTTTTATGTAGTGCTTTGTGTATTTTCAAATTTACTCTGAAAAGGATGGAAATAACGATAAAGACTTCAGAAAAGTATTGTCGTTTCGGAGAATATGTAGTATGAAAGCCAATATCAGGATTTTGGAATTGCCGCGCAAACTTGTAATGATGCCTTCAAGTTTAATCTGAATAGCGCATTTCTAGGACAAAATATTTCATATTATAATGGAGTTGACAGTTGAAATTAAATGAAACCTCAAGATTCCATAAAAATGAAATGCTTCATCCTTATTCTAAATCTCTTTAAAAGTTTCTACTAGAAGCTCCCAGAAGCTCTTACTTTTAACGAAAAAATGTAATTCCAGTACGAGTAAATACGTCGATAGCAACGAATATTGAAAATGAGAACTACTTATTCACTGTAACACTGTTATTCGTTACTACTCTCCTTACAAGTGAATATGCGAAACTACTATACTATTATCCTGCGACACAAATCGGAAAGGCATTTAAAGTATACAAAATTAAGTGTTACGACGAGTAAATTGCACTGGTCAACATGGTTTTTTTTTCACACGTACTTTGTGATAACATTAGTTTGTTTTAGTGTGCCCTGATTAAATAAAATAAATATTACTTTATTTCAGTAACATCCAGCTTTTTGGTAACAGCAATTTATCCACTTCTGACTCAGTTACTATTTTTTTTTGAACACTTAATTTAGGCGACTGTATAACTATCGTATTCAACAAAATTACATTTATTTTCTTGAAAAGCCGTCGGGCCTTGCTTTGTTGAGCGAGCAGATGCATTTCGAATCTTTTGAGTCATCTTCAGTGTCCAACGGATGTATGAAAGGATTTCCTTTCAATTACGATTAAATGTATATCACACATTTTGGCTCTGTACTTTCAGCCGACATTTAGTATTAAATATATTGATACCGCTGCCCGTGGCGCAGTGAAGGAAGAATGCCCAAATACACAAAATATAACACTTGGCGAATACAATATCGAAAGTATAGGCGAGTTTGTGTATTTAGGCGCCAAAATAACTAGAAACTTATTCAGTTTCGACGATTTTGAAGACCAGCTGTATACACAGGAAAACAAAGCTCCAAATATATAAATCTGTGATAAGAGCTGTGTTGTGCTATGGTTGTAAAACATGGACCCTAACCCAGGCATCCTCAAACACATTGAACGCCTTTGAGTGGCCGATAATTACAGCGGAGCAAGACGGGAGCCAATCGCGATACAACCATGAGCTGCATGAAGATTTTGACGAGCCGGAGGTCTCAACGATTGTAAGACTGCAGAAGCTGCCATTCGCTGGCCATGTAAATCGTATGGACGAACAACGGCTACCCAAAAAAACTGAAGGGCGGAGAAAAGTGGAGAAACCGAGGAAATGCTGGGTTGACTCGGTCGACGAAGACAGTTCATCGCTGCCCGATTTCAAAATAGGAGGACGCGGTCAATGGACTGACAGTTGGAGGCGCTTATTATAGGAAGCGAAAACCCAAAAGGGGCTGTAGTGCTACGAAGAGGAAGAAGTAGATACTAATTCCATTCGCGTGGAACAAGATCATTTTATGAAATCATTGTTTATAACAACACAATAGCATAAGTCAAATAGTAAGTGGGTCTTTCATAGTGAATTTTTAAATAAAAGAAAAATGCTATGAAATAAAAGTCCTCACTTTTAAAAACACGAACATAGTTTTAATTTTGCATAATTATGATGTAATGTTATCGTACTATTATGTCTGGCCGTAGTTGAGAAAACCCCTAACGGGAATAAAAGAAGTGAAAATGTGCCAAAATATCTACCTGTAAATAATTTTCGAGGAAGAGAGCTTTAAAAGAGGTAATGGCAATCTTTCACTATTCAACGTATACAATGATGAGTAAGAAGAAGATAGCTCCGAATGGAATGAGGGATGAGGTGCGACGATGATAACTGTGTTATGCCCAGTAATGTGCTTAGCGGTCATCGAGGTGATTGAAACTCGTATATGTTGCCTTATCTATGTCGTTCAGTTTGTTGATTCGCGTCACAACCTCTCTCAGCCTGCTACAACCCTTAATTTTTTCTTGGTTTTTAAAATAACAACATATCCCATCCATCTACCCACAACATGCGTGGAACCAATTGTGGTTCATCCGTGTGACGAAAGATCCTTGGGAAGAATCGTTCGACGTGTGACGATAGGGGCTTTTGGAGGTTACTGCCATTTACGCATTAACTATGGGGCTTCCATGCTAGCGAACGACTATACTATCCACCAAACACCTCCCCTCTCAACCTAAGAACCTGGCCTGAAACGGTTTGATACATTACTTCAGGCCAGGACTCGTTTTGCTACGCCTTGAGGCACCTTCAAGCTGTAGGATCCCTCCTCCAACGGGAGGAAAGAAGAAAGGGGGAATTGCTAAAAAAGTGATTCGTCTGGCCCAGCATCTCCAGCCGCTGTGAATTCTTTTTGTCTTTTAGGACTGCCCGAGCATAATGTGCCATATGGTTCCATTTCACAAGCGATTCAAGCATTACATATTATGTCGCTGCAATGAACTCCAGCTGGGTCCCTTGCCACATCCCTTAAACGCTTTTAAAAGTTTCTTACATAACATTCCCCTTAGTACCTAACATTTTATTAGTATTTTATACTCTTGTTTATTTTGCTATTTAAGTAGCTTAATTTGTTTTTGTTACATTTATTATAGTTTCTGTTACCTTTTTTATAATTATAAATAAATAGGTACCAAATAAATCCCTAATGTAAAACCTACATACTTATCATTAGATATCTCATGAGAAATAAGCGAAAAATGCATATAGAATGGAAAAATGAATCCTCTGAGTACCTTACCATCTAACTAATTACGCTCAAAACAAAAACTAGATGTATTAAAAATTAAATCTGATACCAAGGAAGAAATCAAAGCCAGAAGTTCGGCAACACAATATAGGAAATAAGAATTGGAATCGATTAGAGATGAAAAGGTATTTGATGGCAGAGACTACATAAATCTATCTATAGAGCATGTATGTATATATTCAGCAAATTAACATAATCAACGGATGTAGTCATTAGAATCCAAACATATATATAAATGAAAGCTGTATCCTTAAAAGAGTGAGAACGTCCTATGGAAGCGGAGGATAGAGTGATATTGCTGACGGAAAGTGAATTCGAACAGTGAAGTTTGACAAAGAGAGACAGTGAATGCCGTGCGTTTGTGCGGAGATAAAAAAAAACTTAATAGTGAAAGTCGATGTAGAACCGTGAGAAGCGAGAAGAGGGGACCTCAGAAGATAAGTGGAAAGTGTGAGAGCCAAGAAGAACGAATGCGTTCCAACCATATATTTCTGGGTTCCAACCATATTTTTTCGTCACCTTTGCACCCAACCTTTTGTGTTTCCAGTAAGGGATGGATGAAAAGGATCAACAGATCGCACTTATGATAGAGCAAATCAATCAGGCAAATGCAATCCAAAAGCAATTGGAGAAAGTGCTCATTGACCTGAGAGAAACACACCTAGAGCTCAGAGAGACTCAAAATGAGTTGAAAGAGCAACGTCAGAGGAATGACAAGCTTATGGCTAAGCTCTTGGTGCATAGTTTAGATTCCCCGAGATAAAATTCTCCAGGAAGAGGAAAGCTATAGGCTTAACATCCCTCAGAACTGAATCGTCTTCGGAAGAAGCTACAGGTTCTGATCAGGATATGGTGGACTCAAACGAAAATTCGCAAGATTTCCCGGCTCTTTCACCTCCAAAACCGACCGTTTCATTCCCAGAAATGGCAGCCAAAAATCCCTCACAAGTTTTCCTCCCCACACCATCGACATCGGTCTCAACTCCCAAACAGAGTTAACGCAAAAACACTCAGACGTTTTTAAGGCAATTAATTTCGGAGGAGAGCACCCCACTGACTACGAAGGATGTCCCAAAAAACCCATACAATGTCAGGAAAACGTTTGCGCAAATGGCCGCGCAAAACAAGCAACAATTCAGTGTGAACTCCCCAAAACCAAACACCAACAGAACCCCTATAACTCCTTCCCACCCACAAATCATATTCGCTCCACTAAATATGGAGCAATTTTTCATCAAACTTCAGTCACAGATACAACTGATGATGCAAAAAATGATGGCTACAATAGTTCAGGGCTTCTTTGCGCCACAAAACCTAACTAAAAACACCCAATTACTTCCCCTGTGAATCACATTTCTATATTCACGAGGTATGCAAACTCCCTGCAACAAAGTACAGGTGAGTTTAGGCAGTTTATAGTTGACCATAAATTTGATGTTATTCTCATCCAGGAAACCTTTTTGAAGCCGAGAACCTGTCTCCGCTTCCTTAACTATTATCTTTACAGAAATTATAGACTGACAGGAAGGGGAGGTGGAACAGCCATTCTTGTGAGAAGAAATGTGAATCACTATCTGATTGAAACCCCACAACTACAACGCGTAGAGGCGACAGTAATTAAAATAAAAACGAACTCGTTTGAATTTGAAGTCATGTCACTGTACGAACTCCTTCAAAGTGAGACTTCCTATCAAGATCCATACTCCTTTTTCGAGCTGGAAGGCCCACTCCTGGTTATAGATGATTTCAACGCCTATCATATTTCCTGGGGTGCTTTAAGAAGCAATCGAGCTGGGGCTGAACTCAACAGACTAATCACAGCCAACGACGGAAGACTAAATATGCCAAGACTTTGGAATCTCACAAGATTTTCACCAGAATATCCGTACAACGGTACTCGATGATCTCCCTTCGAACCACCACCACCACGGTGCACTTTTTAATAGAGGAAATTTTCATAGATGAACCTTTAAAAGTAAAGAGTGTACAAATTGGCAAACTTTTAGGGATACGCTGGCCTCAGAGACCATCACCCAGCAGTTAAATTCAGCGAGTGATGTCGAGGAAAGCATAGAACAACTTACCAAAAAATTCCTACTTAGCAAGGAAAATAATACAGCCCAAATTCCGGCAAGCAAACACAGCCCCTTTGAACTTTCTCAAGATATTAGGCTCCTGATAAGGAAGAGGAACCAACTACGGAGACGAGATAGGAACACAGGTGATCCTAGGCTAAAAATCAAAGCCAACTGAATAACTAACAAACTACGTGATCAAATTCACGCATTTCGGAACACAATTTGGGAAGGATTTTTGCAAGGCCTCGAATCTGGTATTCATAGCTTTTGGCACCTCTCAAAATATTATTAAAAATCAAACTAATTTCCCTAAATATGATAGCACAGGAAAAGCCGAAGCCTTTGCAGAAACTCTTGAACTGCAATCCCATGAGAATAATTCCCCTTAGGAGAGCTCTAAATCTGAAGATGAAATTGAGTCCTCTGTGCAAAGACTGCACTAACGAAATCCGTCCACTAGACTTACCGAAATTAAAAGATATAATAAGCATGCTAAGCAAATGGAAAGCCATAGGCCCTGATTCTTTGACGAA
The DNA here is from genome assembly GCA_963969285.1 of Odontomyia ornata. Taxonomy (NCBI): domain Eukaryota; kingdom Metazoa; phylum Arthropoda; class Insecta; order Diptera; family Stratiomyidae; genus Odontomyia; species Odontomyia ornata. The sequence goes on from OZ017743.1 coordinate 1,434,044, forward strand.
CACCATGCTGAAATGGCTACCAGACAACATACCACAAGTCCTGGTTTACATCTTCAATACCATCTTTCACATATGCAAATTCCCTAAGTCATGGAAGACGGCAATTATAATCGTCATCCTGACAAAGATAAGGATATTACTTTTCCACAAAATTGGCGGCCAATAAGTCTACTGTTTCCTCTCTCTAAACTCACAGAAAAGGCACTTTTAACTCGGTTGTCCAAATATATTGAGAACAGTGAAATTATACCAGATGAACAATATGGCTTTCGAGCTGGACACTCTACCGAACTCCAGCTGACAAGGGCCTAGTTATGTTCGACATAGAAAAAGTCTTTGACAAAGTCTGGCATGCAGGGCTAATCTTTAAAATGCATGAATATTCCATTCCACTTTCTTTTTTAAAATTGATCTACACTTTCCTGCAGGGCAAACCTTTTCGAGTGAAAATTTTTAATGTACTATCCAACATGCGGCCGATTCAAGCTGGAGTTCCACAAGGATCACCACTCTCCCCATTACAGAACACGCTATACACTGCGGACGTTCTACGTTCGCCTAACAAACAAGTTATAAGACCCTCTCCTCTCTACGGCTGCACAGCCTTCTGTCAGACCTCAAAATCCAACAAAAAACTACGTCAATCCCTGCAAAACAAGGCCCTTAGGAGAATCTTTATCGACATTCACAAAGCCCTCAAACTAAACACTATTGACAAATATATACTAAAACTGTTCGACAGGATAGATGAACACACTAATAGTACCCTGAATCCCCTAAAATCAGCCAATAATGAGCAGAGGCTCACCTACCCTAGTCTCAGGTCAATAATGTTTTGATATATGACTAACAGAAACTTGTTGAATTATTTGCTATACAAAGGGGGGGGATACAAAGATAAAAATGGTACAAAAGTACTAAATCGCACTAGCTTCACGTAACCCCACCCCTCAAGGTATCCTTAAAAAAATTATTAAACGAATCAGACCTAATAACAAATCATTTCAACGGAGATAGACAAATTAAAAACCACAAACTAAAAAAAAATGACAACAATCACAAAAAAAATTTTTATAAAATTATCATAAAAACTTAACTGAAAATTTATCGATAATTTTATTCTTCAATGAGCAAATTACTTAACCAACCTGGTAAAGATGGAAGGATAGAAATTGTCTATAATTGAATCCTGAATTTTATCGTATTTAATAAATCAAATTTATATTGAATTCTATAAAAAAAAGCTTAACTGATTGGGCAACATCCGATTCTATATAAAATTATGTTCAAGTAAAACATACACGAATTTATAACTGTCCTTAGCGTCTGCCAAAGCAAAGCAGACACAGAACGATATTTAATATTTTTCAACTCACTGAAAGTTTTGTTTTTATTCTCTTTCTTGAACTATCTTTGAAAAGAAAAATGGTAACGTAGAGATGAACTAAATTGAATGACAGACTTAAAGGGAGAATGGAGAAAGCATTAAAAAGTGAATTCAAAGAATCCTTATACTAAATGAACAAAAATGTGGAATGAAGCATGTTTTCAGTATTAATACTAAGAGTAAAAACTTAGCAAGCATGTTAACAAATATATTTGATGAAATTGATTTTTATGATTACTACTCGTACAATACATATTATTTTTTTTTTTGTTTTCTGTGAATTATCGTAACGTTACTGTCTTACCGTTCATATTAGGAAATACTTTTAATTTTCATTCAGCGTGATGGATGCTGATTAATTATACTAGGTAGATGCACATATAAGGACAGCAGCATTTGGTTAAGATTGGGTGGATTCAATGAGGCATGGCCAGCTAATTATAATTATAACGATAGGAATGAGAGTACACTCCAAATTGGGAAATTGTACCTTTTTAAATGATTTTAGATCCCTCTAAACTGGTAGTTTCAGAAGTGTTTTCGCGCTCACTCACCAGAGCCCTCTCGGCTTTTACAGTAGTTTCCAGTAGTCTGTTGCTTGCAGTCAGTTTTGGAGTGTAATTTTGCTGCTTGTTTCATCCATTTCAGTTTCTTGAAAATTTGAAGGAAATGTCACAGATGTTTTTCATACAAAAAAATTATCAATCAACGATAAGCAAAATATTATAACAAATAGTTAAAACGAATCTGTAAATTTAACTTCTGTATGACATGCGAAAAGTAAGTCCTGGTGCTAAGTTTAATATAACTGTGCAAATTATGATATTATTTGAACCATTTTCGTACCTCTTTACTTTCGCGCCAAATAAATCTCTGAAAATCTAATTGAAACTACCTTTTATTTTTCATTAATATTACAAAAGAACTGAACTGAATCATCAAAGCTTTTGTCTATTGACACGTTGTTAAATATCAATAACCATAACAAAGAAGCCAGGAACCGTGTTGTAAATGATGACACTGGTCCCTTCTTTCTTCTTTGTAGCACTACAGCCCCTCTCGGGCCTTCGTTTAGAGATAGTTAGAGTATGTCATTTTCATGACCGTATTGATTTTTTCGGAAGTTGGTTTGGTTAGTCCCATGCTCCCGTGTGCTTGCTTAGCTATGATATGATCTGATTAAATCAGTACATATCACCGCTGATTGAAACTCGTAGTCTGTCCGAAAAATCCCCTGAACTAAATCACGTTGCTCCCAACGTGATTTGAACCTGGGACCTTCGGCTTATGCGTTCATGCTCTAACCACTAGACCACACAGAGTAGTCCCTTATATGGATATTATATGGATATAAATGTATAGAATTCTTTGATAAAGTGCTATAAAAAATAACCCGTAAATTATTGATATTGATATTAAGCTCTCGGTTTATTCTGTCAAAACTTGGCTGAAATTAAAATGAACATTTGCTAGTCATACAATAAAACTATGAATTGCTAAAGCTGGTGAATTTCTGTCTTTTCATTCATTCTCATTCAACACCCACGGGTATGAAACCCGAAACGACGGCCGAGCACTTCCACTCACCTTGCCATAGGACTGTGGTAATTTTCTTGTTGTAGGGGCCCCAATTTCCACCTGCTTGATAATTTGTAGGGGGACTTGTTGCTAGGGAAAAAAGCCTCCCCATGACACCGCAGATGCTAGCCTGCCAGTGCTTGCACGCGTCCCTAGACCAAGTCATTTCCAGCTGAAGATCCACCCTTGGCTTGCTCTGACAGCATGACACCGTTGCAGTCTTTTACGGACATTTCATCAATTTTCAAGCTACTGCAGTAATTACTACTATTATTGAGTACAGAGACGTCCTCATATTTTTAATTAACCTTTAGGTTATGGTTACTTGGTCTTTAAGTAAAGAAGTTTGTTAAAAATTAGAATCAAAAAATTTTTTTTTATGTTTGTAGACTTCTCTATAAGAAATATTGAATATTTTGTCGAATAACGCGCGGTAAGTGCAATATATTACTGTTTAAAATGGCCTGTACCAATGCACCCCTGTTGACTGAACGCATCCCTACCTTTTTAAGAAGGCTACTGTATTCAGTATATCGTACAAGTTTCCATTTTTTTAATGTTTGATACATAGCAATTGTCAGACCGACGCATATTTATTTAATATGTAATTTACCTAACATATTGCGATGTTATACAATATATTAGTTTTCGTTCTACTAATACAGTATAAAATAAATTTGGAGTGAAAACTATACGAAGCATCCCAACTTTCCGCCGGAATGATAAATTAATGATTTTCATACCAAACATCGACAGGAACCGAGTTCTTAAACGTCTTCACAAAAGTTATTAGTTTCACTGATATATATATATATATATATATATATATATATATATATATATATATATATATATATATATATTGTTACATGCACGAATAATTCTGAGAGCTACTGTTGCAATTGTTTTCACAACGATTAAGAACCTCATGATCAACAAAGTGAATTGACTCGAAACCACGAGAACCCACCAAGCATGATCAACATATGAAAGTGACGTCACTCCATTCATTAAGCTGCTCGAATACTCGTATACTAGGTACCTCTCGGCAGAACATTCGCCAATGTACGAGAAATGGGTTGAACGGCAAGAGACCCTATATAAAGGCTAGCTGAATGAATGAGGGGATCATTTATTACAACCGCGATCATAAAAACTGCGATAGAGTGGAGCGCGAGGTGAAGGCGATATTGATTGAATGATTGTGAAGTGATTTTAGAAGACCATTGCAATAGAAATTTATTGACAAGTGGAAGTTAGACTTTTAATAGTGAAATTAATAATTGTGCATTCTTTTAAATAAACTCTTTTAAACTTAATTGAAAAAGACATTGTATTTTCACTTTCCCGGAACATTAAAATTATTGGCCGCGGACCATAACACGCGATAGTGGTGTCAAGAAGTGGGAAAGAACGTTTTGAAAGTGAAAAACTTTTAAACATAAGAAAAAAAAAGAAAAATGCACAATAGTAAAATGTAACGTGGAAACTGGTGAAAAAAAAATAAATAAACAATAAAAATAAACAATGACCACGAAGCTAACATTTGAAAATAAATGAATTTATCATGGCGGAGCTTAACGGAGACGCAGAAATGCCAAAATCAAAGGAACCAGAAGATGCACTGATGCAAATGTTGATGCGGATGCAGCAAGAGCAGCGACAACAGTCGTCAAATCTAACTGCGAAGCTAAATGAATAATCAACGAAGCTAGATGAACAATCAGCGAAGCTGGACCAACAAGCGATCGACATCAAGGCAGACTTGCAAAAACAGTCAACGGAAATAAAAGTGGAGCTGTGTAGTCTGAACAACCAAATTAAATGCGTCGAGGAAAAAGTCTACCAGATCGAGAAGAGAATCAACCATGAGATCAGCCAGGTCGAGAAGAGAATCAACCATGATATCAGCCAGGTCGAGGAGAGAATCAACCATGAGGTGCAAAACATGAAAAAGGAATTGGAAGCAGCGAACGCAGTAGTAACCACTTCACCAGCCCCGCTTATAACTGCAGCGCAAAGCACATCCAGAAATGTGCAAACACCAATATTCGAAGGGCAAACAGTCTGGAGTATTTACAAAATCCAGTTTGAAGCCGCCGCAAGGGCAAATCACTGGAATGAGCAGGAACGAGCAACTGCACTAATTCTTACTCCAAGAGGCCCAGCTGCCGAGCTTTTGCAGACGATCCCCGTTGAGTTGCACTCAAATCCGGCTGCTATAATGAATGCGCTCGACATGCGTTATTTGACTTTGACTTTGAAGACGATCATCTAAAGCAGATTTATCGGTCACAGCTACGGCATTGGATGCAGAAGTCTGGCGGAACCTTACAGCAGCTAGCCCAAGACATTGAGCGACTGGCACTTTTGGCTTACCTAGCATATGACCCAGAACATCGAGATGACGCAGCGACAGAAGGCATTCAACAGCGCCTTAAAGGACCAGGAATTGCAACAAGCCGTGCGATTAGCCCAAAAGCAAACAGTTAAGGACGCATTGGCTTATAGCCTGGACTTTGAGGCAGCGAAAAATGCGACTCGTAGCACAGCCCGGGTCCGTGAGGCAGTGACAGACGAGTTCAGGTGTGAGCGCGTGGAAAATGAGCGAGAGCCGCAGGTAAATGGTGCGCCTAGATGCAAAGAGACTGCAAGAAGCGAAGAAAATGGAGGTATTGTCCAGGATGGTGGAGATCCAGGCCGTGTCAGGAGCCTAGAATGGAAGCCCATCAAACTGGAAGGTCCAACTTCGTCGGGCGGACGTTGGCTAGAAGGATCGACATCCCCAGCACCCCCATAACCGTGTCAAGGCTACATCGTGGAGAAGCAGACTTTTGCCTTCTCGGTCAAGTTGATGAAGAACATTGCACCATAACAAGCAACACTGGTGCAATCCGATCGACTATCCGACCAGACCTAGGGAGGCCCCAACTACTTCATAAGGGCGGAGTTCATGGAAATGCTGACGCCCTATCTCGCCGTACATGTCCAGCTAACTGCAAACATTGCCGGCGGATTGCGGAAAAGGAGCCGACCGTTGATTTGCAAGTGATAACGGCCGCATTTAATGAAGGTTGGTCATTGGAGGAGATTCGAAACGCCCAGCTAGCCAATGAAGACATCGCACCATTGCTCGTATGGAAGGAGACAACTGGGCGACCTGAGTGGAAAGATGGCAGCTCCTATAGGATGCAAACTATACTTCCCAAAAGCCGAATCCACGATGTGGTTAAGGAGATGCACGAAGGATCCTCGGGAGGCCACCTTGGTGTTAACAAGACCTTAGCGAAATTGCGGGAACGGTTTTACTGGCTCCACGCTCGAGAAGACTTAGAGGACTGGTGCCGTAGATGCACCATTTGTGCTTCCGTCAAAGGTCCAAAGCGACGACTGAGGGGACAAATGCAAACCTACAGTGTGGGTGTACCGTTTGAAAGGATTGCTGTTGACATCACTGGACCCTTTCCTGAATCTGAATGGGGAAATCGATACACGCTGGTTGTGGCCGATTATTTCAGCAAGTGGCCCGAGGTCTACCCCATTCCCAACCAGGAAGCAACTACCGTAGCCAAACAGCTAGTGTTAAATTGAGTCAGTAGGTACGGCATACCTTGTGAACTACATTCGGATCAAGGCCGAAACTTTGAGTCACTAGTATTTGGCGAAATGTGCGAACTACTGAGAATACAGAAAACGAGGACAACACCACTGCATCCCATAGAATGGTCGAACGGTTCAACGGCACGCTCAATAAACACCTGGCCAAGGTGGTTGACGAGAACCAAAGGGACTTGGACCGACATATCCCACTATTTTTGATGGCGTACAGAGCTGCTAAACATGCATCGACGGGCCAAGCCCCAGCCAAAGTCATTTTTGGAAAGACTATTCGTCTGCCAGCTGATATAAAGTTCGGAACACCCCCTGAGAAACCCCAAATGACCTCGGAGTATGCAAGTGAGCTAAGACAACGGTACGGATACATCGGACAGTGTGAGAACACCTCGAATCGGCTACTGACCGCATGAAAACCAGGTATGATCTAAAGGCAAATTCTACTGGCTTCCAGCAAGATGACTTGGTCTGGCTATATAGGCCACAGCGACGGAAGGGTAGGTCTCCAAATTTGCAGCATAATTGGGAGGGACCATTCCGGGTTACAAAGCGAATCAACGACGTCTTATATCGCATACAGGAACACCGTAAGCCAAGAGCCAAAATGAAAATCGTGCATCTGGACAGTCTTGTCCCATATTACATCCAAGGAGAATTAACTACAACTGGTGACACATCTTTTCGGGGCGAAAAGAATTGAGGTGGGGGCAGAGTTACATGCACGAATAATTCTGCGAGCCACTGTTGCAATTGTTTTCACAACGATTAAGAACCTCATGATCAACAAAGTGAATTGACTCGAAACCACGAGAACCCGTCAAGCATGATCAACATATGAAAGTGACGTTACTCCATTCATTAAGCTGCTCGAATACTCGTATACTAGGTACCTCTCGGCAGAGCATTCGCCAATGTACGAGAAATGGGTTGAACGTCAAGAGACCCTATATAAAGGCTAGCTGAATGAATGAGGGGATCATTTATTACAACCGCGATCATAAAAACTGCGATAGAGTGGAGCGCGAGGTGAACGCGATATTGATTGAGTGATTGTGAACTTATTTTAGAAGACCATTGCAATAGAAATTTATTGACAAGTGGAAGTTAGACTTTTAATAGTGAAATTAATAATTGTGCATAAAAATTATTGGCCGCGAACCATAACACGCGATACATATATATATATATATATATATATATATATATATATATATATATATATATATATATATATATATATATATATATATATAAGTATATATATGTATATGTATATATGTGCATATATATATACCTATATATATATATATATATATATATATATATATATATATATACCTATCTACATATATACACCTACTTATATATATATATATATATATATATATATATATATATATATATATATATATATATATTGTATGTATATATATATATATATATATATATATATATATATATATATATATATATATATATAATATATTGTGTATATATTTATGTATATATATATAGTATATATAACATATATATATATATATATATATATATATATATATATATATATATTGTGTATAAATATATATATATATATATATATATATATATATATATATATATATATATGTATTTATATGTATATACATTTATGCATGTATATATATGTACATATATAAAGGTACGCAGCTAAGTTTTCACCCAAATATCGCATATAAATCTCATGAAATCCTTTATGAAGGCAATGTAAACTTAATAAAGGTAAACGGCTGATATGGTTAAAAAGAACATATAATGATTTGTTGATGCCTTTGCAAAACATCAACGCAAGTCTGAATTTCAATTGTTGAGGTCGCATATGAGAGCAAATATATTGGACTGATATGCATAGGCACAGAATGGTGATGCAGCTGTGAATCTTGCTGATATGAACAGTAATTTAAGGGATTTCAGTGACAAAATTGAAGCTTAGCGTATTCTCTTTAAGGATTTCATGGCTTAATAATTTGCATATATTGCAAAGGATCTATGTGCTTTATATTGTCAAATAAAAATCTACTCTTTGGGAAAATTAGTGGCACGATTTCTAACAGCTTATATGGATAAATTTTAATATGAGGAAAGCAATCTTCGCCAGAATATTTTGAATCCATATCTTTATGATCATCTTTCCTGCACTACTATTTTGGGCTTTAAGAAATATTCCTGTAGGCATTGAGTTAGTTTTTAAAAAGTGTGAAATAAAAAAAAAAACTTTAAAAAAGACGGACTTCAAAACGGAATAAAAAGTATGAAATCAATTTCGATACTGGCACGATGGCACGATATGCTTAATCGGACTTTGGCCATTAGTCACAATCACCATCAATCAACGTGATCCTACAATTGTTGACGCCAGTTTACATCTCGCAGCCGAGATCAGATGTCGGTATTCATCGAATTTTCTCGTCGCTTCTTCAAATACGTGAATGACCCGTCGTTATACACATTCTCTAAATGACCTCTTATCAGAATCTGTGTAGCGCTACGAAATTAGAAGCACGAAGGTGAATCCTTCGGCAAACTTATTGACGGTTAAGTATTATTACAACCAGTCAGTACAAGCTAAATGCGCTAGTAATCCAGGAAAAAAAATAGACTGAAGAATTCAGGACATAACGTTGTCATCATTACAGCACTGCAAGCCCTTACAGGCCTTGGCATCCCACAAACGGTAACCTTTGTCCAATGATTGCGTCCTCTAATTTTCAAAACCAAGTAAGCATGCGCTGTTTTTATTGATAAAGGCAAAGTCGGCTTTTTGTAATGATTTTTAATTTTCTTTTGTTCGTTCGATGGAGATTCCCCGAAGGAAGTCTAAACCGACCTCTCATCGGGTTTAAACGTGAAGTCTGGGAACGTAACAAAGGACCTTACCCATCAGGTCAACAAGTCCGAACACTTCTAGTCTACTCCAAGGTGGCTGCTGGTTGGCTAGCTAGTTCTAAGAGGAGTTTCGGTCGCAGGTCTTCCGCGAGGAGAGTAAGCCCAAAATACAAAACTCAGCCACCGGTTGAAATGCCCGATTAAAAACACGTCGAACAGCTTCCACTGACTCGAATTTAATGTACTTTACTTCTGCTTCCTTTTGGTTCAAGAAAAAAAAACACACAGAACCGTTAACCAAAAACACGCGCTCCCGAATATTCACCAACGCGGTGCCTGAAATAAACGACTCTAACAAGAATGCAAAAACCAAGCTATGGAATCGCGTACCGACCACAACACGAAACCGACCATTCGCGGATTATTGAAACAATAGCCCCTCGGTGGCATACTCACCTTCACCGTCGCTGAAAGAAACGGGTTTACTGAAAAGGAAAGACTGTTTTAAATTAGCAATTCATGGTTTTATTTTTCTAGATATTCCATGTATCGCTTAGAAAAGAAAGCAACAATTTTAATCGAATTTCATCTCGAGACAACAAACATACATGTTTAAAATATATTTTAATGACTGATGTTTCAATATAATTGTAAGTCTTCTGCCATATGTGATACACTATATTTTAAAGTTACAATAATTTAATTTTTGTAAGTATTAAGTAATAAGGGTAGTGAAGCAAATTATTCAATTGAAAAAAGTGTTAGGATAAAGTTGGATAGAAAAAAAAGTAAATCGTATGGTGAAAATGCAATTTTCGTATAAAATACTAATGAATAAAATTCAAGTTAAATCTATATATTGTGTATTAGGTGATTGCGGTGAATTAATGTACTTAATTTGCTTATGACTATTCTACTTAAAGATTAATAGTTACCCAACGTATTACGTGAACGTATTCTACTTTCATTACGCTCTGAGAAGCTCCATATACTATAATAATATCAATTAAGCTTTACTTTGAACTAACTCTCTTATGTCGCTTGATAATTTTCAAGAGAACTTCCTTTAAATTGTCATTATTCGATGTAAGCTATGTATTTTAAACTCTTTGAATGTATTGTAATAAGGCCATTATGAAGCCTTTTAACAAGTGTTTTAATTGATTATTAAATTTTTTTTAAAGATTTATCTATTTATCAAATTTTTTTAAAGATTTATTTTATGCGAATTTTTAATAAAAACCAGCGGCGAGACCGCTAGTTCTTCCTTCTAAATTAATGTGATTATTTTTGCTCATAATCTTTCTTGTTTTTTATGTCATTCAATGAAGAACGTAAGTAAACAACAATGCAATCTTATTTTTAGTTTTTTATTTTGTTTTTTTTTTGCTTCTTGTTTTAGTTCTTCACTAATTAAGATTAGTTTTCTCTGGTCTACTATGCAAAATGAACTAAATATTACTGAAAATCTTCTCATTGGATTTCTATTTCGTCTGTGCTTCCGCTTCTAGGGGCTATAAAAGGTGTTTATTTGTTTATTTTGCATTCACGCTGAGTGAATTAAATTCAACCAATCTTTTGCTATAGTATTCACATATTCGCATGTCACATGCAAGAACAATGTACAACGCATGAACGCACCAAAACAAAGAACAAGTGGGAAGACTGAATTCCCATTCATATATTCATAATATAAATATTTCTACAGTGATTTACCGTTCACAGCCTCTCCACAATCAGCAGTACTGAATTAAATTTTTTAGTTAAAATTAATAATCCACAGCATATGTTTATTCCTGGTTCTCAATATTTCTTCTTGAATTTTCCCCTCTTCATTTGACATTGTGATCAACTACGTTATTTTAAATTTGCCTTTAGCTGCCCCTTTCAGGCCTTCTTAAAGATAGTTGGAGTATCTCATTATCATAATCGAATGTATCGGCGCTTCACAAGGTGAAATGGTCAGTATCACGCTTTGGCCGTGTCCGTCCACCTAGCTCCAATACGTTCTGACTTAAACCAGCACGTATTAGCCTTTAGTATGAGTAGCTTCTCCCTTTTCTACAATTTATATCTTACCAGGTAATAATTTCATTTTAGAAGACTTCCACCAAACTTTGTTAATACGCACACACGAATGAACAATCGCCATTCGACACACGAAGATTTATCGTCACTCCTCTCCATTCATAATCAGTGGCAGCAGCAATTCACAAAATTTCGATTCGATTCAATATTTTGTTGAATTTCTCTGGCAGTTGTTGAGGTTGTTTTCGATTTGAGTGAATATGCCTTGTTGAAATCTGCATTATGTTTAGTAGTATTCATAACAGAGATAACGATTCATACGATCCCACGATCATATCCATAGCAGCCCAGTAGAATAATGATATTTTTATATAATAACTATTTGAAGTACGGAATTGCTACGTTGACGCTTCCGTTAGACAACTGACAGGTCTCTTTCGACTCGAGGATCGTGGTGGAGGCGTTGGTTTTCGTATTGTTGGGTTTGGCTGCAAGTGAGGTGGTATCGTTGGCTGCTCTGGTAAATATCGGGGGTAACGAGGTGCAGACACTGCCATTTCAGGATAAAAACAATAGTAACAGTCGTAACACATTCCCAAGATGTGTTGTGGTCACTTTTTATATTAACCTCAACACAGGGCTGTACTTTCACTACCTGGGGGTTAGTAAATGCCCCACGAATTTTCACTTCAGAGCCACGAGAGACACCTGATCGAAGCAACTGATGAACCTCTGACCATCTAACAACCGAACCAAATAAAATAAACCAAAATACACAAACTGCAACTTAAAATGCACTACCACCTTGGCGTTCACGATACTGTCGCACTGCAACTATCCAATCTAACGGAAAATTTCGTGATTGATCAACTCTTGGAAGTAGTGGTCGTAGAAAATCCGAATGGAAAACTGCGGGTGGAAAAACAATTACTCGTGTCGGACAAACAATCGTAGAACCTCCAGCTTCACTACTCGGCCGGCTATAAGTGGCGGTTCAGTCGCAGGGATGCAAGCACTTGTCAACATCAGTGGCGGTTCAGTCGCAGATACCTATCATCCAACCTTATCAGCTGGTTGGAAAATTTGTATAGGAATGATAGATTTCCGCGGGGAATCGCTCCATGGGATCGGTGGTTAAGAGGGCAGTGTCCGCGATGGCAGACTGGTATGGGGAGATTGAAGGACAGGTGGTTCAAGTGCTTAGTTGCGGGCCACCCATCTTGGACGTATGGTAAACTGATGAATAATGTCAGAAATAAAATAACGTGTGAACTGAACCCCTGCCCAATGAGGCATTTTACAAATTTCTTATCCGATTTGGCATTGTAGTGCTGGGCCGAGTCGCTTTGTCTAAGGTTTCGTCAATAAATCTCATCGCCTGCCTTGAAATCAGAAGAATGAGCTTGCAGGATGTAGTGCTCCTCCCCGGCACATCTGCTATCTTCAATCTTATCTTGGAGTCGGTCTCCTAATACTCGGAGTTCCTTGTGAAGCTCCAAAGCCACTACTGGGTCTCCCAAGCTATTTAATCGCTGCAACAACCGGTACGATTTACCGCGACAAATCGGTGTGATATGAAGAGCGCAGAGCACAGGTGATGGCGGAAATCCTATAGTCCCAATCCTTCTGATTCGGGTTGATATAGGTGCGTATAGCGGCTAGGAGCGTACGGTTTAGCCGCTTGGAAGTATTAGCTTGAGGACAGTAGACGGCGGTCCGTTGGTGAGTAATGCCATACTTATCCACCAGTTCACGGAATCTAATAAATGTGAACTGGACTCCGTTATCGGAGACGACATAATCTGGTACTCCAAATATAAGGAAGACGCGTTGCCCCAAGAAGCTGAGAATCGTGGCTGTGTGCATGTTCCAAATCGGTTCAATGATTGGGAGCTTTGACAGTTGGTCCAGGACCATGCCAGCTCTAATGTGTCCAGACGTTGAACGATGATAAGGACCGATGAGATCGATATACAAGCAATAGAACATACGCTCGGGTAGTTCAAATTTACCCATCGGAGGCAAAGGGACAGCATTTGGCGCTTTGGTGCACTTACACATCTCCTAGGCGGCTACATACGAATTATTTGTATAGTCATTTTTGGTGAAAAGAAGTAAGCTTTCAGCCACCGTAGCGTGCGACCGTGTCCACCGTGTGCACTCAGTGGGCGATCATGCGCCCGTCTGATAAGATCGATGGTCTATTCTTCGGGCACTCATAGCTTCCACTGTTTCTCTTCTTGAACCCGGAGGTGTATCCCATCCGCTTGTATACAAATCCCTCTATTACCCGCAGAACTGGCTGCTAGCTCTGGATAGTGTGCATCCGCTGGGTGTAGCCTGCCGACTTGAAGTTAGGATAATCCAGATCGGTCAATAGAGGACTATCGTCTTCCTGTGCCAACTCGGCTCCTTCCGGGGCGAGCATCCTCCTTATGATGTCCGGTCGAATCGTAAAGCAAATACCTGCAATTTCAAGGCCCATCTCTCCAAGCGGCCATGGAGGTCAGTTTGGCTCATCAGCCATTTCACGGGTTAATGATCCATAACGACTTCCAAGGCGTTTCACTCGACATACGTGCGAAATCACTTCACCGCCAACACTACCACCAGACATTCCTGCTCAAAGACAGTGTAGTTCCGCTGAGCCGGGTTTAGCTTGTGGGACATAAAGGCTAGCATTTCCGTCTTCCGTAACCTGGATAAAGACTGCTCCCACTCCATGTTGAATTGCATCATAATGGATTGAGAACGGTTTGTTAAAGTCCGGGCTATGTAGTACGGGAGCTGTTGTCAGGCTCTTCTTTAACTCTTGAAAGGCCCGCAAGCCGGGCTCTTCTCAGATGAACCTTCATCCCTTGTGCAGCATGTTCATCAAGGGTGTAGTGATGGTCACACAGTCACGTACATATCGTTGGTACAAACAGAATAAACCTATAAATTGTCGTAACTGTTTGGTGGTCTTAGACACAGGAAAGGCATCGATCGTCTTTGTCGTATCAGGGTCGGGTTTGATGTTACCGTGGCCAATGATATGACCCAAATACTTAACCTCTGTCATTACGAACTGGCTCTTCTGGATGTTGATGGTTAACCCTGTCTTCCGGATATGCAAAGCCACTTCCTGAAGCAGGACGATATGTTCGTCAAAGGTCTTGGTTATTAGTAATAAAGCATCCAGGTATACGCAGACTTGGTTTTGTCGGCGCGGTCATATTACCTTGTCTATAATTCGTATCATTGTCTGTGGGGCATTACACAGTCCTAAAGGCATGGTACAAAGTGGTACAATGGGCTACCTGGGACCATGAAAGCTCTCTTCACTTTTGAACTAGGATCTAAGGGGATCCCCCGGGAAGCGTCTTTAAGGGTAGCTAGTGATAAAGTGTGCTTGAGGTAACCGACTTGACACACGTTCGATCAACGGTAGAGGATATGCGTCCTCAACGGTGATGGTATTTAGGAGCTAAGTGACTGGCAAAACCCATGCACTTTGCGATTCTTCAATCAAACTTAGTGCCAACATCCGATCAACTTTGGCATGTATTGAATTTTTCTTCGCCGGAGATATGGCAAAATGTCTCTGCTCGATGAGGTTTTCATCCCCCACATCTGTCGTGAGAGACATCAAAGTTGCTCGGCCAAGACCATCCTTCTCATGCAACGGAAAACCACTAGAGCCGCGTCTAATCGTAGTGGTTGATTTGCATCTAGCTCATGTCGAAGTGAGTGAAAATTTAGTGTCACATCATTGAAGGTGGCGACAGAGTCAAATAATGCCGGGGCTAAGTTAAATCGTCGGACGAAGTCACCCCCTAAGTATAGATTCTATGTTAGTTGGGGTATAAGATAAAAATTCAGGGACTTGATCACATCTTTGAAAATGACATCCTTCGTGAGTTTTCCTACTATGGATGACGAGTTCCGTCCGCGGCACTTAACCAGGTAGTAAAGTGCTGAATTTGATCCACAGGATTCTTCAGGATTTCTCTTGAAAAATGAGCTGCCATGCAGCTGACGCTGGCTCCAGTGTCAATCAACCCTTCCATCCGATTTTGCAAGATCTGTACTGATGCGTGTGGGCAAACGTCGTCCTTCAATAATTTGTCTAGCTTGATCATGTGCAACATCTTCCTCGACTTCCCCACCTTTCTCTAGAAGCTCCGCATCCGACGGGTGGCTCGTTTCCTTTTCGGAGAAGTGGTACGAGCAATCTTCTCATTGAAGATACGTCGACGAGCAGCTAGATACTCCCGCAGTCTAACATGAAAGGGCTTAACATGCCTCGGGTCACTTGATTCATAGACATTTGCTTGAAGGCCCGGCTCGGTAGCACTTGACGTTGGCTGCGAAACTTCAGGAGAGCTGTGTTGAATCAGCAAGGTTGGAGTCGTATCCGGGGTTTGGTTGCCCGTAGCAACGGGTTCAGTTTCTTTGCGGTCGGTCTCTTTGAGTGCCGACGGGTGTGGTTGCACATGGGTCAGCTCAGTGTCTACGTGACTATTTAGTACTGATTCTGCAGTTTGACTGCTTCGCTGATTAGGTCCCATCATGCGATGTTGTGGACGGCGGGTTCCGCGCCGTCCATCTAGTCGTTCTTGCCTGTGGGCATCAAGGCGTAGTGCTTCCACGGTTTGTATTGGAACATGAAGAAGGCTGTTTCGGAGCTCCAACCGCAAGTTCTCCCTGATACTTTCTACCAGTCCTTCCTCGGCCATAGGTATTCGGAGCCAAGTCGTTAGGCGTAGTAAACTGGTATAAAATTGGTCAAATGTTTCATGAGAGCCTTATTTTCACTTTCTTATTTGTTCACGCAAGTCCCATTTGGTGAGGCCGTCATCGAAGTGGTTGCAAAGAGTCGCGCAAAATGAATTCCAATTGGGGCGTGCTACGAATTCCTTAAAACTCCAGTACTATTCGGTGGCATCGCCGGTAAATAACAGGTGCACGTGTCGAAGAAAGGCCAAGAATGCTACTAATGACTGTACTCTGAACAAGAACCGCTCTACCGGGGTGGCGAAATTAAGGCTGGTGAAGCTAAGCCGCCAACTTTCCATTGTGTGTAGTGTCGGATCTCGTGCTTGCGTCACGCAGTGCGCTGAGCGGGTAGCATCATTGTTCAGTCCGCCGTACGGAATAGAGTCTTGCGTTCTCGGTATCGGTGGGGGCTCGGTGTTGAACCGCGGTCCATACTCTCGGGCTCGGGGGTCCATACCTGAGCTCATTCTAGGAAGGTTCTACTCATCCACTGACCTAGATGTGGGAATAGCTGCATTTGGATTCGGTTTCCAGCTCAATGGAGTTCTTGTGCGACTGGTGAGCTGGCTGTTCAGGTCCTAGAACTCTTTCTCCATTACTCCCATCTTGTTGGACAGCCCTTGCAATAAAGGCAGGATCGTGTCATTGACAGTTACGTTTGGTGGCGCTGTTGGTATACCTGCTTGCGTTGCTGAAACTGGGTCTGCTCCCTAGACATTCAAACGAGGGTGTGTATGATCCTTCTTCCGGGGTTCTTTGGAAATTGCTCCAAGTGTAGGAGTTTGAGTTCTGGATGGGGTTTGTGAAATGATCTGATCAATTTGGCGTCTGCATAGAGGACAGAGATTTGAGGTTCGCCGGATCTCCTGGACATATAAACGATGAAAAAGGTTTCCGCACTCCAATCTCAAGCTATTAGAGCCCTCCATAACATCCTCGAAACATATGCTGCAGTTGGTCGGCTGTATATTTTTGAAGCAGGTCCAGTGCTTTTTTGGAGTCTACTTGGTGGTCATGTCTGAGAGAAAAATTAAAGCTTTATTCATAAAAAAAACATTTTGATTGAAAAAATTATTCCAAAACCGGTACTAATTGTTTGAGTGGCAGATAGTGGCGAGCCATGAACACTGCGTATCAAAAAAAAAGTTCGATTGAGAAACACTTTCATTTTCAGCGGTCTGCCGAGAAGACAGTGCTCCTGGCGATTTTAAAATTTATCTTAACCTCAAGTACATTACAAAAACCGTCTTTATTCTACGTTAATTGACTCGACGAGCTGAGTGATAGTGTTACCATAACAATTTTGAACGCGGTCGAAATCCCGACGCATGGAAACATTCCGGGCTTTGAAATTCCAGCATACGCCTGTCACCCTTACGCCTCAAGGGTAGACGCGCGGTCCAGCCTTGCGGGCCCGGTTCGCTCCGTCGGACACGGCGCAGGCGCCAACTCGCTAACCCTAGGCTGGATGGATTCCACAATTGGATCGTCAGCGAGTTGACGATCCGTCCGCGCACGCACGAGGGTTAACGCCTAGCACCTAAAGGGAAGGAAAAGAAATGTAAACGTTTCACTTACTCTCGTCCCTAACCTGTCCAAACTACCCTGTTCAACCACACCACGACCTCCTGAAAGAAAAAAACTGTTGAACCGAAACGCGGAAAAGAAAACTCCCCGCTTGAGCACCGCGCACAATCCAAAAATACCTCTTTCCAATAATAATAATCAGAATATTTCCGGGTTTATAATTCGTTATATTCACATACAAAGCGATTTCAATGAAATTAGTATAAAAACAGATGTAATCTAGAAGAAGAAACAAAATAAATAGGTACCTTTTCCTAATCTCGCTAAACTATCTTTTCTTGGGGCCCCAGCAAACGATCGCCTGATTATTTTCGCTAATCTTGGGAGCCGGATTCTCGTTTTGTTCCGCTCCTCGCTGAACGAAATGGTTCTTCTGTAGTTTCGCTAACTGCCGTGGTGACGATGACGAATTGTTCCCAGCTCCAATCACCTTTTTTTCGCTGCCAATCCTGTATCCTCCGAACTTTCTGCCTTGAATTCAAATCGAAAAAAGAGAGCCTCCGTTAGTCCTCAGTCCTTTAAATTTGTTCGCCTTAACGGACGTCCGCTACATTGGAGGTGGTTGGCCTCCCATTCATACGACGAACTCTTTCTTTCCTTTTGGCGCGGTTCGTAGCGCGGCCACCAACCATCTTCGACACCTCGGCTCCGCACCCATGGTTGCTGCACGCGAGTTGGACTGTATTACCCATTATTTTGGGATCAGCTGAGCAGTCCCAATATGTGGGTCACTGGATCATCCTAAAATGACATCGCCGAATGACATTTTGTAGTTGTCAGCAGAAAGTGTAAATAAACGCGATTTCGGTCGATTAGCTTTCGCCATTAAATCTATTTCCCTCCTGAAATACGTGTGTTTGTCGGTAGAATCGCACGCCCTGCATTCAATCGCTTGTTAGTTCATCAGTGTACGTGGTTGGCTCGCAAGTCAGTGTTCCGGTTGTTAAATGAATGACGGAATGGCGTCCCCGAACGAAATGTTTGTCCGCTTCATTACTTATGTGTTGTAGGTGATTGGTTTGTACGTTGCGATAAAGTTGCATGTCGGGAATTAGTGAGATGATTAAGAGATTTCCGAAAGTCGACTTGGCGTGGTACAGGTGATATGTGTACCTGGTCGTGATGCCTGCATTACATCGCGAGTGTTGTTCAATTTGGGATTCGCCTCGTCTTGGCGTCGCACCAGAGACGCCGTCGGGAAGGTGTAAATTGGAGACGGCAAGTTCCCCGAGGTAAGTCTTTGCATTCGTAACGACACTTCATGTATTTTACAGTAGCCTCGCCGGTGTATGTTTCCGTTTGGCGCGCTGCATCCCTTCTCGGTTTTGCTGTTGCCATTACCATTGATTACGGTGGATCCCTCTAGTGCGGTGACCAGGAGTGGGCCCCCTTATCGCCTTCCGAGTAGGTGCTAGCCTTTGTGGAGCGCTTGCGTTAGATGCGTTGCCATAGGTTATCCTTGTTGGGAAGAGTGATGGTCGACCGGCCCCCTTCTGATGTCGTTCGTCGTCCGTTGCTGCCGTTTGCTCCCTACCTAAATTAAACGCCCTACTCTAGCTCGGCGGATAAATAATATTGTTTATCATACAAAAATAACATTTTTCTTCTGAATTATATAACAATTTGAATTATATAACAATAACATTTCCTTCTTTTGTATGAGAATAGTATTAGTGTCGAAAGAAAAATACAATGGGTCAACTGCTACCTCGATGCTCAAGCGGGTTTGGGGTGTGTAAATGACATGCATCCCGATCTCCTTAGTGGTCGTGGTGTGGTCCCCGGATGAAAGCTGGTCACCCGTAACATTCCCCCCCTACTTCAAGTGAATTTCCCTGGAAATTCACTTCTTAGCTATGCCCTACTGCTACCGACTGTACTTCTAAAGTAACAGGTTACTCGCAACTTCAATTCCAAACCTATTCCCATATACTCCAATATCTTAATAAAATTCCAAAACTGTGGCCAATTCCCTACTCCCTACTTCTTATCGAGCTTTATCCCTATCTCTATTTATGCCTCCTCTCTACCTATGCGTCTAAGTAAAACGGTATGGGTATATATATATATATATGTATATAGTTTTAATGTGATAATCCTTTTCCTTATAGGAGCCATACCACTCATTGCCACTCCAACCCCAATGGCGCTACCGATCTACTCCTAACAATCCTATATCCTTTTATGGTAATTACCCTCCATCAATCATCCCTATTATCGTTGCCTGTCCCAGCGTATTCCTGGAGGAAAAGTGGGTTTAACTACCTTCCCATTTCTAACGTTCCTAATTAAAGGAAAATCCTTATCTAATTTAAGCTAAACTATTTTAGGTGGGCCGGAGTTAAACAGACAAATGCGGAAGAATAAAGGAAACAAGGAAAGTAAACTCAAACGAAGTGCGAAGGGGGAAAAAAACACAAAAAAAAACGTCTAACAACGCAGGAAGGAGGAAAAAAAAACAACGACGCCCCGTCAAGCTACAACCGTCACCTGGACCGGCTTATGGTAACATTTTCTTTTACTTTTCAAAAATTTTTCATGTTGTGCCGTCCATTTAGCTTTCTTCATTTTATTACTCACGGCTTTGTTTCCCTCGGTTTGTTGTTTGTTTTACTTTTTTTTTTGTTGGAACCTCCCTACGATGGTATCGCTACTCAACGTAGCGTTTCAAATCCTTCGCGTGCCAGACGCCTGCATTTCGGCCGCCTATATCCGTCAAGGTGAAAGAAGATGCGGACTCGCGGTTTGCGATTCGATATGGCCCCAGATATTCGGGTGCCAGCTTTGCCGAATAGAATTGAGCTGCATCTGACAGGGCATAGTTCTGCCTCCATACCAAGTCACCGATTTTAAATGGTGGAGGTCTATTCCTTAAATTGTATCGCTGCGTACTCTTGCCTGCAGCTTCCTTGAGGTGTTTCAGTACCTCATCCCGGACCATCCTTAGCTTCTCGGCCCTTTTCAAGGGATCCCTCAAAGTATTCTCTTCCGTTGGCTGAACTGGCCTCTTCCGGGAGACTACCATCTCTCGACCGAAGTTGACGAAATAAGGCGTGCTCCCCATAACTTCATGTGTGTA
The DNA here is from genome assembly GCA_963969285.1 of Odontomyia ornata. Classification (NCBI taxonomy): domain Eukaryota; kingdom Metazoa; phylum Arthropoda; class Insecta; order Diptera; family Stratiomyidae; genus Odontomyia; species Odontomyia ornata. The sequence continues at coordinate 1,454,938 of OZ017743.1, forward strand.
TGTACGTAACGCACATCCGATTCGCCCTAAGTCTCGGTCCCACCTTCGATGGTTTTCTCCCACATAGGCCCGCAGCATCCGTTTAATGTTTTGATTGATCCTTTCCGCTGGGTTAGCCTGAGGGTGATAGAACGCGGTATATTGCACATCCGTACCATAGGCTGACAGCAGCGCTTGCAGCTCCTTTGACTTGAACTGCACGCCGTTGTCACATACCACTGTTGCAGGCACTCCGAACAGCAAAAATACTCTATCTTCTAGAATCTTCGACACTTGTGCCGCCGTGGCCTGCCGTAATGGAAAAATCAAAGAGAATTTGGAAAAATAATCCACTACGGTCAGGATATGAGTATGCCCCTGTGTTCACCGAGGCAAAGGTCCCACCAGATCGATGCAAATAGTTTCCCAGGGCTCCCTTGCTTGACCAGCTCGCGTGGCCATTGTTCCAAAGGGTCGCTGTCGCTCCACCTTAGTAGACTGACACACCTTACATCTTGAGACATACCGTTGAACATCAGAACGCATCTTGGGCCAAAAGAATCTCTGAGCAATTCGGTCGTAAGTACGACTTACGCCCATGTGGCCGGCAGTGGGATCGTCGTGGCACTCTTGGAGGACTTTACTTCTATCCGACTTTGGCACTACCTGCTTCCAGAAATTCCCACTGAGTTCCGCATGTCGGTCTGGGATTCTTTTCCATAGGACATCTCTCTCCACCCGCCAGTCTGCAAATTGGTCTGGATTGCCTCGTACTTTGTCCATCATCCCCTGTATCCATTTGTCGTTTGGTGGACTGTCGCTTTCAATGGTCCCTACCTCCGGGACTGATCTTGAGAGCGTGACCGGGAGCTCTTTCCCTTTTCGATGTATCACATCAAAATCGAACTGCTGGAGCCGCACGGCCGACCGGGTCAGCCGACCCGTGGGGTCCTTTAGATTGTGCAGCCAGACCAGGGAATGGTGATCCGTGATCACGTTGAATTTCGTTCCTTCGATATAGGGCCGAAGCTTTTCTACTGCCCAAAGGACGGCTAGGCACTCTTTTTCCGTCGTGGAATATTTCCTTTCGGCCCTACTCAGCGACCGGCTTAAATAGCAGATTACCCGCTCTCCCTCTGGGAAGGCCTGGCTCAATACCGCCCCCAGTCCGACATCTGATGCGTCTGTCTGTACGTTAAAAGGCAAACTGAAGTCGGGACAAGACAATATTGGGGCTGACGCTAATTTCAACTTACACCTGTTAAACGCTAATTCGCACTCCGGAGACCATTGCATTTTTTTATCCTTGCGCAGGAGCCCTGTTAAAGGCGCTACCGGAGAGGCATGGTCTGGGATAAACCGACGGTACCACGATACCATACCCAGGAACTGCCGAATCTGCTTCACGCTTTGTGGCCTGGGGATATTCATAACACTTTCAACCTTTTCAGGGTCTGCGCTCAATCCGTTCCCATCGACTACATACCCTAGGTAGCGCAATTGCGACCGACAGAAATAGCACTTGTCCCGCGAGAGTTTCAGCCCGGCGTCCCTCAGACGCCTAAACACTTCCTTCAAAATCTCCAAGTGTTTCTCGAAGGTCTGCGTCACGATGATTATGTCGTCGAGGTATGTGAAGACATAGGGCTCTAACTCCGGGCCTAAAACACGGTCGATCAAGCGCTGCCAGGTAGCCGGTGCATTTGACAGTCCAAAAGGCATTCTACAGAACTGGAATAATCCCCTCCCGGGTATGGTGAAAGCGGTGAACTGTCGAGACTCCTTCTGCACTGGCACCTGCCAGTACGCTGATTTAATGTCTAGCGTAGACAAGTACCTGGCATCCCGCAGTTTGTCCAGGGTGGCTGATATATAGGGAAGGGGGTAGGCGTCTTTTTCGGTCACTTTATTAACTTTTCGGAAATCCACACAGAATCGGTAACTTCCATCCTTCTTCTTTACCATTAGGATAGGCGAGGACCACGCGCTGGAAGAAGGCTCGACCACCCCCAGACTCAACATTTCCTCCAATTCCGCGTTGATGTGCTTTTGGAGGGCTGGTGAGACCGGATAATATCTCTGCCTGATGGGCATCGCATCCGTCTTAATGACGTGCTCCACCAAGGAGGTACACCCCAGCCCTTCTCCCATACGCGAGAACTCGCCATTCACCATCTCCTCCAAACGCAATTCGTCTGGGTGAGGGAGGATGGACCTGCTATGCAAGTGGCCTGCTGTTGGGGTGACTTTGCTAACGAAATCCCATCGCTCATGCCGGAGATTAAGGGTAATTCCGAATTCCCTCAAAAAGTCTACCCCCAAAATCAGACCATGGGGTAGCGAAGGGACCACCAACATTTCTAGCCACCTTGTCCTCCTCTGCAATTTAATCGGGACTAAAACTTTTCCTAACACCTTACACTGCCCCTCATCTGCTAAGCGAACTGCCTCTTGTGCCGTTGACCCCAGCTCTACCCCTATCTCTTGTAAACGGAGCCATCCTTCCTTACCTGCAATAGTAGTGGAGGCACCTGAGTCCACCAAGCCGGTAAACTTATTCCCCATAATATCCACGGAGAGATGGGGGCGCACATCTCCTGACTCCTGAGTGAATACATAGGATATCCTTCCGCTTGCAGCCTTTCTTTTATTGGTAGAGGTGGTACCCAGTACGCCGCCTACTGGGCACCGCCACCGTTTCCCGATGACGTGGCAAGAGGTTGGCTTACTGGCTGCCGAGTAGTCGCCGCACTTGGTGAACAGTTCGGACACCTTGTCTTAACTACCCCCCTTCTTCCGCAGCCAAAACATCTTCGAGGCTCTTGGCACTCTCGCGCAAAATGGCCTGTCCCACCACATGTCCAACATGCGCCACGCTGCATATTGCTGGCAGGAGCCACCGCATCCAGAGGGTAAGCCTCCACGTAGGCCAAGTCTGGTTCTAGCAGTCTAGTCGTCCGTCCATCCGGAGGAGGCACGAAGGCTTCTACCGTCGCCCGAGTTTCCTCCAGCTCTCGTCCCAGGGTAATCAACTCGGAGACCGTGGCAACTTTCCTCAGGGATAATCGTGTCTGGTAAAAGGGGCTTATGTTTTTACGTAAAATCTTCATTTTCTCTACCTCCGTATATGGCTCGTTCAACCGTCTAAACAACCCATCCATGACAGCCACGTACACACCGATTGATTCGTCTCTACCTTGGGTGCGATGACGAATTTCCTCCAACAACTGGTCTTCATAGTTTGGTGGTAGAAACTCCTCCTTGAGTTCTCGACATAGCTCCTCCCAGTTTGCAACCCGATCCTTGGCTGACCTAAACCACACCAAGGCTTTGCCCTCGAAGAGTTCCGCTGCCATTCGGAAAAGTTGGTCCTGAGATACTCCTTTGGCCACTCGGATCTCCTCTACCCTCTCCAAAAAGGCGTTTACTGACCCTGGAGACTCACTGGAGAACCGAATACCCCATTTGGCTATGTCTGGTGACTTCCTCAGATCCTGCTCCACCCGCGGGGTAGAATATACGGGTCCATGCCGCAGTTCCGGGGTTCGAGGTTCCAGTTCCTCAGTGATGGCCGACAAATTCCTCCTTTCGGGTTCCTCCTGCTCCATCCTCCTGGACGGTCTGGCCACGCTGGTTAGTGGTGGTTGCTTGCGCTCCCTTTCCACTGGTTCTGCTGACCCCTGAGCTAGTGTTGTACACTCTTTCCCTTCGCCGCCCTCACCTTCAGCCTTGTCTATCAGGTCCCCTAACGCCATCAACAACCCCCTCTTTATTTTCTTTGCCTGTCCTACGAGGTCAGGATCCGTAGTGGGTACGTACTCCCAACGGCGCAACGCATACCCGATTTTGTTCCTAATTTTTAGGAAGTCGGAGCATTCCTTGTTCCCTTTGAAATTCCTAGTCAGGGTCAGGATTTCCTCTAATTTATTCGAAACCGCTTCAATATCCTCTGCTGGAGTGAATGGGTAGGCCTGTAAATCCACGAAGCTCTCATCGACATCTTGTTCTGACTTCAAAGCCTTCCTTAGACGGCGCCTCATATCGTCGACCGTTCCTTCTGGCTCCTCCCGGATCGCCAGCTCATACACCAGCTCATCCTTCGCGAGCCTATCCACCAGGATTCTTATCGTTTTCGCCATCCTTCTGGTGTGTGCTGGAAAAATAAATCTAACTCTAGCACTTATTCTAATATTCCAAACAATTATTTGCTTCAAAAGTTTTGTTTTATTTATAGAATTTTGTTTACACAATCTCGAACTAATTGCATCCACTCACACAATTTTCCACACAAAACAAACAATCAATCTACTCATATAACCTTAAGCAAGCACTCTAAGTCATCCACATAACCCACAAACAGAATCACTTAATTCAGTCTCCAACTCACGCAATTTCACTCACTACCTTACCCACCACTCAACATACGACTCACTATCCACAGTCACCCTCTATCGCACTATCTCCTCAAACACTCTAAATTCAGACTCGTTCGCACTTCTATTCCAAAAATATCGCACTTTTCACTTAAAATTGAAACCACAAACACCCGCAAATTCACACTTAGCACGCACAATCACTCTTTCCACCCTTTACTTCACACTCCCGCAAATTAACACTTCACTTGCACTCGCACTACACCACTGACCCACTATTTCTCACTCCTTCACTTTACAATTTGTACACTATCACTTTCACCACTTGACTTACAGCCCCACATTGGGCGCCAATTGTCACCCTTACGCCTCAAGGGTAGACGCGCGGTCCAGCCTTGCGGGCCCGGTTCGCTCCGTCGGAGACGGCGCAGGCGCCAACTCGCTAACCCTAGGCTGGATGGATTCCACAATTGGATCGTCAGCGAGTTGACGATCCGTCCGCGCACGCACGGATCCTTACGCCTCAAGGACCCTTACGCCTCAAGGGTAGACGCGCGGTCCAGCCTTGCGGGCCCGGTTCGCTCCGTCGGACACGGCGCAGGCGCCAACTCGCTAACCCTAGGCTGGATGGATTCCACAATTGGATCGTCAGCGAGTTGACGATCCGTCCGCGCACGCACGAGGGTTAACCCCTAGCACCTAAAGGGAAGGAAAAGAAATGTAAACGTTTCACTTACTCTCGTCCCTAACCTGTCCAAACTACCCTGTTCAACCACACCACGACCTCCTGAAAGAAAAAAACTGTTGAACCGAAACGCGGAAAAGAAAACTCCCCGCTTGAGCGCCGCGCACAATCCAAAAATACCTCTTTCCAATAATAATAATCAGAATATTTCCGGGTTTATAATTCGTTATATTCACACACAAAGCGATTTCAATGAAATTAGTATAAAAACAGATGTAATCTAGAAGAAGAAACAAAATAAATAGGTACCTTTTCCTAATCTCGCTAAACTATCTTTTCTTGGGGCCCCAGCAAACGATCGCCTGATTATTTTCGCTAATCTTGGGAGCCGGATTCTCGTTTTGTTCCGCTCCTCGCTGAACGAAATGGTTCTTCTGTAGTTTCGCTAACTGCCGTGGTGACGATGACGAATTGTTCCCAGCTCCAATCACCTTTTTTTCGCTGCCAATCCTGTATCCTCCGAACTTTCTGCCTTGAATTCAAATCGAAAAAAGAGAGCCTCCGTTAGTCCTCAGTCCTTTAAATTTGTTCGCCTTAACGGACGTCCGCTACATTGGAGGTGGTTGGCCTCCCATTCATACGACGAACTCTTTCTTTCCTTTTGGCGCGGTTCGTAGCGCGGCCACCAACCATCTTCGACACCTCGGCTCCGCACCCATGGTTGCTGCACGCGAGTTGGACTGTATTACCCATTATTTTGGGATCAGCTGAGCAGTCCCAATATGTGGGTCACTGGATCATCCTAAAATGACATCGCCGAATGACATTTTGTAGTTGTCAGCAGAAAGTGTAAATAAACGCGATTTCGGTCGATTAGCTTTCGCCATTAAATCTATTTCCCTCCTGAAATACGTGTGTTTGTCGGTAGAATCGCACGCCCTGCATTCAATCGCTTGTTAGTTCATCAGTGTACGTGGTTGGCTCGCAAGTCAGTGTTCCGGTTGTTAAATGAATGACGGAATGGCGTCCCCGAACGAAATGTTTGTCCGCTTCATTACTTATGTGTTGTAGGTGATTGGTTTGTACGTTGCGATAAAGTTGCATGTCGGGAATTAGTGAGATGATTAAGAGATTCCCGAAAGTCGACTTGGCGTGGTACAGGTGATATGTGTACCTGGTCGTGATGCCTGCATTACATCGCGAGTGTTGTTCAATTTGGGATTCGCCTCGTCTTGGCGTCGCACCAGAGACGCCGTCAGGAAGGTGTAAATTGGAGACGGCAAGTTCCCCGAGGTAAGTCTTTGCATTCGTAACGACACTTCATGTATTTTACAGTAGCCTCGCCGGTGTATGTTTCCGTTTGGCGCGCTGCATCCCTTCTCGGTTTTGCTGTTGCCATTACCATTGATTACGGTGGATCCCTCTAGTGCGGTGACCAGGAGTGGGCCCCCTTATCGCCTTCCGAGTAGGTGCTAGCCTTTGTGGAGCGCTTGCGTTAGATGCGTTGCCATAGGTTATCCTTGTTGGGAAGAGTGATGGTCGACCGGCCCCCTTCTGATGTCGTTCGTCGTCCGTTGCTGCCGTTTGCTCCCTACCTAAATTAAACGCCCTACTCTAGCTCGACGGATAAATAATATTGTTTATCATACAAAAATAACATTTTTCTTCTGAATTATATAACAATTTGAATTATATAACAATAACATTTCCTTCTTTTGTATGAGAATAGTATTAGTGTCGAAAGAAAAATACAATGGGTCAACTGCTACCTCGATGCTCAAGCGGGTTTGGGGTGTGTAAATGACATGCATCCCGATCTCCTTAGTGGTCGTGGTGTGGTCCCCGGATGAAAGCTGGTCACCCGTAACACGCCACCGAAAGTTGAACCAACACCATTCATCTATCACGCATAAAAAGATGTGTAGAGTCCTTCCGCAAAATAAAGGCAAGTAGCCTTCTACTTTCTTAAGAGTTCAGGAGGATAGTAGAAACCCATCTAGCTGACAGTTTCCATCAATAAAATAGGAAGTTCTTACAGATTTTAACCTGGGACAACACATCGGGAGGATTTTCTCGCGAAAAAATAAAACAAAGGAAAGTGGAAGCTACAACTCACGTGAAATGACTGAAGGTCTGTTTCACACTATTCTACCACCCCTGTCCGTGGGACTCTAGTACCGAGGTACCTTATATCCTCCGTAAGGGACCAAAACATCGCAAGATGCAAAGCATTCCTCTTAAGGACGTTTAGGCCCCTACGAACCAAATAAAATAAAAAAAAATTAAAATGCACTCTCACCTTGGCGCTCACAATACTGTCGAACTGCAACTATCCAATCTAACAGAAAATCGCGCGATTGACAACTCTTGGAAGTAGTGATCTTAGAAAATCCAAATGAAAAACTGCGAGTAGAAAAACAATACTCGTGTCGGACAAACAATCGTAAAAACTCCAGCTTCACTACTCGGCCGATTTCAAGTGGCGGTTCAGTCACAGAGATGCAAGCTTTAAGTCACTCAACACTTGTTGACGTCAATGGCGATTCAGTCACAGAGATCTGTCATCCAACCTTATCAGCTGGTCAGAAAATTTATATGTGGATGACAAATCTCTGCGGGGTATCGCTCGGTGGTTATTATATTTTATAATGGTCTTTGTCCATCAATTATTCCAATGAATAGCTTTTTAGGTATCCGTTCCTTATCTATACATATCACGTGTAGTTTTTATAGCTTTGGTACTATAGAGATATCCAGCGCGTCAAATACCTAATAAAAATCATTTTTCTTTCTGATTCAAGGGACTTCAGCTTACGAGGTGCGCACTCGAACATAGCTATTGCACCACGTGGACTATTTTCTAGATTTATAGCCCGAGTTGTTTTTCTTCCCCATCCAATTATAGCAGATTGCCTTTGGCGGCCGTAAATTACCTAGAAAGATGTTAATGTTATCAACATAGGCAACAATTTGCCTCAACACACTATGTAGCGTTGGGCTTCTAGCATACTTGACGTCCCTACATACCGAGGAGCCAATTATAACTCAGATCATTACTTGATCAAATTCACATATCGATGTCGTATGTTAAAGGCATATTCAACAAAGACCAGCCCGCTAAAAAAATTTGACAATTAAAGGCTTCCAACGGCGTCTGTAGCCATAAATTTCACGAAAACCCTCGATAACCAGCTGGCTCTCATCTTATTAGACGCATCGTTAAAGGCAAGCAACAAACTCTGGATGGAAGTAAAAGCAACTGGTAAGACCGGGGCACAACAGACGATTGGACATCAAGCCCGGCGTAACAGAAATTATTAGTTCGATAATGAATGCCAGAATGCGTTAGACAAAAAGAATCAGGCATACATAGATTACGTAGGCAGGAAAACCAGGACAAAGAGAGAACACTATGAAACTCTCAGAAGAGAAGCGAGTAAGATAATTAGAATAAGGAAAATAAAATACTATGACGACCAATTGAGAAGTACCGATGTAAGTCTAGTGAGCAATAACACAAGCCAAGCACACGAAGTAGTGAAAAGCCTGAAACAAGGTTATCAGCCCAAAACCACGTGTCATCGGCAATATCATCGCTGATGAAAGTAGGATTAAGGAAAGATGGGCATCATATTTCGCGAACCTCCTTAATCCTCCACACAGCTTCAGAATATCTGAGCCTATAGATGTCTGTGGAGAGCTTCCAACTCTGCGTGAAGTTTGTTCCATCATCAAAGTCCAAAAGAATAATGAAGCGTCGGGCATCGATGAGATTCCAGTGGAGCTCATCAAATATGGTGGCAGCAGTGTTCGTAAAGCCATCCAGCTCATTAGATAACAAGAACATATACCGAAAGAGTGGAGCCAATCAATTATATAATCCTATCCACAAAAAAGGTGACAAGCTACTGTGCGAAAATTATAGAGGCATACCACTACTCTGTACAGCGAACAAAATATTTTAAAAAATCTTAGGAAATGTAATCGTCAACAGTATTATTGGGGAGTATGAAGGTGGTTTTAGAGCAGGTAGATCGACAATAGACCAATTGTTCACTGTCAAGCAGGTACTTGAAAAAATGCTATGAGTTCAACATAGACGTGTACCAAATTTTCGGTGACTTTAAGCAAGCATGTGACAGTATTGATCGTAACATACTGTACCAAATATTGCTTTGCTTTGACATCCCAGCCAAACTGGTCCATCCTAATAATATGACAATGACGTCAACGACCTCCCAAGTCCGCATCAATAACCAACTCACCGATGCCTTTGACACAAATGTCGGACTAAAGCAGGGAGATGAGCTGGCCCTACTGCTATTCTCTCTCTCACTCCCTCTCTCTCTCTCTCTCTCTCTCTCTCTCTGAAGTACGTCATAAGGAAGCTACCTGTCGATACCAGAAGTACGTGTTATACAAGTCGAATCTAGTGGTAGCCTATGCGGACGACATGAGCATTTTGACAACCACGTATGTACTCAGTTCGACCCTCATTTACATGAAATGTCATTCGATTTGAAATTGCAGGTTTCGCGTTTGGTGCATCTCACGGATATCGGTTGTGCCCCAGACGATGATCGTAAAACGCACCTTCGATTTGTGGAGTGTATTGTGGGAGGGGAAACAGTAGACCAATGCATAAAATTCTGGATATCAACATCGGGATTCCAAATCACAAGTGTGCACATTGCTGTGGTCAAAGAATTACAAGGAACTTATTTCTGCACACGTATATGCTAAGAAGATGGAAGTACCGTTCCATCGTGTATCAGGCGGAATTAACTCAGCATGCCTCGCGAGTGCTTCAGATCGTTTTGTCGCCCGATGGAAGTAATCTGGTAAGCAAGGGGGCAGAATAGCCGCTCCGATTGGGGAATTGCTTCGCGCCCAACTCAAATCAAGCAGAAAAGGGAAAAAGGCATCTGGTTGTTGGAAACAAATGCCATTGTCACCGATTAAAAATGGAAGTGAGACCACATGAGTAGACCTTTTTTTACTTTTGAAGTGTGGTATTTGTGCAGCCATATTCGTGATCAACTGGAAATTCAAATGAACTACTCATTTTCAGTTTTTTTTGTCACCCAAAGCGTAGATCTAGAGCTTTCACTAGAAAAATTTCATTTCCCTTCTCTCCATAACAAGGTTAATACCTGTTTCTTCTTGACTATTATTTATTACATAAAAGGTTATATTATTTAACAATTAACTAAACACTCGTAGCTTCCGGTAATATTACTGCATTGTGCAGGTTAAAACCTGTCCTATATACCAATGCGAAACAAAAAGAAAACTTTAGTAAACAAAACAAATTTATATTGTATACTTACCCTAAAAAATATATATACTACATATGTATATATATATATATATATATATATATATATATATATATATATATATATATACATATACATATATATATATATATATATATATATATATATATATACATATATATATATATATATATATATATATATATACATATATATATATATATATATATATATATATATATATATATATATAAATTAACATAACGTAACACGTGAAAATCATTAACAAATTTCTTAAGAACATTAAAATATTTTAATTTTTTTATTTAAAATTAGATATTTAGCTACGAAATATACATGCACATAACTCCTTCTCTGTGTGTTTGAAACACCAATTCTCTTCTATATGTATATGATATTGTTCCATGCCCACACAATACTGCGAGCTACTATCGCAATTGTTCTCGCAAATGTTACTAACATCAAGATCAACATCAGTAGCGCCGAGGTGAAACTCGTGTGTGAACGGCTCCAATTCAACTATCATACCGTCTCCGTCCCGGTAAAACCTTGGCAGGTCTCGGAGTACGTTCGAAGTTCGCACCATTGGGTTGGTGGTGTAGGTTCGGTTGAGACGGACTCCCGATTAGCGAACTTGTCCCCATAAGGGCTTGTGCCAACCCTCGCATGGCCATGGGACCAAAAAGGCGACTACACACACGAACGGAGATAGCGGCTCCGAGGGGGGACCCAACAAAACTGGAGCAATCAAAAGACCAAAAAAATCCAAAAAAGGAAATGAAAAATAATAGCAGCGACGACGCAACCAGCGGTTGCAGCCACGATGTTAACAGTACATCGAGAGCTGTACTAACCACGAAAAAACGACTTAGATTCCTGCAGCGTTTGGGTGCAGCAAAAAAATTATGCGAACGCCCGAGCGTCCTATTAAGGAGAAGCGGGAGACTCGGCAGGATGCTTCAGGTGCTCGAGCAGTGGAAGATAACATAAAGAGCACCGAAAATTCGATTGTCACTGCTGCGATCGTTACTAAAGCGACCGATGCAAGGGTCACAAATCCCAACATTGCAACGAAAAATCCAGAAGCAAACGAGGACATTACGGCACTAAAAGCAAAGAGTGACCAGACACTGCGTGATTGTACCGCCAACGTTGAAAATGTGGCGGAAGTACTGCACTCGGAAACGGAACGCGAAAACCTCTCTCAGGGATGGTTGCAAGGTACAATTGCGGCCCAGCGATACGAAGAAGAAAGACTACTAGATCAGGGGTTCCAGACAGTGCTTACAAAAGGAGTGAAGAAAGCTGCAAAGAAACTCCTTCAAAAAAAGCCAGAAAGTAAAGTTCGTACGGGCTACTAAAAGGACCTGATGCAAAGCAGGAGAGGCAGAAGCCCCGACGAAGACCCCGGCAGCAGGCACTGCTTGCAAAGCCCCAAGATGGCCGATCCTACGCGGAAGTACTGCGGGACATCAGGGGAAACGTAAGGCCCGAAGACACCAATACTACCATTAAAGTAGTACGACCAACGCGGTCGAGCCACATACTGGTCAAATTCGGAGCAGAGGCCGGCAATAAAGAAGCATTCTGTGACGCAGTAAAGAAAGTCCTCGGCAAAAGCGCAACTATAGCCCCGCTCGAGCTGATGGCAGCGATCGAAATACGAGACATAGACTGCGTGACGGATCTGGCCGAGGTAGAAGAGGCCATCAAAAAGGAGTTCCCTAGCGTGGGAAGGATCAAAGCGAGACTGACGCCAGAAAACAACAGGGGACAACGCATGGCCATAGTTGACTTGACCGAAAAGGACGCCGAACAATTCCTGAACAAGGGCAAAGTACGAATTGGGTGGGTTGTCTGTAGGATACGGCGAAGAGCAATGCCTCTTCAATGTTTCAAATGCCTTGGTTATGGTCACACCACACAAGTATGCAAAGGACCCGATAGGAGTTCCCTATGTTACAAATGCGGTGAAACGGGTCATAAAAGAAAAGAGTGTACGAAGGAGGCACACTGTATCCTTTGCAAGGATGCTGATCCAAAACCTGATTTTGGACACGTCTTGGGATCAGGAAAATGCCGGGTGTTCCAGGAAGCCCTATCCAAGGCAAAATCAGAGCTTCGATGACCCGCATCCTGCAGCTAAACCTACACCGCAGTTCAACCGCCCAAAATCTGCTTGAGCAGTTTGCGAGGGACATGAAAGCCGACTTCTTGCTGCTGAGTGAGCAACACCATAATAAAAGTCCTGCATTATGGTACTCTGATGAAACTGGTACTGCCGCTATCTGGGTTCGGAACAGTGACTTTCAAGCGGAGAGTTGTGGACGGGGGGATGGTTTCGTAAGGGTTCGGTGCTCAGGGATCACCTTCTTTAGTGTGTATCTAACGCTTAACGAATCGATATCATCTTTCCAAGCCAAGCTTAATGCTAAAGTGCTCGTTAGGGGCGACTTCAGTGCTAAAGCAATCGAATGGGGCATGCCTCAGACGGATCCGCGGGGAAAATGAATCCTGGAAATGGTGGCCAGGACGGCCCTCGTCGTACTAAACTCCGGAAATACGCCGACTTTCCGCCGTATTGGCTGTGAGGGAACCATATCGGACGTGACATTCGCCTCGGAGTCCTTAGTACGGAGGATACACAACTGGAAAGTATTAGAGGACTACTCAGCCAGTGATCACCAGTGCATTCTGCTTGAGATAAGTGATGCTATCTCCCGACGTCCGTGCTCTCGGCCTTCTACAACTGGATGGAACATTGGAAGAATGGACGTCGAGAGGTTCGTCAAGGTTCTCACAGCAGGTGAGCCGCTGCAGGGAGCTCCGGAGGGGACGGAAGAACTGGCAGCTCAAAACGTGGTGAACTCTACTATGAGCATAATCACGACTGCTTGCTGCGCTTCTATGCCCCGTCGAAGACCCCGGCACGGCAAGCCCCCAGTGTACTGGTGGTCTACTGAAATCGCTGAAAAGCGGAGGGAGTGTCACAAGCTTCGGCGTGAGGCTCAACGGGCGCGGAACCGTGACGAGGCATGTAACCAGGTGGCAGCATATAAGTCGGCCAGGAAATGCCGTCGCAAACTGATCAACAGTAGCAAGGCTCGCTGCTGGCAAGAGCTAGCGGACAATGTGAACAAGGATCCGTGGGGCCTTGGCTACAAGCTGGTCATGGGGAAACTTGGTGCCCTACGGAAGCCTTGTATACATGACGCGGAAAAGATGGACGCGATAGTGCGGGGACTCTTCCCCGCCCATCCTGTCCGTGTTGACGCTGTCCATGGTGAAACAGCAGCAGAGTGCCCACTCTTCACACAGCTGGAACTGGAGGAGGCAGTCCTCTCCTTGAAAGCGAGGAAGGCTTCAGGTCCAGATGGTGTTCCAGCTGAGGTGTTGCGGCTCTTCTATCACCATTGTCCTGACTTGCTGCTCAGCACATTCAACGCTTGCCTGCGGGACGGGGTTTTCCCGGTACGATGGAAGGTGGCGAGGCTCGTGCTGATCAGCAAGAGGAAGGGAAATCCCGAATCGCCGTCTGCATACCGCCCGTTATGCATGCTAGACACGGCTGGGAAAGTGCTAGAGAAACTCATCAAGGGAAGACTCACTGACGCGATTCGTGCTGCTGGGGACCTATCTCCTCGGCAGTACGGCTTCAGAGCAGGACGTTCTACCATTGATGCGATTGCAGAGGTGGTGAACGCGGTCCAAAAGGCAGAGGCATATAGTCGCACCAAGTGACGGATCGTCCTGTTGGTGACACTCGACGTCAGGAATGCCTTCAACTCCGCTAGATGGGTGGATATTCTGGACACGCTGGAAAACTCTTTTCAAGTTCCAGAATATCTAATGCGGCTTTTGAGGAACAACCTAGAGGACCGAAGCCTGCTCTACGACACGACACAGGGCCAACGAAGGATGGCAATTACATCGGGTGTTACCCAAGGATCTATCCTTGGTCCGGCCCTGTGGAACGTGTCTTACGACGGGCTACTGAGACTTGAGATGCCAGATGAGTCGCGCTTGGTCGGCTATGTGGATGATGTTGCGGCTCTGGTCGCCGGACGCACCGTTGAACAAGCGCAACTTAGGCTAGGTATGCTAATGGGCTGAGTGAGGGACTGGATGACTGCTCGCGGGCTGAGTTTAACACTGGAGAAAACCGAAGTGGTCATCTTGACAAAAAAGAGAATCCCTAGAGTAAGGATGATCAGTATTGGAGATATACAGATCGAATCGAAGCCAGCGGTGAAGTACCTGGGGCTACTGATCAACTCGAAGATGAGTTTCTCTGAGCAAATCAGGGCAACGGCTGAGAAGGCTGCTTCGGGAAAATCGGCCCTGAGTCGACTTATGGCCAACGTAGGGCGACCCAGCCCATCAAGAAGACGCCTCTTGATGAGTGCTGTAGGGTCAGTGCTACTGTACGGAGCAGAGGTATGGGGCGACGCTCTCAGCAAGGTGGTATACCGAAAACGATTGGCACAGGTACAGAGAAGAGGAGCACTGAGAATTGCATCTTCGTATCCAACAGTCTCCGACTCGGCGGTGAGAGTGATTGCAGGCGTGATACCTGTCACCCTCCTTGCTAGAGAGCGCCGCGCTATTTACCTGCGCCGAAACGAGGATGCGAGGGAGATGGTTGTCCGCGAGGAGAGACAACGCTCGCTCAACGATTGGCAGCAGTCTTGGGGGAGTTGCACGAAGGGAAGGTGGACTGCGCGCCTCATCCCAGATGTGAGACCGTGGCTACATCGAAGGCATGGTGAGACTGACTTCTATCTGACCCAGCTTTTGAGCGGGCACGGGTGTTTTCAGTCTTACCTGCACAAGATCGGTAATTCACGGTCTCCCGATTGTCGGTTTGGCCCAGGAGAGGAGGACAATGCCTGTCACACATTGCTGCGAAGAGAACTCTACAGAGAGACGGGAGAGCTCACCCCGGATAATATAGTTGCGGTGATGCTCGAATCGGTTGACAAATGGAACCAGGTGGCACATTATGCTCGGGCAGTCCTAAAATATAAAAGGGACTCACAGCAGCTGGAGGCGCTGGGGCTGGGGGATCACTCTTCTGGCATTTCCTCTTTCCCTCTCCCCTCCCGCTAGGAAAGGGACTCCCCAGCTTGAAGGCGCCCCACGGCGTAACAAAACGAGACCTGGCCCGAAGTAATGTGTCAAACGGTTCCAGGCTAGGTTCTCAGATTGACAGGGGAGGTGTTTAGTGGGTAGTCCAAGGGAGTCCCACACTGCCAGACTCGGCGGGCGTAAATGCCTTCACCTGCCTACCACAAAAAAAAACATCAAGATCAAGATCAACACTGATTGAAAAGAAGCTACCAAGAAAAGCAAACGAGTGACGTCAAAAGCATGTACTCGAAAGCGCAAGAATAGACCAAGTAGATTCATGATCAATATCCGAAAGTAAACAAGTGGCGTCACTACGCGTACTCAAAATTTCTCGAATATCCCAGATAGTTCTCGTCAGAACATTCGCCAATATACGAGAAATGGGTTGAATGACTGGAGACCCTATATAAAGCCGAGCTGAATCAATAGGGGACATAGTGAAACCGCGATAGTAAAACTGTGATAAGAGTAGAGCGCGAATTGAAGGCGATATTGATTATAGTGAAGTAAAAGTTTTTCATGATATAGTCGAAGACAGTTGAAATATAAATTCATAGAACAAGTGAAAAGTAAACCAAAGTGCGATTTGTAAAATAGTGAAATTGATTATTATGCATTCTTAGTAAATAAACTCTTTTACATTAATTTAAAAAACAGTGCGTTTTCACTTTCCCGGAACATTAAACTTATCGGCTGCGAACCGTAACATGCGACCATATACACCTAATTTGTATTACAAATATCAATATACTCGTATGTAATGGAAACATGATTCGTATTTCGGAGTTTTCTTTCTCATAGATTTGTAGCGGAATTATTATATAATTACTAATTGTAGGATATACAGACTCATAACACACTAACATGTAAATGCTTGTTAAAAGGAATTAAAATGATGCGAAATCCAGCCATGAGATGCTGAACGTAAAAAATTTCTTTCCTTTTCAGTAGTCATCTTTTTCAGCAGGAAAAGGAGACGGGAAGTGAGTATGCCGCAAAGAAGGTAGGGGGTTGAAAGTCCTTGACTGATCGGTTCGGTGGTTTGGTTCGGTACCCAGGTGCTGTAGCTTGGTTTTACGTTTTCAGTTAGAGTAGATTGATTCGATTTTGGATTCAAGTAGTTTATTTCTCGCACCGCGTCTGTGGATGATCGGGAACGCGTGAATTTTCATTGGTGGTGACTCCTGTTGCTCTCTTTTCGATTGCATGTACGACCCGAAGGAGGTGGAGATAGATTAACTTAGAGTAGAATCATTTTGATGAAAGTTGTTTTGATGCGTTTTAATCGGGAATTTGATTCGGTAGCTGAGAAAATTGTATTCGGCCTTAGTCTGCTCACGGAAGACCTGTGACCGGAATTCCTCTGCGACTTAGCAAGCCTGCCAGCAGCCTCCTCGGAGTAGACTAAGGTATCCGGACTTGTTGACGTACCATCCGTTGACACATTTCAAGACTTCACAACTAACTATAGGTCGGTTTGGATTTACTTCAGGAAATCTCGAGCGAACGAGAGGGACGAAGAGAAAATCACTACAGTAGGCTAATCAAGTCGAGAATGAAAAGTCCTTGGATGCGTTCTACGAGGAAAACAAAAATTTCTGAGACAACCGCTTGGTTTCCATATTGAAGCCACCGACGAAATTAGCAATTCTCCGAAGCGAGGAAAGTGCAAGTAAGCTGGTTTTGTTTGGTGTAATAATTTTTAGGAATTATAAGAAGAAAGATGCCAGGAAAATTTATTTTTGATGATGATAATAGGAATTATTTACCAGTTTTCTTGTGACTGTGTACAGCCAGAATTTTTAGTTTTTCAGTTTCTGACTTAAAAATTGTCTTATGGTTATGGTAGTAATACTATGTCTTGACCCAAGGTTGAATGTAGTCAGGGTTACGTTTTTTAAAAACAATTCTATAAATTAATATATTTTGCACATTAACATACTAAAACAGTTTTGGTCTCATCATGATTGTCACTACTTGCTAAAGTCAATGTGCTGATGTCAGAAACATTAAACACGAACGCCAGCTCCTTATAAAAGTTCAACATCGAAAAGCTTCAAACGGCATCAGTTGCCAAAGATTTTCATTACTTCCTCAAAATCAAACTAGCTCTTAACTTAGCAAATACTCGTATATCGGAAAAGACATTCAACTAACACTGAATGGAGAAGAAGCGAACAATTAAAACTGCTGCTGAACAATCGATTAGGTATGTAGCACAAAAAACTACTGGTTTTATCATGAATGTCAGAATGCGTTAAACAATAAAAATGAGCATCCAGACTGCATACTAGCCTGCAAAGAGGGACAAGTAATTAACTGTTGGTGGCACGTTTGCCCGTTCATAATAGCGGCATAGCTGCATCATCCTTATCCACAAAAAAGATGAAAAACTGCTAGGTGATATTAACAGGAGTAAGTCACTATTTTGAACATCTTACAAAATCCTGACAAAAAAGGGTACTCAATTAACCTTATGCTTAAAAAAATAATTGGGGAATGTTATGGTGTCTTTAAAAATTGACGATAACTCGCTGCCCAACTGCTTACAGTTAGGCAAATCCTTAATTCTTAATTAGGAAAAATACGGAAAACGTGGATGAGTTTATTTGTTTTGGCATTAATTAAGTGAAGGATACTAATTAAACGGCGGAAAGAAGCGCAACGTTTAGCTCTCATACAGATCGTTTTACTCAGTTTTGGATATCTTGAAATTGTAGTCTATTAGAGGAATATAATTGTCCGTAAAGAACTGCAGCGATGGTAGTGGCGGGGTTTAGTGCGGGCTAGAAAATAACCATCTTCATAAGTTGCGTATCAAATTGTTCCGCACTTATTGCGTTGTTATTTTCATACAAATGGTGTTTTCTACGCAAAGGTCTTTCGAGCAGTTTGCTTAGGCGACTGCTCGATTACTACAAAATGCAGCTACATACTCAGGTGAAGAAAACTATAGGCATACAAATTGTGACAAGCCCTCCACTCAAACACCTGCAAATGTTCTTAACACTTTCATTAGCTAAAAGAAAAGGCAATCAATGTTGAATGTGACGGTACCACGAGCTGCTTGATGTTTTTAACGTGCCAAAGTTCTCCAATATGATGAAACTGTGAAAGCAACAACGGGTTGGCCATATGCAATAGATAGGGTAAGACCTAAGAAGGAACTCGTTGGCGAAACTGAGGGTTGAAGCCCAGTTGAAAATCCCGGAAAGGGTTTATCTGACTCTGTGGAAGACGATAGCCGGTCTCTATTTGGATTTCAAAACTGGAGGATGAGTTCAATGGATACTTCGATTTTAAGCATAAAATATTGGGTGGGCAGGAGAGTAGTTTTAGAACGGTTCTGATAATTACTTTTTATGCTCTACAAATATACAATAAGCCTTAAGGGACTCAAAAAATTCGATCTGGATAGTTATAAGCGCTATATTTTCTGATTGTCTTCAAATGTGTACATTTAATATATTTGCCAACAAAGACTCTTATAAATGAAATCTAAAATTTATTGCTTTTATGATATAACTCTATTGAATAGTTATTTATTCTAATGATTGATATATCTACAGAAAAATTAATTCATCTTCTTATAATCCTACTGGGAGTACAGTTTGTTTACCTGACTGGTTTACTTCTTTTCATTTGTTTGAAGTTATAAGCCTTTAAGCTTTTGTATACCAATAAACGAAAACAATCTTCTTCAAAGCTTTATAGTCACTTAGCTTTTCCTACAGAAGGTTTGGAATTGAGAATGCCTCGTCAATAACCGTGCGTCTTATCTTGCTTTAATTCCATCTTCGTCTTCGCTTTTTACGACGCCAATAATCAATACCGACAGCTTATCAGTGCAATGAATAAAAATATATATAAAGTCTTCAATCTGTCAAAATTAAATGAGAAACATTGTATTCATTGCAAAACTGTGGAAATGATATCTTCTGATAACATTAAAAACCGCTCATAGTATTTGGGGCATTCACCTTCAGTCTAGGAGGAAAGGTGAAGCTAAGATTGCTTCTCTTCACAATTTCTGTTTTTTAATCATCCGTAACAACTACAAGTACAATCTTTTAATCAACCATCAAACGCCCTCAACCTATTGTACACCTAAAGGGCTTGGAATAACGAATCAAACTCTATTTTTAACCATTTCACATTATAACATTCAGTGTCGCTCTATTAACAACGCATTTTTGATAGTAGCCATGTTTTCGCGTTATCTGGGTCCATTCAATCACATTAAACAGTTCTGCTCACTTGTATTTTGTGCTGCACTTGAAATTGTAAAGCAATAATAAACTATTGCCTAACTGTCGCTTTAAAACAATACGTGAGTGAATCAACTTTTACCTCGTACATGCACATATATGTGTAACATTCCTACTAAGTTTTACGTTAAACTAGAGTAAAAAACGTGATATAGCTATAGCTGTTATCTGAGTTTACTCTATAAAATATTTGAAATGTGACAAGGTTCAAATATAAATACGACGATCAAGTATATAATTTAATCGACACGTCACAATTTCAAGCTAAATAGTAAACCCGAAATAATTTACAGAATTTTTACCAGATCCAATCATCACACAAAAAAACTGTTAAAATTTTGTGATTTCCCATTCACCGGCAGCCAAACATTCTAAGTGCTGCTTTGCGATTAAACATTTTTTTACGTTACTGTTGCTACTGACGACATTTTGAGAGTAAACCGCGATCAGTGTGAATCCGATTTTGAATGTAGAAAAAGACGCGGTTTCTTCATTTCTTGATTGGTTAGCTAAGCAGTCGATTGTAAGGCGTTAGGCTTGAATCAACTGTCCCTGATTATTTTATAGAGAAAACAAGTAAAAAGTGATGTGAGCAAATGTTACTTTCAAAACCAAAAATTTTACACTTTACTACGATTTGTTATTCTGATTGAGTGCTAATTGTGTATTGCATTGTTGCATTTCATCAAAATTTTAATTTATTACTGGTGTCAACCTTCAGCTTTCAAACGTGCTTAGAAATACACTGTTCAAATATTATGTTTAGAGGTTTTTTCCCTTTCGTTGCTGGGACATTTGTCTACACAAGCCGTACCGGCTTTGTTAAAATTAGTAAGTAGCACAGCACAAGCGGATAGACAAGTTTTTTGTCCAATTGTTCAACATCACAACAAGCTTAATTAAAGTGCGGGCTACAATTATTCGGTTAGCGAATTTCATCAAATTTTCGTTGTGGATTACATCCTTGCTTGCATGGGTATTGCCCCCGATCGGAGTTACTTAAAGTGATATCACGATTCGATATGGTATAAATTAAAGTGCATGTAATTATTAACTAAATTTATCATTATGTGTGCATGAAGTGTAAGTTCAAAAACAAAACGGAAATTTTACGCATCTTAGCATACTGCATGAAGTTTCTAAATAGTGGATGATTGAAAATTCCCGACGGAATGAAGAAAGAAATTTTATCCACTCCTTTTGATACTAAACCAAGACAACAGGAATCGCCAGATATTTGTAAGTAGAAATATTCTGCCAATATTTATTTGTCATACTAACATTTGAGTAAACAAACTTCGATACTACTCGTATTAAGCGAAAAGTGATAATTAATTTTTGTTGTAATTAATTTTCATTAAAACGGCTTCGCGCTTCGCCTGTAAATATGAACATTGTTGTTTTCTGAAGGCATTAAAATACGATATATAAAATTGTTCTGTACATGAAAATCTTAAAATTTTGAACATGCCGAAACTATTTTATCTTTTACTGAGATATTTAATTCGGGGATCACTAGTTAGTATGCAATGGTTCTATTATTTTCACAGACTGCTTCAATTTTCCTACAGATTGAGCGTTCAAAACAAAACTAGCTATTCCGTTCCCAAGCTCGTTTAAGTTAAAACGGTAGTATTGACAGATTTCATTACCAAATTCCATAGTTCTAGGGTCGTAGCACAACTGCTTAGGTAGAAGAAGAGGTATACTCATACGTGGAAGGTTTTTTAAGTTGAAAATCATCAACGATTATACATTATCAAACATATAATCATTTTTATTGCAAACCAATAGTAAGTTAAGGTAACCAATCATATCTGTGCAGATAATGTTTAGAGAGCAAATTGTAGCATACGACCTATGAACATTTGTGCGATTACTGATGTGATTTTTAGTAGGAAGGTCAGAAATAAATATTTCAAATATGAGATTACTGATGTGATTTGGCTGAGGGTGGGAGCAGATTACGACTTGATAGTCGCGCGACAATCACAATTTCCAAATTGTTAAATGATTGCGCGCATATTGCAACTTCCTATTAACTATGTGTAAAATGTCATTGTCACACGACTATAGTGTAGTAGCCTACCCGCACCCTAAATCATTTAAAGATTTGAGTCTTCTTTTCTATCTCTCGATGTTGCGCCCTTTCCGTCTGAGAAAACTGGATTTACGTATTTGAGGAAGGTAAAAAGTCATAGCGTATGAAAGGTAAAAAGTCATAGCGTATGGCCCCTGGGTATGACTGTTACTTCTCTAAATACTATTACACTGCTCTGTGGAACTTATAGGGCTTTTTCAGACGCAGCGTTAAAAGTGAGCGTTAAACAGGTTATATGGGCAAGAAGAGTGAGAGGCATTGAGGGGACCTGATGGTAAAAACAGGCCAACATTTTTTAGGGTGAACGAGCGTAACGCACATACACAAACGCATTTCGTTGATCATTTGGTGGGGGAAATTTTATACAAACGCCGGTAATCATTCCGAATTGAACATTTGGTGAAGAAGGTAGTCGTCATGAAACGATTACCTTTCTTTAATTTGCGTGCAAAAATGGATGCGTGGACGCGAGAAGCTAAGCGTTATTTAATAAATTTATAAAAGCGGCCTATTGTAAATTTATAGAAAATTAACAGTACGCATAATCTTCATAGAATCACATTATAATAAGCAAGTTTACAACACATCAAGAAAAATATGCGACTAAAAAAGATATTCAAATTTGGAATATATTTTTCAGAAAGCGGAAAAAACACGGAGGATTCAAATAAATCCAATAGAAGTTTGAATCGACAAACTTTAACAATCAAAATACATTTTTCATTCCAGTTTTTATTACCTCGTGCACAATTCGAGGCTAAAACATCAACTCTCAATCGCTTATATCTCTGTCTTCGCTTTCATGTTGTCCGCACGATGTTTAACGACCAAATGATCCTTTTGACACATACGAGTACACTCGCAAGATGTGTATCGTATACAAAAATAGCTTGGCTGAACTATGCAACGTGTAAACATAAGGGCGTAAGCGCGAAACCTGTTTGGATATGGGTTTTTACCATTCCCGTGTGAAAAAAGCCATACAGAATTACAATCTTGACAGCTTTAACTTAAGGGTGTCCATACAATTTGGTTCAGGAAAATTTAAAATTGACAAAATATGCCATTAATTACAAAGTTGAATCTCGAATTAGAAGGAATTTGTTGCCCTATCATACTCGTATATTAATACCTAGTTCTGTGCTTTTACATATTTTCGGTTCCTATGGCGTACCGGAGATGGATACAATTGTTTCATATTCATATTCTTCCCTCGCTAAATCGTTTGGAAGTTTTGGCTTCAATATCATAAATTATAACGACTTGATTTTGCTTGATGCAACACACCTTACTAGGAGGAGTGGTTAAAGTTCAAGTTTTTTTTATTGTGCATGAAGCGTGATACTTTTTTTTTACATTCTTCTACAAAAATGGTAAATCCTTCCTACGAAAATTTTTTGATCTGTTTGGAAACACTACAATAGGTTTTAATTTCCAGCATTGTGCTTGCTTCGAAAAGAAAAATTTTAAGTCGAATGATTCGATTACGCAATTTATTATTCGAAAAAAAAAATCAACCTCAATTGTATTTGAATATAGAAAAAGAAACGCAATGGCCGCACTATTAAAAACAACTGACTACTAAAGCTAAAACTATCGGGTAAAAAAGTAGCAAAACGTAGGAAATTAACAATGATTACTAGTCATAACGACCTTCTTAAGTACTTCTTGAAATGTGGTCATTGATTGATGAATTGCATTAAACTTTCATCGAGTTTCCAACCATCTTGCATTTCGCAACCTGAAACTTGATTCTACCAAACAAATTGATACTGAAATTCAAGCAAATCAAATGATTTGAATCGTTGATTCTGCTATTTCATTCAAACAATTTGGCGCATCAATTAATCAACAGATATCATTCTATAAGTTCGGTCAAGGAATGACAGTGTTTCCCACTGAATCGATAACCACGCAATCGCAAAGTATTTTGGTCAAAGTTAGCCGGTCATGGCCAATACAATAATTCTTCTCAAGTGATTTCCTAATTGCTCCACGGTTATAGTTGGTACTAACTTTCATTTGCTAATTTTTCGAATGGTTGAATGAGGCAACTATTTGAATAACTACGATAGTTCTTGGTAACGATGCAAAACATACAATTTAGCTAAATTAAATGCTAGCTGCTGTTACTTGAATAATTCAAAATCTACTCAGCTCAATTAAGATAAGGTCTAGCAGTGTGATAATCGCTAATGTAATATTTTAAGTGATAAAATTGAGCAAAGAAGTTGTAGTCCTATCAATACAAAAGGTTGCAATCGTTTTTCTCAGTCCCAATGTTTTTTATCTCAAACAATATCTTAGGTAACAAGTGACCCGCAACAAATAAAATTAGTCAATGTGCTTATCAAATATTCATTATCTGAATTTCGAAAAATATGATTAAGATAGATTGAAAACTGAGGGAGATATTTTGTTTAAATTTGTAACAACGCATTGGTTCTCTGGCGTGGATAATCCTACGAAGAATTTCTGGTGTTTAATTTGTTTCCTTGATTTTTTGAAAGTTTAACCAATATTCGATTCGCAAGATGGTATCATTAAGCCAACAAATACACATAAAAGAAATCTTCAGCATAGCACTGGTCCAAAATATAAGTTATATCATTACCGTGGTCTTCACGATCAATCACCAATAGCGTAATAATAGTTATAAAAAATTGCGCCATGCTTCCTGCTTTCAATACATCCAGCAAAGATAGGAAAAATTAGAAAATAGAAAACATTTTAAACTATATCCTTTTTCTATCAATTGATAAGCTACCAAAACACTTCATCGAATCAGCACCGCTCGATTTGTATGCAACAACAAACGACTGGAGTATGTAGGAATATACTCGAATTAAAAAAGTTTTCTAACCAATCAGCCTGCGGGATCATAGAAAACGAGAATTGTAGGGAAACTTAATATTATTGCTGCGATCGTGAAAATTTAAAGCACTATACCCTCGTTACATGTATAATTTATTCTGATTGAAACTTGCAGGTTATTAAAATATTCTTTCCGTATTGTACTGTGTCAAATTTTATTCAATTTAAGAAGGCTTTTTACGGGAGGAAACTTAAAATTGACAAATTATACGTTTATAACAAAGTTGGATGAATTTCGTGTTCTAAGTTCACGTGTGGCCCAGTAAGTTCTGGAGATTACCCGGTATTCAGGCATTTAAAAACGTGTAGCAAAAAACCCAACTGCGAAGTACTCTTAAAAGAATGTAATGCATGTTGTAGGCTCGATGGAAACTCAGGTTGTACCCGTGTTATGCATAACGGTTAACAGGTTGCTAATTTTCTCCAAGAGCACGGGGCTGTTTTATTTCCAGTTCAAGACTGACGTTTTATTTCCAATCCATTATAAAACATGCATAAACAGGTAGGCTTGAGCTACAATATGGTACATATTAGGTATTATTACATAGACAATTAGTCATTGAGCAACTATGTAATATTGAGTACTATTATGATTAACATGTATTATACAATATCTCCACCGAGATTGAATAAAATATTCAATATGCAGAAATTCAAACATTACATATCAAAAGTTACTTTAAAGTAACATTTTAACATAAGATTGATTCCAACTCAGTCTTCAAACTTTTTAATAAAGATTCAACGCTCACATGATTTAGATATTCGTTTGCAAAATCTCGTTACCATGAAATCATCGGTCGAATTGTGGTTGCTTTGACTAGTTCTGTTGTCCTCGTTTCATTGAGAAGTGTTCAATTCTTGAGTTGGCTGTTGTAATTCATTTCCATTGAGGAACTGTTCAGACCATAGATTACGATTATGTTGAGTCAGATACTTAATGAGATGAATCTGTTGCACCGAACTGTTCTCTTGTTGGCTTCAACCAATTAGGGACTTTGTTGGTCGAGTTTTCTAATTATTTTCCCATAATTTCGCAAATCCACTATCCATACCTAATCACCGGTTCCAAATTTGTTACTTTATATAGAGAATCATAATTGTTTTTTTTTTTTTCTTTAAAAGCCGTCGGGCCTTGCTTAGTTGTGTGAGCAGACGCGTTTCGACTACTTTGAGTCATCTTCAGTGTCTAAAGGATGTGTTAAAGGGAGCGACTTTATATAGTCGTAGGATGGGTAATTAGCGAATAGGTAATTAGCGGATGGGTAATTAGCGGATGGGTAATTAGTGGATGGGTAATGAGGTCAGGAAGTAAATTACTCAATTATACCAGGTAGGGGGATATTATGTTTTTGTTTTTTTGCTTGTTGGCTGTCCGTTTGTTCTGTTTCATCTCGTTTCCGTTTTCGTCTAAGAGTGTGGTCTAGGACTGAGAAAATTGCGTCGGAATTGGTAACAAGTTGTTCGTTGATAATGTCACCGTCTGTCTTTCTATGTTTATAAATTTCAAGCCTTTCTAGGATGTCAAGTCTCGGTCCTTTGTTTTGTTTGTGTAGCAATTTCATAGAGTTTGTCATAGCATCAGGCTCATGTGCGTGGTTTTGTAGGTGCGTCGCATAATTGGAGTCTGCCTTGTTGTATAAGAAAGATCGTAGGTGCTCTTTGTATCTTGTCGTTAGTTTTCGTGTTGTCCTTCCTATATATACCATTTCGCAGTCCTTGCATGTCAGTTTGTATATGCCGCTGCCTTCGTATATCGATGTGTCATTCAGTTTTGGCTTCAGTTTGTTTCCAATGTTGTTGTTCGTTTTGAATGCAGTTTGCAATTTGTATTTCCTAATAGCCCAGTCATATTAGGTAAAAAAGGGGGTCAACCTCGGAATGAAAGATAATAAGCTGCAAATTGGTATGAACCTTTGTTTTGTCATTCTAAATGTTGTCTCAAAAGTCACAATCGTTATCGTGTTCCCGTCTCAAGATATTCAAGGTCAAAGGTCACAAAAATCGGTTTTTCGCGAATATCTGGCTTCCTATCGGTTAAATGAGATTTGCATTTATTATAAAAGTTGTAGGCTATAAAATTCCCTACAACTTTTGTTTAAACTTTTTTTTCATACGACCAACCGTTTTGAAGGTAGAGCGCGAAGAGTGTACATCGTACAGTCATATACGGCCTAATGCAAGGTCAAGCGTGAGTTATGGTTATCAGTACGTTATAAAGTCAATTATTTACTTGGAAATTATAATTATTAAACAATGCCTATTATTTATGTACTAACTATTAATTATTTATATTTAATTAAAGTAAGTAACTTGATTATTTATATATAATTATTCATATTTAACTATTTAAGAATATCGGGATCATATGTATTTTCTTCATCGGGATTACTTGGATACAGTGAAGCGTTGAGGCAAGCTTGTCCGTTGCACTGGCCGCAAGCTAAAGAACATTGTAGCCCTGATTTTCTGCATCCACAGCGGGAACCACAACCATTTTTGCAATTGCAAAATATTATTACGTTTAGTAGTTCGGCTGGTGCTGGAGGTAATAACGTTCGTATGGGCTCCAGGATTTCATTTTCAAGCATCCAGCCCCATTCTTTAGGTTCTAAGTCCTTCCCTAACCACGTTTGAATCTGGTAGTAGACACGTTTTATGTGTTGATGAGCTGCTACACTTGTTGGTGGAAGTGTTGACGTAATATTTTGCAATTGCAAAAATGGTTGTGGTTCCCGCTGTGGATGCAGAAAATCAGGGCTACAATGTTCTTTAGCTTGCGGCCAGTGCAACGGACAAGCTTGCCTCAACGCTTCACTGTATCCAAGTAATCCCGATGAAGAAAATACATATGATCCCGATATTCTTAAATAGTTAAATATGAATAATTATATATAAATAATCAAGTTACTTACTTTAATTAAATATAAATAATTAATAGTTAGTACATAAATAATAGGCATTGTTTAATAATTATAATTTCCAAGTAAATAATTGACTTTATAACGTACTGATAACCATAACTCACGCTTGACCTTGCATTAGGCCGTATATGACTGTACGATGTGCACTCTTCGCGCTCTACCTTCAAAACGGTTGGTCGTATGAAAAAAAAGTTTAAACAAAAGTTGTAGGGAATTTTATAGCCTACAACTTTTATAATAAATGCAAATCTCATTTAACCGATAGGAAGCCAGATATTCGCGAAAAACCGATTTTTGTGACCTTTGACCTTGAATATCTTGAGACGGAAACACGATAACGATTGTGACTTTTGAGACAACATTTAGAATGACAAAACAAAGGTTCATACCAATTTGCAGCTTATTATCTTTCATTCCGAGGTGAAAGCCCTAATATGACTGGGCTAAAGGAAGTTTGATAGTTTGTATGTCTCTTTGCCTACGTATGTTAACGATACCCACTGTTGGTCGTTCTTATGAGCTTCAGTCGGTTGGCGTTCCTGTTTTTGTTTGTACTGTGTGACAAGTTTGTCAATGTCGCACTGTTTGTATCCGTTATTATTAGCTATTCTGTAAATGTTGTTTAGTTCGTTGGAGTAGCTAGTAGGAGTCATGGGGATGGAGTGAAGCGTCTGCACCATTGATCTGTACACTGCTAGCTTATGTTGTGCGGGGTGGTTAGATGTTTCATGTATGGTATGATCAGTTGTGGTTGGTTTTCTGTATATTTTATTGTCCAATCGTGTTTGTTCACGTGTCACAGTTAGGTCCATATAGTTGAGTTGTCCGTTTGTTTCTTTTTCCATAGTGAACTTTATATTCGGGTGAATTTCATTCATATAGGCAAGTAGTTCGTCTTGTTTATTTTCTTGTGAGTCAATAACAATGAAACAGTCATCCACATATCGTCTGTAAAATATTACATTGAATCTTTTGACAACTTTGGGTATAAAGACTTCTTCCAAAGATTGTAAGAATATTTCTGACATTATTGAGGACATTGGATGTCCCATACCCAGATCGTCTTTGGCAATGTATGTGTTGCCATTGAACTTAAAATAGTTCTGTTTGATTGTGGTCTTTATGAGATTGAGTATTTGATCTGTGAATCGTCGGCTGTTGTTGAATGAAAGTTTTTCTTTTAGTATGGTCAGTGTTTCATCGACAGGGATAGACGTATAGAGGTTGGTGATGTCTAATGATAAAAGTCGACAATTTTCAGTCAATTTTAAAGAAGTGGTAGAATTTGCTAGCTCGCGGCTGTTCTTTAATGCGTATTTGTCGTCAAGGTGCACGACATCAGCCATTATCGTGGCCAAGTACCGTGCTAATTGGTATGCAGGAGCTGGGCGGTAGTTGACGACAGGACGGATAGGAATATTGGGTTTGTGGAGCTTAGGTTGTGCTTTAAGGGGTGGTGTGCATGGATTTGGGTTTATGTAGCGTTGCTTAGTATTAGGAGGAATAATTAGTGGGGATTGTATAATGGCAGTACGTAAGTCCGCTTGGAACCCATTGGTGGGGTCTTTGTTTACCAGTTTGTAGCAGTTGGCGTTAATGAAGTCTATTGTTTTTTGTACATAGTCCGTTGTTTTTAGGATCACCGTTGTATGTCCTTTGTCAGCCTTCGTCACTGTTAGTAGGTTATCCGTAAGCTTTGTCTGAATGTGTCTTAATATTTTATGGTCTTCGTGGAAATCCGTTTTGTTTATGCTAGTGCGTAATTTTTGTAGTATGTCTACTGCAGTAAGTCTTGCATGTGTCTGTTGTTCCTACGGCAGTTTGTTAATGGCTAGTTCAGTGTCGATTACTAGTTGTTCTAGGTCTTTGTTGCGGTTTGTATTATGTAAGTTGTGTTTCAGTCCCTTATTTAACAGCTCCATTTCTTGTGTCGTAAAAGGCGTATCTGATAGGTTTACAGTCCGTGGATAGAAAGTTCTGTTCGCTGGTGTGGTCATTTTGTTTTGTTTTTTCATCAATTTGTCAAGTTTTTTCGTCATGGTCTCATATTTAGTTTTGAGCTGTATATCAATGTTTAGCCTCACGTCATTATAAAATTGTAGAAAGTTTTCAGTTTGTATAGTGTTAGTTAATTGTAAGTGTGAGTGTAGTAGTTGTCGGTTGATTTCGTCCTTTTTTATGTACAGTGTTCTTATTTCGTTTTTAATGCGGAGTATCTGTGCGCTACGTTGTGTGTTACGTGCAGCGATTGTGTTTTGTTTTATCACGATTCTTGCAAATGCTGGTGTAATGTTGTTTTTCAAGCACTGTTTGTAGAACTATATGTTTGCTATATATATCGAAAAATCGAGAATAATAATCACCAATCACTAGATACTAAGTTTAAAAGGTCTATAGCGACCTCTGCCACGAATAGGTAGGGAAACGTGATACAATTGGTGGCTCATGACGGTGTTGTATTTTGAACGCATACTGGGCAAGATTTTACTTTTGTTTCAATATCCTTCGAAATTCCTGGCCACCACATCGTATACTTGACTCGCTTCGTACACTTTGTAATTCCCAAATGCCCTTCATGGATTTTATTTAGCATGACATTTCTTAAATTTTCGGGATTTGGGGATTTCCACGTAAAATTAAATGTTTTGATTGATTTATGCGTAATTTCATGTACGTATTGATTTAAGCGTAATTTCATGTACGTAGGCATCTATTTCCGCTTCCGGTTTATCTGGATGTTCTCTGATTTAATTGGTTGCCTGATTAATGATCTGCTGTAAGCAGTTTCTTCCCAGGAACATAAACCATATCGTAATCGCATCACATCATTCGCATTCTAAACCTCTGTAATCCCGATGATAGTGTATCCAAATGTTTCATTCTAAAATATTGTAGTAATAGTTTGTGGTCCATTTGTATTAAGAACCTCTTCCCAATAAAGTAGTAATGTACTACTAATGTAATGTAATGTTATCACTAGTGCTAATGTTATCACTAGTGCTTCGCGTTCGATGTTAGCGTAATTTTTCTCTGCTGATGATAGAGTCCTAGAAATGTAAGTGACTGGATGATTTCCATGATCTCCATAATCTTGCAGAAACACCACTCCCAGTCCTATTGATGAAGCATCGCACGAAATTGTCGTTCGTTTCTCCTCTACAGCATTAAAAGCTTTATCTTGTTCCGGCCCCCATGAGAAAATCTTTTCTTTAATTAACAGCTCTATGATCAGATGCAAAATCGGGGACATAGTTTACCACGAAGTTCACCATGCGGAGAAGACGTTGTACTTCGGTTTTATTTATTGGAGGACTCATCTCCTTGATCACCATCTTTTTATTAGGGTCACTCAAATTCCCTCTGAAGAAAAAATATGACCCAGAAATTCGATTTCTTGAGCACAAAATACGAATTTACTTGCGTTTAGTGTTATTTCATTATTATTTCCAGCATTGCATCCAGGCATCGGTCATGTGAATCTTGATTGCGACCCCATATCCAAATATCGTCTATATAAATCTCTACGTTTCTTAAACCCATAAGCGACATTGTTTTTTGAAAATACTCTGAAACCGAACTGATTCCAAATGGAAGCCGCAAGAACTTGAACCGACCTAAAGGCGTCAAGAAAGTTGTGAGATCTTGAGATGTCAGTCGCATCTGCCAAAATCCTGCATTTGCACCTAGTTTTGAGAAAAATCTTGCCCCTGATAACATAAAAAAAGAGCAATCCACACCCAGAATAGAATGAATTTGGCGTTTAACATATTTTTTCAAATCTATAAGTCGACACAAATCCTGATTCCATTTTTCTTGGGTACAGCAACCATGGGTGAACACAATTCTGTGATAAGATCTACATGCGCAGTCACTCCTTTCTTCACCATATCCTGTAACTCGTCTCGTACTTTATTTAAAAGATTAAAGGGAACGATTCTACGTGTTGTTATAGAAAATGATTTTATTCCTGTTGTTAATTCGATGCCATATTCCTCAAAAAAAAAAAATTCGAGGCCATTGAAAACTTCTGCAAATTTAGCTAGCCAGTTTTCTGACTTAACCTCAAACACTGTTTTGCATCCTCGGCTCGCCCAATAGAGGTGTATGGTTCCCTCTAGTTATAAAAATTTCCTCCAAAGTGAAATTGTCACGCAATTTCAAATTAACATTTGTCTTGCCCATATTATTAATTCTTTTTTTGCTAACGCCGTTTAACATTACGTTATTACTTTACTTCAGAATTTTATGTTTTGGGGTTATGTCTTTAGCAAGTAATTGGAACTATCGACACGTCAGCTCCCGTGTCGACTTTAAACTTGATGTGTTTATACTCTGTGTAAAATTTTCCCATGTTTCGCGCTTCCAGACTATCCTGTGTTTTCATGTTTTCCAATTAAACGCTATTATTTTGTTTTTGTTTTTTTTCGACAAATATATATTTTGGGAGTAAGTTGCTCCCTTCTTCAGTGTCACTTATTTTCTGACACTGAAGAAGGGAGCAACTTACTCCCGAAATATATATTTGTCGAAAAAACAAAATAATAGCGTTTAATTGGAAAACATGAAAACACAGGATATTGAAGTGTTTATTAGACAGTCATAATTCCAATGACCAATTACATCTACACTCTGCTACTAAATCCTACTTACACGTTTTTTGTGGGGACGTAAGAGGGTGAAGGCGAATCTTCGGCACCTAATAACGGAATCGAAGTATTGTAATAACCATGCCGCCGGAATGGAGGTTAGGTTATGGGCTAACTCCCCTGATCCATTTTGCAACCTGCAGAAGAGCCTCGGAATGTATTGGACCTACGGTAACGACCTCGAAAACGGAAAATGGACTATGGCATTGGATCCTGAAATGTCAGATCACTCAATTACCCTGACGCTGTTGAGGACCTTTTATAACAGTCCAGTGGGAAAACCGGGAAAACCCTGGTCAGACTCGGTCGACGAAAACAGTTCATTACTGCTCGGGTTTCGAAATTGGAGGACGCAGTTAATAGACCGAGACAGCTGGAGGCGCTATTCGCAGCAAGCGAAGGCTCGACAGGGGCTGTAGTGCTACGAAGAAAAAGAAGAATTACAATGACCAACTGTCTCGCGATTTGGCGATGTTGACAAACATATCATCAATGCTTTTTGTAACTTAGCGCATATTTCTCGTCCTACACATTTTCAGAAAATGGCCACTTTTACCGCATTTGTTGCATTTGCCCTTTTTTGCGGGCATTCGTTCCATGCGTGGCTTTCATACCCACATCTGAAGTATTTCCCCTTTTGACCAGATGTATTTTGTTGCCGATTATGTCCTTTTTGCCCAGGGTTTTTAAAACACTTCGAATTTGCACTCAGTGCTAGTACTGCTGATGTCGTTGGCTCCATCTCCTTGATCTGCCTTTAAAGTTTTTCGAGCTGTCAGAGAATTTGTGGGTTTTCCCATGGTCAGCTTCGTATCCAACTGTAGTCGGTCACGGAGTCTATTGTCCTTCATGCCTACGATGAGGCCCACAAGTATCATCTTATCTTTAAGCGAGCCCTACTCACATATTTTGGCCAACGTGTATAGATTAATTATGTATCGCCGGTGGTGTTATCCCTTTGCCTCTTCCCCGAAAATTTCACCCGTTCGTAAATAATGTTTTTCTTTGGAATAAAATGATCGGCCGAAATGATTATTCATCCGGCGCTTTTAAAACACCGAAATTCATTGTTATTTGGACCCAGTAGAACAGTTAACGGCCTTTATTTCTCCGCTTTGCGCCATTTTCCTTTAAATATAATAATAAATATAATTACTTTTAGTCTTAATAACTTTGATATGCGCTATCGCTGCCACCATGTATTATTTCCGGTTCAAGACTGACGTTTTATTTCCACTCCATTGTAAAACATACATAAACTGATAGTTTTGAGCTACAATATGGTATCAGGTATTATTACTTGGACAAGTACCCATTAAGCAACGATTAGATATTAAGTATTATTGTGATTTACATTTATTTACAACAGGGGCTTTATTCAGCAACGATTCGTTGAAAATTATGTTACTCGTCTAGGTTTTCTCTTTTGTTTCTATAAGATCATAAGCGTGAAATAAACTTGTTAGAAACTTATTTATATTAAGCTGTGTATGGATGAATCGTTATCCAACACTAACATGAATGTAAAACGGCAATGGGAGATTTATCTGTCTTTTTGAAAAATTCGAATAGGTTTTCGCAGACCCGAATGCGCCTAAAAAATTTTCCGGCATTTACTGTCCCTCAAATTTGGGTAATTTACCTCAATTTTTCTACGTGTTATTTTTTCAGTTCAGTGCTTAGTTGCCTGATGATTTAATAAAAATTTTTCATTCTTACTCAGGACTTTGTAGTATTTGTAGTTCCGAGAAAACGAAGAATTTAGAAACCTTTTCGGTAAAACGTAATCACATTCTTGAACAATATTTGAGAATGACACCAAAAAGATTCTAGGGTGTTTTTGACGCAAAGATCATCTTCCAATCTCAACAAAAAAATATTTCTTTCGGAATTACTTTTCACGGATGCAAGTATGAGTATGTAGAAAAAAATCTTACTCTATATATTCGGCAATTTTCAAGCAATGAATACTTAATTTGGAAAATTTCCACTGTAATGCCTGTATATTCAATATTTATCATCAAGTAATTAAATTCATAAAGTATTTAAACTAGAGGATATACTTCAGTCGTCCACGTGGTGTAGTGTTTTGAGCACTCACCCAGTATGCTGAAGGTCCCTGGTTTGAATCTCGTTGGCGACAACGGGATTTCTTTCGAGTAATACTTCGTACTGGTTTAATGTCAGAACGTATCGCATCTAGATGGACGGACACACGGTCAGTACCATCACCATATCACCTTCCCGAGTGTCGCTACCTTCGATCAAGATAATGAGATACTCGAACTATTTCTAAACAAAGGCCCGAAAGGGAAGCAAATAAATAATTCATGTAGGTAAAAATACGCCAAATTTTAATTTTTTGATAACATGGATTATTTCACCTTTGAAATCAAGGAGGGTCATACTGATCAGCAAGGGGAAAGGGGTCCCAAGCCACCGTTTGCATACCGCCTTTTAGGTGTGCTACTTACGGCTGAGAAAGAGGTCGAGGTACTTGTCAAGGGAGGATTTACAACCGCGATCCGTTCTGCTTGGGACCTACCCCCGTGGTAGTACGTACGACTTCAGAGTATGGCGCTCCATCATCGACGTGATAGGTGGAGGTGGTGAGAGTGGTCCAAAAAGCGGAGCCGCATAGCGGGTATAACAAGAAGGTTGTGGCACTGGATGCTTGATGACAGAAAACGTCCGGATATTCTACAAGCGCGGGAAAACTTCTTCTAAGTTTCCGTGTATCCTAATGATGGGCTGGAATCTTCTCTATGACACAAAGTAATGTCAGTGAAGCATAGAAATTACATCAGGTATTGCTCAAAGCTCCATCCTTAGCACATATCTGTGGATCAATCTTTACGATGGGATTGTTGAGACTTAAGCTTTCGGATGAAGCGCTTTATTGACTATGCGGATAATGTTGCGGCACAAGTCACCGGACTGCAAATTAGACTAGGCACGTCAACCCACGAACCGAGGGACTTGCAGATTCAAAATGCACTGGAAAAGATCGAAGTAGTCATCTAGACAAGGAAAAGAATTCTTACGGTAATGACGACCAATTTCAGAGAATTTATCAATAAATCAAAATTAGCAGTGAAGTACTCAGGTGGTTGAAGATAACATTTCTCTGAGCAAATGAGGGGAGTGGGTAATAAGATTGCAGTAGATACAACAGCACTCAATTGGCTAGTGGCCAACGTTGGGGGACCCAACTCATCAGGACAATGACTTCTGATGAGCGCCGTGCAGACTTTACTACTGTACGAATATAGGCTGATTTTCTCAGCAAGGAGCTCTACAGGAAACATTTGGTTCAGGTACAGCGATAAGAAGCACTGAGGATTGCATCTGCATATTGAACGTCACAGGGATCCTACCTATCGCTCTCCTTGCTAGAAAAAGACGTAAAATCTGCTGCGTAGACACAAGGGTGATAAGAGTGTAGCTCTGTATCAAGCGAGACAACGATACGCAGAGTAGATGGATAGCGTGCCTCATCCCTGGCCTGAGAACATAGTTCAACCCAAAGTATAATGAGACTGACTTCTACCTGATACAGTGTAGTGCAAAAAGTTTGATTAAATGTCCGTTCAGGACTGCAGCGATGGTCTGCTGCCTCGGCGAAAGGATGTTAGGATCCGCCGAGATTCGGCCTTGTCTAGGGACGCGTGAATACGCTGGCAGGCTAGCGTTGTGGTGTCGTGGGGCGGGTTCTTTCCCCCTAGCACAAGGACCCACTACAAACGAATCTCACATTCACGAATTAAACATGTTAACATGCCGATCGACTGATGTCGAGGCCGAGGTATTCTACCAAAGGTGCCCAGCTCTTATTTGTTGGCCATAAGTATCGTCGGTAACGACGAAATTCCGTAATTCCATCCGTTTCCTCCGGGCTAAATTTGTTCTCTGAACCCGCAATTTCCTAGCCCTTAGTAGGTTGCCTCGGCCTCGACACCAGTCGATCGACATGTTACCATGTTTAATTCATAAATGCGAAATTCTTTTGTAGTGGGTCCTTGTGCTAGGGGGATAGAATACGCCTCATGACACCGCAACGATAGTCTGCGAGCGCATTTACGCGTCTCCAGACAAGGCCGATCTCGGCGGATC
Source organism: Odontomyia ornata (assembly GCA_963969285.1). Classification (NCBI taxonomy): domain Eukaryota; kingdom Metazoa; phylum Arthropoda; class Insecta; order Diptera; family Stratiomyidae; genus Odontomyia; species Odontomyia ornata. Next base: position 1,491,331 of record OZ017743.1, read on the forward strand.
TCAATATCCTCTTTTGCCGATCCATCGCTGCAGTCCTGAACGGACATTTAATCAACCTAATTTCACTACACTAGCTCTTGAGTGATCATGGGTGTTTATAGACTTACCTATACAAGATTGGTAGGTCACGATCTCTTGGGGGCATCTTCATGATAAACATAAGTCGTCGAGCAGCCCCGTGGTGATCAGGACTGGCTGCTCGTGAGGAGAGAAGGTTGTTACTCCATCAAAATCGCATAGTTTGTTGTTTTACTAGGTTAAAATGAATTACCCGTCAAGTTTCCATCCTCTAGGTAGAGACGAGTGGTTCACTACAGCCACTTTAGCATTTTTAGGTTTGACATTCCCTTTGTAGTGCAACGACTTTCTTCAAGGAAAGTAGCGGTTGGTTTTTGTACAATGTTTGTGTTTGTCTCCAGCCTCCGTGCCCGCTGACTTTAACGAGACAAAAAAATTTTGAATTACTGTAGAGTAGCTTAACTGACACATAATACAACATTTCTAAAGATAATAAAAATTGACCGGAATAATTCGTTGAGTAGAGTATGCGTGATAAACATTTTGTAGTGCAGCTTCGTGGCACCACTAGAACCCACCTCATGGAATCCCGCCAATAGCTAGTCGACAAGCACACGTACGCGGTCTTCACGCGAAGCTAGTCATATGAGCTCGGTCTTCTTTATAGCTCGTTAGCACTTGTGCCAGACCATCAGCACCCTTAAACACCAAAAATCTTTAAAAATTATTTTTAGCAATTCATTATAATTTCCGTTGTTTTTCTTATGCATTTTCGTATGAAGGATTCGAAATCGATTCAATAGATAATAATTTAATTCATATAAACTGAAAGATGTAAATTGCACGGATGAGCCACATTGACCTCTTTACGGGGCAGAGAGGTGGAGCTATAAAGTTGAGTTCCCCGTAAAAGGTCAATAATAAAATACTAACTAGTTCCCCTAAATTGAACTTGGACGTACAACATTTTTTACGACATTTGAGTTTTTCCCGAAGATAAGATATGCGGTATGGGTTAAAGAGATGATTTTGATAGTTTCCTTGTTGCTTAGGTGATCAGCAATAAATCAGAAGTAAAATATGCCGCCCGGTAGAAGTCTCTTTTGCATTGATTCCTGAGATAAAGGCGTGGGTGATATAGCTTAAGTCTTAAGTCGCATGATCTGGTTTTCAGGGGAAACGAGTGAAGCAGTAAAATCAAATTCTGCGTAGAAGCTCAACAATAAAATTGGAATAAATTCCCCTGATTTTGTTTTGAGTGCAAAAAATTTGGACGACTTTTTGAAAGTTTTCCGGAGATGAGATAGGTGATAAGGGTTGAGGGAATAGTTTTGCGGACTTGTATGCGATGAATTAATAAAATATTAATATAATAATACAAAAGAATATGCATTGGTTTTTTAAGATATGGGCACGAGCGATGTAGCTTAAGTCTGAAGCAATAAAATGTAACACCGCATAAAAGTTCAGCAACATTTCCATGAATTTTCCTGGCTTTACTGTGGTTGCAAAAATTTCCGGGGTTGTGAGATATGCGGTAGGAGTTGAGGAGGGGATCGTTTCAGGAACTTGCTTGTTGTTCAGATCATCAGCAATAAATTAGTAATAAAATATGTCACCTTGAAGAAATCTCCATCTACTTTGGATCCTGTGATACGGACGTGGCTGATATAGATTAAGTATTAAGCCATATTAGCCGCTTATCCGGGTGAAGAGCCGGAGCAATAACATTTTTTGAGATATACGAGTAAATCGGTAATTAATAGGCAATAAAATTTGGACATATAGTGAATGCACCCTAATAAATTGATGATACTGGTGATGATTGTGCCATGGATCAAATCGACCCCAAAAAATTGACCCGGAATATTTTGAGTATGAGTGTCTTACAGTAGAAGAGGTTCAAAAACGATTGAGCAAATTGATTGAACGTTTAAGTAATACTTTAAACATTACACCGGGTTATGCTAAGATGTTGCTGCACGAGAAAAATTGGAATATTCATGCCACTTTGGATTATTTTAAAATCTATTTGAATTAGTATATTGTGTTTGCTTACAATCTATTTGAACTAGTATATCGTGTCTGTTTAAAATCTATTTGAATTAGCATATCGTCTTTGTGAAAACAGTCTGATGTGAATTTCGATGCGCTCTGCATTATTGTCACTCTGTGTAACATGACAATAAGTTACAGTAGCAAATTGCTAAGAAGTTTAAATTACAGCCCCTTACCCGCCCCAAACACTCGTCGGAGGAAGACTGGGTGAGTTTAGTTATTTATTTTTAGTTTTCTATATTTTCATTATAAAATTATTTGTTCGATAATAATTTAAATTTAACTGATTTTATTAATAATAAATAAATTATTTTTTTCTACTTTTTTTAATAACCATTGAATATTTACAAATGTTTGCATTGTGTTTATAGAGACAAATCTTTCATCAATTTCTTTTCTTCCCGCAACTGAAAGAGAAACGTATTTACTTTAAATTTTGATGGAAATAATGACAAGATAATTGAATTTTCACTTCCAGTTTTTCATTTATATGGAACCCGGATCAGGCATAGGACCCGCCACTTTGGCTGACCTCTCCACTCATGAGCTAGCCATCGGGTGAGCTCACTCCATTTTCTTTGTCGTCACAGGTGCGCTCACAGGGTAGAGTGGCCTTCCGCTTGGGTTTTCCATTTATGTTATTTAAAGGAAAAATTCATGCGAATTATGTTTGTATGAGTTTTTCATTTAAGTGGAAAATATATGGCCACGTCTACGATGGATGTTCATCCAGATGGGGGGTGGAGTGCGAGGGGGCACCGGTTCCAGCTGGATGCCCCACTCTTATTTGGTTATGGTTTCGGGAACTTGCTTGTCGTTCAGATTATCAGCAATAAATTAGTAATAAAGTATGTCACCTTGAAGAAATCTCCATCTACTTTGGATCCTGTGATACGGATATTAAGCCACATTAGCCGCTTATCTGGGTGAAGAGGCAGAGTAATAACATTTTTTGAGCTATAAATCGGTAATTAATAGACAATAAAATTTGGACATATAATGAATGCACCCTAATAAAGTGGATGATGTAGCTTAATTAGCATTGGTTATATTATAATCCGGAACAATTTGTGGCTTGCCGCTTTCCGGATCTATATATCCTCTCCTTTGCATTGTAGACACCATTGTTACTGCTTCTTGTTGTTTCCTTTCTTGTATACGACACAAGAGTTTGGACGTTTTGGTAAGTGAATATAGAACAAAAGCTTACAGCCTTGCTTCTATTTGGTAGAAATTTTAAACGAATAACCTTTCTGTTATCTTCGTGGTTTCTAAAAGTTATGCGTTTTTTGACAGAAAGTATGTAACTGAGAGCATACGCTGAAAGACAATACATATCGCGAGCAGGCATAAAAAAATGGAACTATAATGTATGTGTATAACTGTGGCAGATATGACTTAGACCTAAAAAATATATTCTTTTTTGATGCGTGAGGTTCGGGAAATAATTTAATCGGATACTGAAAAGTATTAAACCAGCTAAGAATCATTATTATTTGTTTTATGTATCACATTATAATCTGGTCAATATTTTGTAATCAATAGGTAGTCTCGAACTTGAGCGGAGTCATCTTAACTGCTCTCTTTCAAAAATTAAATCACATCTAACTCTCTGCATCATCTATGCATATAAATTTGGCAAATATATCAATCGATTCGGTATACTTATTGTATTTGCTGCAGATATATCTTATCAACAATAAAGGTTTATTACCTCCCTAAACATAAAAATGAAAAATTCAACCAAGGCATGCCTGTAGAGTATATAAATCTATTTCTTAGAAAAACGATATAGAAATAAACGACTCATTTCAGAGTTAATGGATATAGGCGTGAATTTCAATATAAGTGCAATACTTGTCATATGTTAGATGTATCATATCGAATGCATATAATTTATATGTTCGTCATATACTCGTATACTGGATTTACGAAAAGTATCCCTTAATTGGATGCAATATTTTATCAATTGTAACTACCTCGCTAATACTACCTCGCTAATACTGGCTTATCAAGCTTTTTTCTCTCCTGCCGATTTCTGCTATCATCTTATATAAGACACCTTTAAATAAATAGAACTTTCGATAACAATGGCTGCTCTCGGCATGATTCATTAGTATCCCATGCTTTGACCATAGCTCCTCAACATTTACCATTTGCTCTAATTTGAATAAGGATGCCTACAATGGCTCATAATACAATATTTTCCCGTAAAATTTGTGCGATGACGGGGCCTAGCATATGTAGGCAAAAAATTTCCTACTTTTACATTTGTATACTTGCGATTTCAATCAATCGTGCTTACATCAAAAAGTTTTGAAAGCATCTACTTCCGGTTCTGAACCTTATGTTATGCTTCGTGGTCCAGCGAAAATGTTCACTGTACTCTTTCCCTTAATTTCCTCCATCACTACCCTCAACATCAGTTTCAGATTCACCACCAGCATTTTCGATTTTCTAACTCAAATCAGAACCACTTTCCTCAAAATTTGGAATGAGTCATCAGCTCCATTTCTTTCTTCTTCCTCGTCTAACTCCTACAAAACTTGAGGAATATCTTTAAGTTTTAACAGTTTCCATCTAGTAAAAACATTCCAAATTGCAAAAAATACTAAAGCATTGTACTTACGTTGCTTCAAATACAACTAAGTGAAAAAAAATCTAGTAGATAAAAAAGAGTCAGTACATGAGCAGTAGCGCGTCAACGTAAACACGCCGGGTGTTGTACTAAATACAACGGACAGCCGGTGAAAGGTTAAACATTCAAATAAAAATTATTAGCAATGAAGTTAATGGTACTACATGTCTTAAAATAGTAAAACAAAAAACTAGCGTAGTCTTAGCCAAAGAGAATTGTCAAATAATGATTTAATTTAGAAATGCATTTCGCCTTGTTCTGTATGACTGTTAGTAGGAGCAATATTTTTCCCCCAGAACCTCAAACAGATACAGTTTTACTTATTAAGCTGACGCAATTTCCTCCTCTAAGCTTTGTTACTTGGAATTGATATGCACATCCCAATTGCAGAATATTTAAATGAAAGCGTATTTGATATTTTCGCATTGCTACATTACAACACCATTTACCCCATTAAAATTTGTATCGTATGAGATTGAATTTATCACTTGCATTAAAAGCGTAGCATGCAATCATTGTAGGCAGACCATCTCAATAGCATTGTACTGTACATTAGAAAGTCAATTTGCGCGGGATGATTCAAATCAACGCTTGCGAAGCTTCCGGTATTTCCCATAGCTATTTTCACAAGCCTAAAAGTGTGTCAAAAAATCAGTTTCCACTTAACACCTTATATACCGATATATTTTTAATAATCCGTGGCACAACAGTCCAATTCCGAAGCCTGGCGTTGAGATTTATTATTAGGGTATTTCATTCTATGACCGGGATTGGAGGTGATATGGTCAATATCACGCTCACGATACATACATATATACATATATATGTATATATATATATATATATATATATATATATATAAATATATATATATATACGAGTATATATATATATATATTGAATACGCATATATATATATATATATATATATATATATATATATATATATATATATATATATATATATATATATAAATATATATATATATACGAGTATATATATATATATATATTGAATACGCATATATATATATATATATATATATATATATATATATATATATATATATATATATATATATATATTGAATACGCATATATGTATATATATATATATACATATATATATATATATAAATATATATTTTTATATATATATATATATATATATATATATATATATATACATATATATATATAAATACATATTTATATATATATATATATATATATATATATATATATATATATATATAAATATATATATATATATATATATATATATATATATTGAATACGCATATATATATATATATATATATATATATATATATATATATATATATATATATATATATATATATATATATATATATATATATATATATATATCTATATATATATACAATATATTGCATACGCATATATATATATATATATATATATATATATATATATATATATATATATATATATATATATATATATATATTGAATACGCATATATATATATATATATATACATATATATATATATATATATATATATATATATATATATTGAATACGCATATATATATATATATATATATATATATATATATATATATATTGAATACGCATATATATATATATATATATATATATATATATATATATATATATATTGAATACGCATATATATATATATATATATATATATATATATATATATTGAATACGCATATATATATATATATATATATATATATATATATATATATATTGAATACGCATATCTATATATATATATATATATATATATATATATATATATATTGAATACGCATATATATATATATATATATATATATATATGTATATATATATATATATATATATATATATATATATATATATATATATATATTGAATACGCATATATATATATATATATATATATATATATATATATATATATATATATATATATATATATATATATATATATATATTGAATACGCATATATCTATATATATATATATTGAATACGCATATATATATATATATATATATATATATATATATATATATATATATATATATATATTGAATACGCATATATATACATATATATATACATATATATATTGAATACGCATATATATATATATATATATATATATATATATATATATATATATATATATATATATATTGAATACGCATATATATATTGTTACATGTACAAATAATACATGTACAAATAATTCTGCGAGCTACTGTCGCAATTGTTTTCATCATCGTTAAGAACGTCAACGAATGAATTTACTCGAACCCACGAGAACGCAACAAGCATGATCAACATCTGCAAGTGACGTCACTCCATTCATGAATTGCTCGAACCTACCAGGTACCTCTCGGTAGAACATTCGCCAATGCACGAGAAATGGGTGAATATGTAGAGACCCTATATAAAGGCGAGCTGAATGAATGGGGGGAATAATTGATTCGACCGCGATAAGAACTGCGATAGTAAATTTATGGAGTGTGTTTCGTAATAGTGAAGTAATTGAGAAGACAATTGCGATAATAAATTTATGGACAAGTGTTAGATTTATTTTAATAGTGACAATTAAAATTAGTGAAAGTGTTAACTGATTATTGTGCATTAAATAAACACTTTTAACTTAAATTAAAAGACATTGCGTTTTCACTTTCCCGGAACATTAAAATTATTGGCCGCGAACCAATAACACGCGACAATGGTGTCAAGAAGTGCGAAAGAAAAATTTTGAAAGTGAAAATTTGAACATTTTTATAGTGCACAATAGTAAAATTTAAAGTAACATTAAAAATGCCACGAAGCTTAAACTTAAAAATTAATGAATTGACCATGTCGGAGCTCAAGGAGGAGTTGGAACAGCGGAATCTGGCCACACAAGGTACAAAGGCCATACTGATTGCACGCTTGCGTGACGCGATCGAGTCGGAAGGCGTGAATCTGGATTCGGGTGAGCTCTCAGATGCGGAAAAAGGCGCAGAAGGTGGAGAAGTGGACACACCAAAATCAAAGGAGCCAGAAAATGCGCTGATGCAAATGTTAAGGCTGATGTCATCGAGTCTGACTGCGAAGCTAGATGAACAATCAACGAAGCTAAATGAACAGTCATCAAGTCTGACTGCGAAGCTAGATGAACAGTCATCCAATTTAACTACGAAGCTTGATGAACAATCAGCGAAGTTAAATGAACAATCATCGAAGTTAAATGAACAATCATCGAAGCTAAATGAACAATCAGCGAAGTTAAATGAACAATCAGTGAAGCTGGACCAACAAGCGATCGAAATCAAGGCAGACATCACACAGAAGCTGGAGAAACAGTCAACCGAAATAAAAGCGGAGCTCGGTCATCTGAACAAACAAATAAAAGGCGTCGAGGAAAAGGTTGACCAGGTCGAGGAAAAGGTTTACCAGGTCGAGGAAAAGGTCAGCCAGGTCGAGGGAAAGGTCAGCCAGGTCGAAGAGAGAATAAACCATGAGATGGAAAAAGTGAAAAAAGAATTAGAAGCAGCGAAGGCAGTAGTAACCGCCTCACCAGCCCCAATTATAACCGCAGCGCAAAGCTCATCTAGAAATGTGCAAGCACCAATATTCGATGGGTAAACGGTCTGGACTATTTACAAAATCCAGTTTGAAGCAGCCGCTAGGATAAATCACTGGAATGAGCAGGAACGAGCAACTGCGTTAATTCTTGCTCTAAGAGGCTCAGCTGCCGAGCTTTTGCAGACGATCCCCGTTGAGCTGCATTCAAACCCGGCTGCTATAATGAATGCGCTGGACATGCGTTATGGAAACGATCATCTGAAGCAGATCTACCGGGCACAGCTACGACATCGGATGCAGAAGTCTGGCGAAACCTTGCAGCAGCTAGCACAAGACATTGAGCGACTGGCACTTTTGGCTTACCCAGCGTACAACCCAGAACATCGAGATGACATAGCAGCAGAAGCATTCACCAGCGCCTTGAAGGACAAAGAATTGCAACAAGCCGTGCGGTTAGCTCAAAAGCAAACAGTCAAGGATGCATTGGCTTATAGTTTAAATTTTGAGGCAGCCAAAAATGTGACCCGTACCACTGCCCGGGTTCGCGAGGTAGTGGCAGATAACTGCAGGTGTGAGCACGTGGCGATTGAGCGAGAGCTGCAGGTGAATGGTGCGCCTAGATGCTGGAATTGCGGGGAAAAAGGGCACCTGCAACGAGACTGCAAGAAGCGGAGAAGACCGAGCTATTGTCCAGGGTGGTGGAGATCCAGACCGTGTCAGGAGCCTAGAATGGAGGCCCATCAAACTGCAAGGGCCAACTTCGTGGGGCGAACGTTGGCAACGAGTATCGACATCCCCAGCACCGTGCCAAGGCAACATCGTGGAGAAGCAGACAGATGCCTTCCTGGTCAAGTTGATGAAGAACATTGCACCCTAACAAACGACACTAGTGCAACCCGATCGACGATCCGACCAGACCTAGTGAGGCCCCAACTGCTTCACAAGGGCAGAGTTCATGGAAATGCTGACGCCCTATCTCGTCATCCATGTCCAGCTAACTGCAAGCATTGCCGCCGGATTGAGGAAAAGGAGCCACCCGTTGATTTGCGACTGATAACGGCAGAATTCGATGAAGGTTGGTCATCGGAGGAGATTCGAAATGCCCAGCTAGCCGATGAAGACATCGGACCATTGCTCGTATGGAAGGAGAAGACTGGGCGACCGGAGTGGAAGGACGTTTCGATGCATGGCGCAACCCTGAAAAGCTATTGGGCACAATGGAACTCCCTTCAGGTAGAGGGTGGCATACTCAAGCGGAAATGGGAAACGGCGGATGGCAGCTCCTATAGGATGCAAACTATACTACCCAAAAGCCGAATCCACGATGTGGTTAAGGAAATGCATGAAGGATCCTCGGGAGGCCACCTTGGTGTTAACAAGACCTTAGCGAAATTGCGGGAAAGGTTCTACTGGCTTCACGCTCGAGAAGACGTAGAGGACTGGTGTCGCAGATGCACAATTTGCGCTTCCGTCAAAGGCCCAAAGCGACGACTAAGAGGACAAATGCAAACCTATAACGTGGGGGTACCGTTTGAGAGGATTGCTGTTGACATCGCAGGACCCTTTCCTGAATCTGAATGGGGAAATCGATACACGCTGGTTGTAGCCGATTATTTCAGCAAGTGGCCCGAGGTCTACCCCATTTCCAACCAGGAAGCAACTACTGTAGCTGAACAGCTAGTGTTAAATTGGGTCAGTAGGTACGGCGTACCTAGCGAACTACATTCGGATCAAGGCCGAAACTTTGAGTCACTAGCTTTTGGCGAAATGTGCGAGCTGCTCGGAATACGGAAAACGAGGACAACACCGCTGCATCCCCAATCCGATGGAATGGTCGAACGTTTCAACGGCACGCTCAATAAACACCTTGCCAAAATGGTTGACGAGAACCAAAGGGACTGGGACCGACATATCCCACTATTTTTAATGGCATATAGAGCCGCTGAACATGCGTCGACGGGCCAAGCCCCAGCCAAAGTCATTTTTGGAAAGACTATTCGTTTGCCAGCCGATATAAAGTTCGGAACACCCCCTGAGAAACCCCAAACGGCCTCGGAGTACGCAAGTGATCTAAGACAACGATTGAACCAGATACCTCTCGGTAGAACATTCGCCAATGCACGAGAAATGGGTGAATAGGTAGAGACCCTATATAAAGGCGAGCTGAATGAATGGGGGGAATAATTGATTCGACCGCGATAAGAACTGCGATAGTAAATTTATGGAGTGTGTTTCGTAATAGTGAAGTAATTGAGAAGACAATTGCGATAATAAATTTATGGACAAGTGTTAGATTTATTTTAATAGTGACAATTAAAATTAGTGAAAGTGTTAACTGATTATTGTGCATTAAATAAACACTTTTAACTTAAATTAAAAGACATTGCGTTTTCACTTTCCCGGAACATTAAAATTATTGGCCGCGAACCAATAACACGCAGAATTATTTGTACATGTATTATTTGTACATGTAACAATATATATATATATATATAAATATATATCTATATATATATATATATATATATATATATATATATATTATATATATATACATATATATATATATATATATATATATATATATATTGAATACGCATATAGATATATATATATATATTGAATACGCATATATATCTATATATATTGAATACGCATATATATATATATATATATATATATATATATATATATATATATATATATATATATATATATATATATATATATATATATATTTTTTTTTTTTTTTTTTGTGGTAGGGAGGTGAAGGCATTTATGCCCGCCGAGTCTGGCAGTGTGGGACTCCCATGGAGGATACCTTTGGACTACCCACTAAACACCTCCCCTGTCAATCTGAGAACCTAGCCTGGAACCGTTTGACACATTACTTCGGGCCAGGTCTCGTTTTGTTACGCCATGGGGCGCCTTCAAGCTGGGGAGTCCCTTTCCTAGCGGGAGGGGAGAGGGGAAGAGGAATTGCCAGAAGAGCGATCCCCCAGCCCCAGTGCCTCCGGCTGCTGTGAGTCCCTTTTATATTTCAGGACTGCCCGAGCATAATGTGCCACCTGGTTCCATTTGTCAACCGATTCGAGCATCACCGCAACCACACTATCCGGGGTGAGCTCTCCCGTCTCCCTGTAGAGTTCCCTTCGCAGCCTGGCCCATTTGGTACACGCAAAAAATGTGTGACAGGCATTGTCCTCCTCTCCTGGGCCAAACCGACAATCGGGAGACCGTGACTTGCCGATCTTGTGCAGGTAAGACTGAAAACACCCGTGCCCGCTCAAAAGCTGGTTCAGATAGAAGTCAGTCTCACCATGCCTTCGATATAGCCACGGTCTCACATCCGGGATGAGGCGCGCAGTCCACCTTCCCTTCGTGCAATTCCCCCAAGACTGCTGCCAATCGTTGAGCGAGCGTTGTCTCTCCTCGCAGACAACCATCTCCCTCGCATCCTCGTTTCGGCGCAGGTAAATAGCGCGGCGCTCTCTAGCAAGGAGGGCGACAGGTATCACGCCTGCAATCACTCTCACCGCCGAGTTGGAGACTGTTGGATACGAAGATGCAATTCTCAGTGCTCCTCTTCTCTGTACCTGTGCCAATCGTTTTCGGTATACCTCCTTGCTGAGAGCGTCGCCCCATACCTCTGCTCCGTACAGTAGTACTGACCCTACAGCACTCATCAAGAGGCGTCTTCTTGATGGGCTGGGTCCCCCTACGTTGGCCATAAGTCGACTCAGGGCCGATATTCCCGAAGCAGCCTTCTCAGCCGTTGCCCTGATTTGCTCAGAGAAACTCATCTTCGAGTCGATCAGTAGCCCCAGGTACTTCACCGCTGGCTTCGATTCGATCTGTATATCTCCAATACTGATCATCCTTACTCTAGGGATTCTCTTTTTTGTCAAGATGACCACTTCGGTTTTCTCCAGTGTTAAACTGAGCCCGCGAGCAGTCATCCAGTCCCTCACTCGGCGCATTAGCATACCTAGCCTAAGTTGCGCTTGTTCAACGGTGCGTCCGGCGACCAGAGCCGCAACATCATCCGCATAGCCGACCAAGCGCGACTCATCTGGCGTCTCAAGTCTCAGTAGCCCGTCGTAAGACACGTTCCACAGGTCCGGACCAAGGATAGATCCCTGGGCAACACCCGATGTAATTTCCATCCTTCGTTGGCCCTGTGTCGTGTCGTAGAGCAGGCTTCGGTCCTTTAGGTAGTTCTTCAAAAGCCGCATTAGATATTCTGGAACTTGAAAAGAGTTTTCCAGCGTGTCCAGAATATCCACCCATCTAGCGGAGTTGAAGGCATTCCTGACGTCGAGTGTCACCAACAGGACGATCCGTCGCTTGGTGCGACTATATGCCTCTGCCTTTTGGACCGCGTTCACCACCTCTGCAATCGCATCAATGGTAGAACGTCCTGCTCTAAAGCCATACTGCCGAGGAGATAGGTCCCCAGCAGCACGAATCGCGTCAGTGAGTCTTCCCTTGATGAGTTTCTCTAGCACTTTCCCAGCCGTGTCTAGCATGCATAACGGGCGGTATGCAGACGGCGATTCGGGATTTCCCTTCCCCTTGCTGACCAGCACGAGCCTCGCCACCTTTCATCGTACCGGGAAAACCCCGTCCCGTAGGCAAGCGTTGAATGTGCTGAGCAGCAAGTCAGGACAATGGTGATAGACGAGCTGCAAAACCTCAGCTGGAACACCATCTGGACCTGAAGCCTTCCTCGCTTTCAGGGAGAGGACTGCCTCCTCCAGTTCCAGCTGTGTGAAGAGTGGGCACTCGACTGCTGTTTCACCATGGACAGCGTCAACACGGACGGGATGGGCGGGGAAGAGTCCCCGCACTATCGCGTCCATCTTTTCCGCGTCATGTATACAAGGCTTCCGTAGGGCACCACGTTTCCCCATGACCAGCTTGTAGCCAAGGCCCCACGGATCCTTGTTCACATCGTCCACGAGTTCTTGCCAGCATCGGGCCTTGCTCTTGTTAATAAGCCTGCGAAGATATTTCCTGCCGGACCTGTATGCTGCTAGCTTAGTGTCTGCCTCCTCCCGTGTTCGCGCCCGCTGGGCCTCTCGCCGAAGTTTGTGACACTCGCTTCTTTGTTCGGCGATCTCGTTTGACCACCAGTATACTGGAGGCTTACCATGTCGGGGTCTCCGACGGGGCATGGAAGACTCGCAAGCAGCTATGATGGTACTCATAGTTGAGTTCACCAAGTCCTTGGCTGTAGGCCCTCCACTCCCTGGCGGAGCTCCCAGCAACGGTGCGCCTGCCGGAAGCGCGTCAGCAAACCTCTCAACGTCCATCCTCCCAGTCCTCCATCCGAGGATTGAAGTTTGGGCATATGCACGCAGAGTGGCACCCTCGTGAATCTCAACAGCTATATACTGGTGATCACTAGCCGAGTAGTCCTCTAGTACTAGCCAGTTGTGTACTCTGGGTACCAGGGACTCCGAAGCGAGTGTCACATCGGGTATGGTTCCTACGCAACCCCAGTGGCGGAAAGTAGGGGTGTTACCAGTATTTAGGACAAAAAGCGCTGTTCTGGCCGCCGTGTCCAAGATTTGCTTTCCCCTTGGGTCGGATTGTGGCATACCCCATTCAATGGCCCTAGCGTTGAAGTCTCCCCCGACCAGCATTTGGCCCTCTGTGTTCGAGACAGCGTCCTCCAGGGCATCGAGTTTGGTTCGAAAAGATCGCATTGCCTCGTTAGGCGTCAGATAAACACTGAAATATGTTATCCCTGAACACCGCACCCACACAAAACCATCCCCGCGTCCATGGCCCTGCACCTGAAGGCGGTTGCTGTCTCGAACCCAGATGGCCGAGGTACCAGATTTGTCAGGGTACCACGCTTGCGAGTCCTTGTTGTGATGTTGCTCGCTCAGCAACAGGAGGTCAGCTTTCATATCCCTCGCAAACTGCTCAAGTAGGTCCTGGGCGTTTGTGCTTCGGTGCAAATTGACCTGCAGGATACGGATCATTTGAGTATCGATTTGTCTTTAGTTAGGGCCTCCTTGAAAACCCAGCATCTCCCTGTCCCCGGCTCATGTTTGAGGTCGCCGGGTGCTAGCTTAGCATCCTTGCAAAGAATGCATTTTGCCTCGTTCGTGCACTCCTTCCTTTTGTGCCCCGTTTCACCACATTTGTAGCACAGAGATCTCCTGTCGGGTCCCCTACAGTCATACGCGGTGTGTCCGTATTCGAAGCATCTGAAGCAGCGGATAGGGATCGCTCTTCTCCGTATCTTGCAGATCACCCAACCTATCTTAATTTTGCCCTTCGCCAGGATTTGCTGGGCGTCTTTATCAGCTAGTTCGACAATAGCCATGCGTTGCCCCCTTGTGTTTTCACGTGTCAATATTGCCTTGACTTCACTTAAGCTGGGGAACTCCCTCCTAATGGCATCCTCTACTTCAGCTTTGTCCGTGACGCAGTCGAGGTCCCTGATTTCCAGGGTGGCCATTGGCTCGAGCGAGGCAACCGTTGCCGAATCTCCAAGAACCTTTTGAACCGCGTCACGGAATGCATCTTTGTTTGTGGCCTCTGGCCCGAATTCCACCAGCAAGCCACCGGTCCGGGTTGGTCGAACTGCTTTGATGGCAGTTTTGGTGTCGTCTGGCTTGACCACTCCTTTAATTTCACGGAGGACATCTGCGTAGGTTCGGCCCTTAGTTGGTTTAATAAGCAGTGCCTCTCGCAAGGGTTTGCGCCGCGGTTTGCTTTTTGTTTTCTGCGGTATGTCGGGGGGTTCTTTGTTCTTTTCGTGGTTGAGCTTTTTGTCTGTTTTTTCTAGGAGTAGCTTTTTGGCCGCTTTTTTCGCTGCCTTGTTTCGCACCACATGAAACTCCTCGCCTGGAGTGTCAACTTCGTTTATGGTCTCGTCCTTCCTCCTTTTCTCACGGTCGCCTTCAATAAGGCTACCGGCCATTCTTTTGCTGCTGCTAGGACCCACTGATGCCTCGAGGGAGAGTGTGTCTTTTTGGTGCTTTTCGGTTGCAAGCCACCTCCGCCTGTAGTGCGTTATGCGGCCAAAAAGCTCCTCCAGTTCAAGAATGCCATTCTTGACACTCTTGCCTATGTTTTTCTGCACTTCGCAGGCAGCCCTCAATTGTTTGACGATATTCCCCGCTTTCCGAGTAAGCCGCTCCTCTTCGGCGCGGTCAAGGGCGATTGTGTTATTTGGCGCCACCTCTTGGGAGAGGCCCCCGTTTCCTAGCCCTTCTGCTTCTATCGCTTGGGTCTCGTTTGAAGTGGCGTCGGCCAACGGCAAAACTTCTCCCTCCCCCAGTCTTACACTGGCCTCTGTTGGTGTCGCAGCTTGATCCGGATTGTGTACGTCTTGCACTGGGCGCTCCGGGGTGCGCATAGTCCTTCTACTGCGCCCAAAGGCCGCAATGATGCCAGGTTGCACAACGCACTCTGCCTTCTTTCGTTCGTTAGTCCGTCTGTGGTCTGTCTCCGATGATTTAACCTGTGATGTTGACTTTGACAGTGTTTCTGGGGTTTGCTGTCGCCCCCCGCAATCGGTGACTTGTTTTATCGGTGTTCTTGCCAACAGCGGTTTTTGCCTGAAAGGGTTCTCCGTGCTAGCGTCCTGTTTGCTTGTGGTTTCATTTGTTGGATGTTTTTGATCTGTTGATTTTATTGGGTCCCCCCTCGGAGCCGCTATCTCCGTTCGTGTGTGTAGTCGCCTTTTTGGCCCCATGGTTAGCTTTGCAGAGCAGGGAGGCCATGCGAGGGTTGGCACAAGCCCTTATGGGGACAAGTGCTCAGAGCCAGACCAGCGCTAATCGGGAGTGCGTCTCAACCGAACCTACACCACCAACCCAATGTTGCGAACTTCGAACGTACTCCGAGACCTACCAAGGTTTTACCGGGACGGAGACGGTATGATAGTTGAATTGGAGCCGTTCACACACGAGTTTCACCTCGGCGCTACTGTGCAAAGCAACTAGGTCCAAACCATCGCATCCGCCAGCCCAAAGCGTCAATTCCAGTTCGTTGTCCAAAGCGTAGTCCAGTTACAATAAGAGTCGTTACCTGTCATCCCAGGAGGGAACCTCACGGCACCCCCCATATCCTCGGGTCCGTGGGGGCGGCACTCCCCAAAGAATGCTAGCCTCCAAGAATGTTCTTGTCGACCGGCTTTCTCTCTGCGGGAATTTCCTCGGGTACGTGGGGGCGGAACTCCCCAAAGAATGCTAGCCTCCAAGAGTGGTCTTGTCGACCGGCATTCCCCCTGCGGAGTTTCCTCGGGTACGTGGGGGCGGAACTCCCCAAAGAATGCTAGCCTCCAAGAGTGCTCTTGTCGACCGGCATCCCCCCTGCGTATTCAATATATATATATATATATATATATATATATATATATATATTGAATACGCATATATGTATATATATATATATATATATTGAATACGCATATATATATATATATATATATATATATATATATATATATATATATATATATGTATATGTATATATATATATATATATATATATATATATATTTATATATATATATACATATATATCTTGAATACGCATATATATATATATATATATATATATATATATATATATATATATATATATATATATATATATATTGTATATATATGTATATATATATATATATATACATATATATATATATATATATATATATATATATATATTGAATACGCATATATATATATATATATATATATATATATATATATATATATATATATATATATATATATATATGTATATATATATATATATATATATATATATATATATATATATATATATACAGGGTCGGTATAATAAGTAACCGGACTGAGCCTGCCCCACGCCGTCAAAGCGTCTGCTAACCGGTATCTGGTGCTGTAGTGGTGGTGAGGGTCTAGGTAAAGGGAACCGGGCTGCAGCAGTCACCTCCAAGCGCTTGGAGAGATTTATTTATTTATTTATTTATTTATTCCATCTTACAGACTAAACAATCCAATCACAAAATGGAACGCAAAGAACAATCAGCAAAATTTAAATGAAAAAGAATACTAAAACGTCGATAATTAAAAGTTAAACTAGTAGTAACTCTCTTAGTTTTTTCTTAAATGCTATGTAAGAAGAGGGGAAAGGACCAAGCTCGAGATTATTATGATTTCGTACGATTCTTAAGATTGGTGAATAGAAATATAAATCAGTTCTAGCATATGGTATAACGAAATAAGAATTCATCCGAGATGAACGAGATGTTTGTCGGAAACGCAGCTCAGAAAAAATATTTAACGGGACTTGATGGTAGCAGAGTTTGTACAAAAAACATTGGTCTAAATAAGTTCGTCGGGATATTAGGGATGGAAGAGATAGGAAAGATAAACGACTTTCATAAGGCTGATACGGCAAATTAAACTTAAGGAAAAGAAAACGCGTGAACTTTCTTTGGACAGTTTCTAAAGAAGTCACGAGATAGGAATATCGGGGGGACCAGATAACAGAACAGTATTCAAGCAAAGGGCGAACAAGACAAACAAATAGGCGGACAGGAGAAGAGATGCTATTGAATTTATGTAAATGTCTAAGGATAAACCCGGAAACTCTAGACACTTTAGTAATCACATTTAAAATATGTGCATCAAATTTGAGTTTTGGATCAAAAGTTACTCCAAGGTCTTTATGACTGAACACTTCAGAGAGCAAAGCATCATTTAATATATAATTAAAATTAATAGGAGAGTCCTTAAGAGAAAAAGTCATTTTATGACATTTAGTAGTGTTAAGATATAAATAATTTGAAGCACACCATTCATTTAGAGCATTCAAATCATTTTGGAGGAGCTGACAGTCTAAATGGGATTTGACTGCTCGAAATACTTTGAAGTCATCTGCATACAAAAGGCACGAGGAATTAATTACAAAGGGAAGATCATTTATGAACAACAGAAAGAGAAGAGGCCCAAGAATTGAACCTTGTGGAACGCCAGATGAAGGACAAAAAGGACTAGACGTAATACCAGAGAGACTTACTCGACAGGGACGACACGATAGATAAGATGACATCCAAGATAGAAGAGCACCCGAGATGCCAAGAGCTTCAAGCTTACGACAAAGAAGTAAATGATTCACAGTGTCAAAGGCCTTGGAGAAATCTGTGTAGATCACATCAACTTGCAGTTGGTTATCCAAAGCTCTTGCAATACTGTTTGTGAACTCCATTAAATTAGAGGTAGTGGAGTATCCTTTGAGAAAGCCATGCTGCTCTGGAGCAATAATAGGAGCTAGTGAGTTTGAGAGTCGATTATGAACCAACCGTTCAAGTAACTTTGGAAAGCACGACAGTAAAGAAATAGGGCGATAATTGGAAACTGACGAAGGATCACCACTTTTAAAAATAGGCACAATATTAGCTGTTTTCCAAGGGTTCGGGAATGTACCAGTACTCAAACTTAGATTGAAGAGGAGAGATAAAGGAAAACTAAGCGATGAGGCTAACGACTTTACAAATATGTTTGGCAAACCATCCGGCCCAGGGCTAATATTAGGATCAAGAGCATTGATCAGAGCTTCGACTTCAGATGCATCAGTACAAATAAAGGAAATAGGGAAGGGAAGATGATTAGGTAAGACAACAGGATGCACAGTTGCAGCGGGAGAAGAGAAAGTTGAAGAGAAAAATAGGGCAAATGAGTCAGTCACTTCTTGAGGAGAAGAAACCTCTGCACCATTCAAATGGACCTTACTAGGAATGGAAGAAGAGGATTTCAGCGATCTTATATAAGACCAAAAAGGCTTTGTATTATTAGCCACAAGGGAGCTATCCAGACTGCTGAAATAAGCCTTCAAAGCATATCTGATCTCTTTTTTGGCAATAGCACGCAGCCTGCTAAAATTACATCTTGCTTCAATAGTGCCGAGTGTTTTAAAGACACGATGTGCCTTATCTTTTGCTCGTAGGGCACTAAGCACTCGCTTTGTTAGCCAAGGTTTATGATTTGCTTTACGGGATGTCTGAAGAGGCGTATAACAGCGAATAAGATTATAAATATATGTGTAAAATTTATCCAAAGCAGCCTCACAATTTAGGCCTCTAAAGAAATCTAGCCAGTTGACTGAAAGTAATTCTGTATTAATTGCTTCATAGTTAGCTTTAAAAAAGTTAAGTTTTGGAGCGGGATGAGGTTTGTTAAATTTAATTTCATCGACTATAAGATCTATAGATAAAGGAGGATGGTGCCGATCAGGAGGAACATACGGATGTAAGGCTTGAGATACAGATAAATGGCTAACTGGAACATTTGATAGAACAAGGTCAAGGAGACGACCATTAGGATTGCGGATATGGTTAAATTGAGAGAAGGAGCAATGAGATAGGAAAGATGACAGGGTTATAGAAAAAGGGTCAACTGACGAGATTGAAGGAGTAGTATAATTTTTCCACACTATGTATGGTAAGTTAAAATCCCCGCAAACTATTATTTTGGCGTGAGGATGTCGCAAAACTAGATAAGAGGATAGATCATCAAAAAATGTCTCATAAACAGTTAAAGGTGAATTACAAGGAATATAAATAGACAAAATCAAGAACTCTGTATTATGAGGGAGAGAAATTTTGATAATAACACATTCTAAAGTAGGAGAAAAACAGAAATCAGAACAAGGACGAGATAGCATCGAGCGAGAGTGGAATGCGTGTTCAGTTACGTCGTCGGAGTGAAAATGGAGCGTACGATCGAGCAACCGAACCAGAGTTTTTTAACCACGTTATTACAGGAGACGAGACGTGGGTTTTCAAATACAATCCTGAGACGAATCGGCAGAGTTCGGAGTGGCACACACCGGCGTCACCGCGACCGAAAAAAGCGCGCATGAGCAAATCGAAGGTGAAGTCGATGCTCATTGCTTTCTTTGGCGTGAAAGGCATTGTTCACAAAGAGTTTGTGCCACCCGCCCAAACTGTAAACGGCCAGTACTACAGAGAGGTGCTCCGTCGACTAACCACCCGGGTTCGCTGAGTCCGTCCGGAGATTGCCGATTCGTGGATCCTCCATCACGACAATGCTCCGTCGCACACCTGCCTGGTCGTCACCGAGAAGTTGGCCAAACAGTCGAGGGCAACGTTGCCACAGCCTCCTTTCAGCCCGGATATGGCACCAGCGGACTTCTTTCTGTTCTCCAAGATCAAGAGACACCTTAAGAGGATGCGGTTCGGGACTCTGGAAAACATTCAACGTGCTACGACGAGGTCTCTAGACAGCATCGAGGTTGCCGACTTCCAAGGAGCGTTCGGGGATTGGAAAATCCGGTATCAGCGTGTTATTGACTCCAATGGGGATTACTTTGAAGATTTCTAAAGAAAAATTGTACATATTTTGCCAATAAAAAATTTCCTGAGGTCAGTCCGGGTACTTATTAATCAGACCCTGTATATATATATATATATATATATATATATATATATATATATATATATATATATATATGTTGAATACGCATATATATGCATATATATATATATATATATATATATATATATATATATGTATATATATATATATATATATATGTATATATATATATATATATGTATATACATACATATATATATATATATATATATATATATATATATATATATATATATATATATATATATATATATGTATGTTAAATACGCATATATTTATATATATATATATATATATATATATATATATATATATATATATATATATTTATATATATATATATATATATGTGTGTAAACGTAATAGCAATCAGTCATGTTAGCGTGGCAACACTGTAGAAGCGGTTCTGGACATTTGGTCGTGCCTTTGATCAGACACAGTTGATTTTCCGACGTTGCGGTGCTAAGGTCGTGTGTGCTATCTTTTCCTCAGTAGATGTGAATTCAATTACTTTTTAATTTATAATTCATTTAAATAACTCATCGTTTAAATAAACCTGAACTTTTCGTTTAAATAAACCTGAACTTTAATTTGTTTGACTTAAATAAAACAAGTCATTTTACAATTCTTATATTTGGGGGCTCAACCGATCCACATTAATAAGAAGAATTAACGGTAGTGTACAAGTGCGGAGAAGAAATCGATCGAATTTTAAGAGATAAAACTAAAAACTAAAAGTGTTGATTGTTCAAAGTGACAGCATATTTATCGTGCAGTATCCGCAGAGGTGATTCTTACAAAGTCATCGACGTAAAAATTATTTGGCGTAGAAATTCAGAAAAATGTGCATTTTAACCCTTACATGAAGTAATGCAACGGGATACACACACAAATCAACCAAGTGAAAGAAGTATACGATATAAAAACCGCATTAGAAAACGGCACTCATCAGAAGGAGATGTCTACAGTTCGTGCGAAGAAGAATACGTGCATAATTCGGGTAAAGGTACTAAATACGATCAGAATTTTGCATGTGAAATAAACCACAAAGAGTCAGCGCGAAAAGAAACACCAAAAAGTAGAAAAGAAGGTGAAATTGAAGGTGAACAGTTGGAAGGAACATTTGAAAGAGAACAGACAGTTGATAGTGTTTCAAGTTCGTTTGAAAGTGGTTGCAATACGAACAGAAAAGTTGAAAGTGCCGTAGAAAAAATCAGAGAAGTCGAAAGAACAATAAACGTGGAAAAAGTAGAAAAAACAATAAGAATAAAAAGTGCAAAAGCTGATAACGATTACGAGAAAATGCCAACATCTCAGCAGAAAATAAAAACAGTAGACAGTGAAGAGTTAACAAACAATTTACGGTTGCTAGCGCTGAAGCTTGATCAACAACAGAAACCGCCGGTATCATTTGAGTCATTTAACAAAGTGATCAACGAATTTGATGGTATCAGCATTCCGGTTAGGTTATGGTTCGAAAACTTCGAGAAAAACGTGGAGGTTTACAAACTCGATAAACAGCAAATGTATGTGCAAGCTCGAAATAAAATGGTGAAAACTGCTCAATTATTTTTAGACTCAACCCCGGTTTGTGATTACGATAGTTTAAAATCAGAGCTTATAGATGAGTTTCACAAAGAACTTAATAGTGCCGATTTACATAAAAAATTATGCGAACGTTGCAAAAAAGAAAACGAAACATTTCATGAGTATGTCTTGCATATGAAAAAATTAGCGGCCATGGGAAATGTTGATGAGAAGTCAATTGTGCAGTATGTAGTCGATGGCTTAAAAGTGAAACAAGAAATTAAATATTCGTTTTATTCATCTACAAGCTTGAGAGAGTTAAAAGAAAAATATGAAATTTTCGAAGCAGTAAAGAACAGTGAAAAGTGCAACAAAAATGAAAAGTAGAACAATAACAAAAGCACGAATTTTAGAAACGAGAAAACGAACGATGATGCAAAAATAAAGAGAGACCATTGTTTTAATTGTGGGGTGACCGATCATAAAAAAGCGCAATGCAAGTCGGATGTGAAGTGTTTCAAGTGTAATTTGCATGGACATATCGCCAAGGATTGTAAAGACAATAACAAGCAAGTGAACCTTATTAAGCACGAAAAACGTTTACAAGACATATAAATAAACAATAAAAGTGTAATTGGTTTTTTCGATACGGGATCTGATTTGAGCATTGTGCAAAAACATGTGTTAAAGAATAGCTTGAAAAATGTTGCAATTGACAATAGTGTTACGACATTGTATGGACTGGGAAATGTGCCAGTAAAAACAAAAGGTTTTATTATTGCGAAAGTTAAAATTGATAACCTTGAAGTCGAGCAAAAATTTGTTGTGGTCGACGATGGCGTTTTAAAACATCCGGTCATAATTGGCAATGATTTCTTGGACAAATTTGAATATGTGCATAACGAAAAAGGCTACAAATTTGTGAGCGTAATAATTCCAGAAAGTGAACAGTTTGCAGATGTATATCAAATTTATGAAAATGAAATAGACTTTGGTGAGCTAGCACTACAAACTAAAAAGCGTGTTGAAGCAATGATTGCGGAATACAACGATCAGCAAGCAGAACTCAAGTGTCCTATCCAACTGAAAATAACGGTAGACAACGCAGTTCCGTTTCGTCAATCGCCAAGCAGATTGATATTTGGGACCTTACAGGGTGAGCAAAGTCAAGCGCAATGGAAGGTATGATGTTGTGAAAGCAGCTGATTTTGAAGGTCCGTGTAAGAGCATGACCAGTAGTGACAATATGAAGCTGTGGAGATACGCTGCAGACAACGAAGACTTTTTGTCATCTGGGCCAGATGACGAGCAGGATGGCCGAGTGTAAACGTAATAGCAATCAGTCATGTTAGCGTGGCAACACTGTAGAAGCGGTTCTGGACATTTGGTCGTGCCTTTGATCAGACACAGTTGATTTTCCGACGTTGCGGTGCTAAGGTCGTGTGTGCTATCTTTTCCTCAGTAGATGTGAATTCAATTACTTTTTATTTTATAATTATTTAAATAACTCATCGTTTAAATCAACCTGAACTTTAATTTGTTAGACTTAAATAAAACAAGTCATTTTACAATTCTTACATATATATATATATATATATATATATATATATATATATATATATATGCACATAAATATATATAGTCCTTGCGTATAAATAATGCTACTCGTATATTCTCAAAAATTTTATTAAAATGATTTATTTTAATTTTTCAAGAACATCATTTTATTTCCAAGGAAACAAATTTCGAGTATTTTAAGCCAAGTGTTTTGTTTATTTGATATCCGCAGAGCAATTCTCTTTTTTCCTGAAAAGCCGTCGGGCCTCGCTTTTTTGAGTGAGCAGACGCGTTTCAACTCTTGTGGGTCTTATTTGATTTTGAAACTACTTCATCAAAATGGTTGTCAGCGGCTATCGTGTGACAAAGCGAGAAAATGTAGCTTTTAATTATATCTCATTATTTACTTGTACGGCTTAAAAACTGTGACAACAATAATAAAGCATAGGATCAGATCATAAGCCAATAGTAGTATTGGGGAGTATCAAGGTGTCTTTAGAGCAGGTAGATCGCCAACAGACCAGTTGCTTAATGTCAAGCAGCTACAACATAGACGTACACTTAATTTTCGTTGACTTTAAGCAAGCAAATGACAGTATTGATCGTAACGCAAACGCAAAGCGAAATTAGTTCGTCTAACGAACATGACATCGACAACCTCCAAAGTCTGGATCAATAATCAATTCACCGATGCCTTTCACACAAATATAGCAGTGAAGCAGGAAGATGGGCTGGCCCCATTTGTAGTGAATTGAAGGAATATATATATATATATATATATATATATATATATATATATATATATATATATATATATATATATATATATATATATATATATATATATGTCCGTAAAGGACTACAGTGCGTTGGTGCTCGCCGGAATTGGCCTTGTCTGAAGACACCTGAATACGCTGGCAGGCTAGCACTGCGGTGTCATGGGGCGGGTTCTTTTGCCCAGTACAAGGGCCCAGTAGAAAAAAATTTCGCATGCACGAATTAAGCGATCGTAGGACTCGGTTTGACGATGTCGAGGCCGAGGTAACCTACTGAAGGGATGGATTGGAAACGGAAGACTAGGCCTGGCGAACGCGTGTGAGACTCGAGAAGATTTCGTCTTTACTATTCATACTTACGACCCCCAAATAAAAGTGGGGTATCCAGCTGGAAGCGGTGCCCCCCCCCCCCCATCTGGATGAACATCCATCGTAGACGTGGCCATATATTTTCATTTTAAATGAAAAGCTCATACAAACATAATTCGCATGAATTTTTCCTTTAAATAACATAAATGGAAAACCCTAGCGGAAGGCCACTCTACCCTGTGAGCGCACCTGTGACGCCAAAGAAAATGGAGTGAGCTCACCCGATGGCCAGCTCATGAGTGGAGAGGTCAGCCAAAGTGGCGGGTCCTATGCCTGATCCGGGTTCCATATAAATGAAAAACTGGAAGTGAAAATTCAATTATTCAATTATTCAATTTATTTTTGAACCTCTTCTACTGTAAGACACTCATACTCAAAATATTCCGGGTCAATTTTTTGGGGTCATCATCAGTATCATCAATTTAAAAATCATTATCAGAATACTCGAAATCAGAATCGCCAGACATAGTCACTAACAAAACAACTTTCACACTTGAAACACACTTTTCACGCTTTTAAATATCACATATATAGTAAGTTACTGAACTTTTAATGAGCATCGGACAGAATGGAACCAGTGGAAAACTCTTTCCCAATTTCCACACTCGAATGATTTAGAACATCTGTGGGAATAAATGTTGCAGTAATGCGACCGTTGAACTGCCGTGAAAAGTAAAACCGATGCACACAATTCAGTGCATCCACTAATTATACAACCACAATAACTTACATCCAGCGCTTTACGATTTCGTCAATGTAAATTTATTGCACCTAATCACCGAAAATTCCGCGAATCTTTTCAGTTTAGATGGAAAGCACTTTCAAATTTCTTTTCTTTAAGGAAAAACTGTCGAATAACCGATCGCTCTCCGCGATTTGTAAGGACGGCATCTCAAGTTCTAAGCAATTTTCAAATTTTTTAAATTCAGTTTTGACTATTTTGAAGACCAGCTGCATACATAGGAAAACAAAGCTCCAAATATACAAAACTGTAGAAAGACCTGTGTTATGCTACAAGTGTGAAATATGGACTCTAACTCAAGTATCCGCAAGCACGTTGAATGCCTTCGAGAGGCGAGTCCTGAGGAGTGAAGATCCAATCAAAAGTGTACCACCTGATTTGATGGAAAGCCCAAATGATACTTAATAATAATAATAATCTATCGCACACTAGTCCAAATCTGAACTTTAGCGTTGAGATTTATTGTTAGGGTATCTCATTCTATGACCATAATGGAATTCGAGGTGATGTGGTCAATATCACGCTCAACCATATGATTATTTCCTAATTTCCCAATTAGTACCTAGGTGGGCTGATAGTCTGATAGCTGCATCAGAAGCTTAAATTGGATACCACCACGGAGTTTTAAACTTGTGAGCTGCTACGCAAGTCGAGTATGCCCTAACCCACTGTTCCACACAGACTATACAAATGATACTTAATTTACTCAATATTCTTATTTAAAACGGCTTCCATGTTGTTTCTAGACTACCGATGTCGCTCGTTGATTGAGTTCTCTATCCTTCCTGAAACGTTGTGTAAATCTTCGTAAACCATATAGTGTTAGAGGCGATTGGTAGCGCATATTGTTCCATAGTCATGTATTGTTGTTGCTATTATAATACAGGAAAATTCAAACCACAAAAACTTCGTTAAATCCTTTTCGGTCTTTCTAGAACTTTCTTAGTTGATGAGCCTTACCAGTAGCCATTTGGGTATTAAATTTCATTGAATTTAAGGGTACTCTCACGATTTTATTGAAGAAAATATAAAATTGATAAAAAGTTTAGTGAATTTCGACTTCTGAGATATTTGTCGTTGTTGTGCCTATGGAGAACTAACTACATGATTTTTTCAGATTTTTCGGTTAAATCGCAAGGGGGACACCATTTTTTCGTGTTCTTCCGCTTCCCCTGCCTACCCCATTCCTGACATTGCAATTTTAATAACGGATATTAAAATTTGATACCCTATTCGAATATGTTTGATGAAAAAAAACTTAAGGGGAGACCCACAAACACACCACAAAATGTTACATGGGGAGACCCACTTTAAACTTCTTTAAAATAATTTTTGGCTATGAAACCTTTATTAACAGAAACTTCTGAGCTGTTCACAAGATTTGATGCTTCTAGCTCCGCCAGTTCCTGAGAAAACGTACTGCGACGCACTCACGGACGGACCGATATTAATAGGGCATTGTAAAAAAAATTTGTTTAACCCAAAAAGGGCACTACGATCTAACTAAAGTATTATACGCGATTCAAAAATTATTTGAAAATCCAAATTCACCCAAATTTAACTTTTAAATTGAGTAAAATTGTAGCTTTTTGACTAAAAGCAATTAAAGTGTTAACAATGTTCCAAAGCATACAATTGATTGCAAAAACTTCCAGGAAACATTATCTAAATATTCGTTGAGGAGTTTCACAGTATTGAATATCATTAAATTACTTTTGTCTAGATTGTTTCAACTTTCGATTCTTCGATTCACGGTGTAAATATTCATTATAATTATTGTTTTGGGTGCTATTTTAATTTTTCCATGTTGGCAACGAATACGAATTTCAATTCGATTGGGCTTGAAGAGATGATGAGAAAATTAAGGGTCAGCGGCATTCAATGTGTGGGAATGCAACAGAAACCGGGAGCAATTTATATGTTACCAGGAAAATATGTAATTTTTCCTGAAATTGGGGCTTATCAGCCCAATTTGTCTAAAGGTCGATGGAATTGGCAACAAATTGCGTTTTGCCTTAAACTATGGAGAACATTATTTAGGGTTCTGTAATAACTTACAAAACTCTATTGAAACCGTCAAATGTCTGTCCTGTCCATCAGTTCGTCCGTCGATCATAGCAATTTTCCTCCGAAGCTATAGTTGTGTATATATATATATATATATATATATATATATATATATATATATATATATATATATATATATATATATATATATATGTATATATAGGCTACGATCTTTAATTTTCAAAAAATAATAGCCTTTTGAGTGTTTATCAATTAAGTAACAAAATGTGGATATTCTACTGTATGGGCTATCTATCGATCCAGGCACCACAATTTTGATCGGATCTGCTTATAATTTTCAGATAAAATCATGAACATGAAAATTCTATTCAATCAATCACATCTCTAGTGTTGCCACTGTAAGTGAGATTGAAGTCGTTTTGCTTTAAAGTGATCACTTTGGCCACATCTTATCAGAATATTTCTAACTTTATTCATTGACTGTGTAAGAAATGTTTTTTTGATAGTTTGAGTACAAAATTCTTCTGAGAGGAGCATATTCCCGTGCACTCAACTTTTTTTCTATTCTTCGATACTTTTTCAATATACCTTCATAAAAAACGCTGTTCAATGCGCTACACGATGCGAAACTAAATGATTTCATTCCTACACGAAGCTTGTTGAATTCTTTCCAGTTTTCATGTTTCATGAAACTTAATGCCATTGTGTGGGTATCATAATACACCATCAACAAGTAGTATGGCATTCGAATTACCTGTTCGTTCCCGCAACATGCTCTGTTGCGAAAACAAGATAGCGCCAAATATTAATTTCCCACAGATAAGCTTGAAAATTTGCATCTAATGGAACAGATTCTTTGCAAAACCACTTCGCTGAATGCATCAATTACACCGAAATATTTTCAGGGACGCGTTCACAATATTTCGAACTAGAGTGCGTTTCATCCTTCGCATTGACACGCAATTGATTTTCGAAAATCCCCTTGCAACTTGAACTGTTCTCATGGATTTGGAGCGATATGCCAGTAGAACACGTGGACCTGCTTCTAGCTCACATAGGGTTGGTATTTTACTTTCTTGAATGCACACCAACAGGCAATTTAAAGGCGGCATGCGCAAATCTTGCTCGCTTGTCTATCTCTTTCACGATGCCTTCAGTGTAGGCAAAATTTTCAAATTGAATTTCTCATAGTTATACGTGGAATCGAAACAGAAAACTCTGCTCATACATTTGTCACATGAATTCTAGACTAGTTTTTTTCAATTTTTAGCCGACACTTGTAGTTTCTAAGTGATAAGACGGCATATTCGTGGAGTACAGATTCGTATCTAAAGCTGCACGCAGCAGTGGTAAAATCGGGGATAAATTACTCTTTCGCAGTAACGCGCTGTGTACTCGGACCGTCAAAACGCACTTTAAGTGGTGTTTGAGCGTGAATATATCATTTTGTTAATCTTTTAGCGTGTGACAACTGCGCTAACTTCAGATAAAGTGAAATTATGCCAATATTTAATCTCTAGTGGTGTGTGAAAGTGCTTGCTATTAATCCCTATCGTGTCGCGAGTTGTGAAATTTAATATTTTTCCGAGTGGCTTATTTAGAATATTACTGGCATATTAATTCTTACGAGCGGAAGAAATCAATAGTATTCGGTAAATCTAGCGTAACAAATACTCTATAAAAAATATCTTGCTGAATTAACCTTTTGCATTGAGAAGCTAATGGAATTTCAAGGCTTAATTACGCACGTATTCCTAATCATCGCGAAATAATATTTCATTGTTGTTTTGTTTTAAGAAACTTGGTGTTTGACCAACGCACTGAAGACTGTTCTTTTATTTTTTTAATTTTCATTCACCAAAATGCAAAACTCTACAATTGTTTCCAGCACACATGGCAATTATAGAGAGGAGTCACTCCGACTTTCCCACCAAGTTGTGACTCATATACACATACAAATGAAAACAGACCGAGTCATTTTCCATTCAATTTTCGAATTCTATAACGCAATTATTTAAAAATCAATTCCATACTAATTTTCATGTATCTGGGCATAACTACTTTGATGATATCGTTTGAAAGATTCATGTGATGTCCTAGTATCAAGAAATCGATTCAATTCATTGCCAGTGTAAGCATAAATTAAAGCCAACAAAAAGATGGCCCGCAGTCCGGTAGGGTTCTCATTTGTAGCTTCGGTGCCACTTTCATAGAAATGAAGCACTTGAATTTCTACTTACAAATATTAAATAGTCCGGCATTTGCGCCTATGATGAAACTCGAATGTTGTGTTTATTTCATTGCCCTGAGGGAAATTCTTTCATTCCGCAAGAAATTTAATTTCCATTACTCTTTCCCTGCATCATGTATTGTAAAAGTTCTAGCTCTTGCAAAGTTATGCGATTGTTTTTCTATAAGCATTCCGCTGATCTTAACGGTGTATCGAAAGTTCTAAAAGAATATTTCATGACCAGTATATTGAAGTTTTAATTCGATCAAACGTCCGAGTGTCGATTTATAGGGGGAATGCAGAATCATCATCAATGGATAATATAAGTCCGTGATGTAAATTAAAATACATGAATAAACATAGAGTTTAAAAATAAAATCGCATATTAAATAGTTTCATTCATACAGCTGATTTGAATGTGCCCTATTTGAGTTTGCTTGTAAGTATAAATTTCATTGGAGATGCAAGAAAAACTCAGTGAGGTCACAATCGAACAATTCCCAACCACGGTTTGTTGTCATTTGAGCGAGTTCGCATTTTCATAGCATCTTGACTGAACACATAGGGTGCTCTGAGTGACAAAGGATAGTAGTTAACATATTTCAATAGTTTTAGTCTTTCCACAACCCGATTTCCTAAGAAACAGTGGAAAGCTCAAACATAACATTCAAATCACATCATCTGACCTACGCCGGTGATCTCTTATGACTGAATAATGAAGAATCTGCTTTCATTTAATAAAACGTAAATTCTTCCAAATAGTCTCGTTTAGCGTGATTTCTACTTACTTCAATAATCCTTAGTCCTTGTTCCTTCTACATTTTTGAACGAATCTTCAATTATCAACTCCAAAGCTCTGTCTGTCTCGCACACTAAAATAAAATACTTAAATGTTTTTGCATAAAGCAGAGTTGATGACCATTATCGTCTACGATGCAACAGTCCAAATCTCGGGATGGCCTCGATAACCGTCTTACAATTCCCTGCAGAAATCGACTGTCAGCTTCCACTGAATCATCGCATCGTTTCCTCGACTTCCCTGTTGGGCGTTTCTCGTGCTCTACACATTAAAGGTTTGGTACACATTAAAGGTTTGACCAGATTACGACACGACAGTCATTATCGAGCGATTTTTAGCCGCAAATGTAAGCACACTGCAATAATTGCTGAATATCTTTAGGCATGCGCAGAGCTGATGTGCTCATTTGAAGGTATGCCCTTGCGAGAAATGATCTGTACGTATAACAAAAATGTGCGACCTGAAAATTTCCAAGTCCTTGCGGCAATCGACCTGGCAAGAAAAGCCGCAGTTTGAGCCCTTCCATTTAACCCTTTGTGAATCACGATAGTCGCGGGTCTACCCTGTCGTTCTCTATTCGATCCTTAAAATTTCGATATAACGCGCCTATTGCATTTTGCGCAGTTCGACGCAGTACAAATAGATGAATCATCAGGCATATTATCAGCTTTTCATTGTAATGGAGTTGACATCCTCTCCGAAGATTATTTTCGAACAAATCCAAAGTTTTTCCGGGATCACTTATCAAGCCCCATACCTCGTTTCCATAGGCATACGGGTTTGATCAGTAAATTATCTGCGGACGTCCTTTTAATAATGTCCTTATATGATGTATGTCCCAAAGCTGGATTTTTTCGGATTAGTGAGTTTTTCCTTTGGGTGATGAATTAGTGTTTGGTTTATTGGGCTAGTTTAGACATAGCCGGAGCATGTCTTTCAACAAACCCGATGGATATACCCTTTCTCATGTCTACATTCACTTTTTATACGACACATATTTTATTGATATATGCGTACCATTGAGCTCATAACATTGCCAGTTATCGACAACCCATTGCATTCCACCTTGAAGTATCGATTGGTTGAGACTTCTGAAAATTTCTAAAGTGAGCTCATAGGAATGCACTTGTTTCAGTGCATAACGTTGGATCGTTTCAAAATTTTGGGAAATGTGAGTCTACTTCTACGATGTCACGTCCTTTCCGTCTATGAAAATTGGATTATCTTATTTGAGGCTGATTTGGTTCGCTTCCAGTTCTAGGTATGTGTACAGAGATTTGAAATCGACATTGCGACAGTTCTAACGTCGTTATTATGCGCTACCAATTGAATAGACTTGAGTAAGAGCGAGTTTTATAGTTGATTTTATCAGACGTTACCATCGACCTACTTTACGTAAGAATCTGCGCTAAGTATTTTAAAATGAGGTAAAAAGGATATATTCCAGCAATATTTTGTACAAATCGTTTCAGTTAACAATGCCATGCGAAGATTTACTTTTAAAACACCTCTTTCACAGAAAAGTTGTGAATCGTAGGTTATCTCCTTCAAGTCCTATTTTTTCTTCTTAACGTAGCCTCTTCCAAGCCTTCGCAAACAGCGCTTCTTGGTGTCTCGGACCATCGACCGTGTCCTCCAATTTCGAAATTTGCCCTCATCAATAGTCGAATCCACTTGAATGTTCTCCAATCATTTACATGGAAGTGTGAAAGCTCTCGTTATAGAATTTTTTAAAATGGAGTGATTACTCTGTAACCGCCACGCAACACTTCATCTCGCTTTTTATGGATTGGTTGCATGATTTTTTAAAACATCAGGTAAATGTATCTCTAGCGATATCTAAACGACAAACTGGAGCTATCTTTCTTGACAATCCCTGTAAGAATTTCTCCAATTTGAAGAACCCTTTTTCCACTGGTGTCTTTATCTCATCTAATATAGGGTTTTCCATTAGGGACATAACAATATTGTATCTTTATATGAACGCACCCTTAAACTTTTTAATAAACTGTTAATGTCAAAACGTTAGCTAAAGTCGATATTTTTACCATGGTAAGGTTCACGAACCAGCAACGATTGGAAATTATTAAAAATTACTACCGAAATTCTGAGTCTGCGGTCGCAACTTTAATAATATGTAATAATCGCCCCACTCGGTAGGCTTTGCGTGCTATAGTGGATAAGTTCTGATGCCAAAAAGACGTCGTACCGCCCGAAACGAAAAAAATATCGCAGTCGTAAGTGCATCGATTCAAAATGAGCCAAATCAGTCGATTTCACGTCATTCTCAAGAATTGGGCATCGCTCAAACGACACTGTGGCGTATTTTACGAAAAGATCTTGGCTTACATGGTTACAAGATCAAATTGACTCAAGAACTAAAGCCACTTGATCATTCGATACGCCGAAACTTCTCCAATTGGGCTTTGCCAAAGCAAAGCTTGAAGAAAGTTCATCGAAAAATCATCTTCAGCGATGAAGCTCATTTCTGGCTCAATGGCTTTGTTAATAAGCACAATATACGTTATTGGTCAGCAATAAACTGAAATGTGGTTCTTGAGACACCATTGCATCCGCAAAAAATTACTGTTTGGTGCGGTTTTCATACCGGAGGTGTGATTGGGCCGTGTTTTTCGTGCATGAAAACGACCGTCATGATACTGTCAATTGAGAGCGCTATCGTGTTATGTTGGAAGATTATTTGTGGCCAGAATTGGATGAACTTGACATCGAATGGCCGTCTCGTTCATGCGATCTAACGCCATTGGATTTTTTTTATGTGGCTATATCAACTCACTGACCTATGCCAACAAGTCAGCAACTTTAAACGAGCTCAAAGACAACATCCAACTCGAAATTGCCAGCGTTCCGGTTGAAATGTGTGCCAGAGTGGTGGGAAATTGGGTCTAAAGAATTGACCGCTGTAAACGGGGTCGTGATGGTCACATGACCGAAATTTTATTCATAAAATGTAATGCTTGCACAATAAATTTGAACTCGATATCTCAAATATTTCTGTGTTTGATTAATAGATAAAATTGTTATGTCATTAATGAAAAACCCTTTATAAAAGCAGAATATCTGACATCTGTTGGCATCATCTTAGCAAATTTTTACATTGAAATCATTTAGTACGACTTTTACATCGTTTTGTCGCAGTATATCGATGGCACTTTCGAAGATTCTGTTAACAGTCTTCATTATTACCTCTTTCTCGCTTTAGGTCCCATATCATAGTTCTACCTTACTTTTCTGCCTTTACTGCGGGTTTAGCCTACTGAACGCGTTTGCCTATCTCAGTGAAGTGTTGACAGCACTGCCATAAAAAGGCAAACGCAATGATTGAAAAGGAAACGTAAGTGGAGATGTATATCAGTACCCTTAATGGCTCCTGATACAATTGAATGTATATCAGTACCCTTAATGGCTCCTGATAGTTAGGCGGAAGAGACTTCAGTTTTAAGGTTAAACAAAATTTTTAAATACCTTATTAAAATCGGTACCTGCCTGTCCTTTCGTCAGTCCGTCTGTCCGCCAGTGCGTCACCGGAAGTTTTGACAGAAACTAGCAAAGCTAGGGTTATCAAATCTTATGAACGGCTCAGAAGTTTCTGGTTAATGAATATTTTGGATAGACGAATAAAATTTCAAAGGGGTTTAAGGGGGTCTCACCATCTATGGATGTGGCCCCTGAAAAAAAAATTTCACCGAGTCGAGTAGTGTATCAGGGTATAAAATGAACGATCTTAGTGAAACCTTTTAATATCTGTCGTTAAAACTGTAATATCGATAATGGGGTAGGCAGAGAAAGCGACAGGACACGAAAAAATTGTGTCGTCTTCTCGTTTATTTCTATTGTGAAAGGTTATTGTCAGCAAGCTATAAAAAAGTAATTAAAAGGATTAAAAACAGAAGATAATCAGTGTTGCTACCATTCCAGTGGAAAAGTATTACAAAAGTTCTTCAAGTGCAATATAAAAAAATGGTTTGCATAAATAACAAATTATTGAAGTGAAATATGTGCTCTCTAGTCTCAACGTAACATAAAATATACTAAAATACAATTGAATGTATTCTTCTGCTTCGAGACTTTACAGTAACTATTTAATCATGAGTATTTTACGGAAGTATGTGTTATATCGTGCCCTTAGAAGTCCTAAATGTAAAATTATCGTTAAATGTCCATTAATGATCTGAGTTATTTACTCAGGAGTTTCGTTAAAAATAAATTCATCAAAAGTGCTTAGTTAACGTGACTCACTACGCTATCGAAAATATTAAGTGAATTTATCAAAATCGGGAGTTTGGACCTTCATAAACAGAATATTTTATCATTGGGTCAGGTCGCAATCAAAAGTGACAAAAATTATTCACCTTAACAATAAAATCGTTAAGGTTAAAAGAAACTCTCACAGTTTGTGATTTCACCATACACGTAATGTTCTCAGAAAGAAAGCTTCTAAGATCAAATAATCTTCAACGTGCCGACGATCATCGACTTCCGGGAAGCAACATTTCAAGACTAGCATCAAAAGGTCCTACGACGAACAAAAGACTGAAAGGTGGAGGAGACACCGTTTCGAACGTTAACCCGAATCAACATATCATTGGCAGTATCAATAACAAGCTGTTTCCAGCCTTTCCAAGTTTCACGGATTTAAATCGCGGCCTAAATTCTAGCGTTCAGCCGTTAAAATCATTCCAAGCTTTTGTGGGCGCAGACCCTGCTAATTATTCGGCTGCTCCTGTTATTAGGAAACAGTCAATTTTTTCTTCACCATCCATTAAGTACTTAGCAAGTGATTTTGAGAATATTTGCTGGCATTTTTCATCCTTCTTGTTGCTTGTCTTGTCTGTTTTTTCTTTCGTTTCTAATATGCAGGTGGGGAAAAATAATTCGTACGTACCACTAGTGGAATGGAGAGTTAAGCCTGATCCTGGAGACTGACATTTATTATTTAGAAGTAACAAAGAAAACAACATAAAGTTGTTGAAGCTTGTCAAATGTAAATCACAGAAAGTGCTTTTTGAAATTAAATTTGAGCCAATGGACTGACAACAACTACAGCTCAAATACGAGGAAATCGTTAGTTAGCATATTTGTTATGTTGTTTAGTTTTTGTCGTTCTTCCATGTGAGAATTTATATAAGAATACAATCGGAATTAAAGGACCTAATAACAGAAGTTGATAAACTCGTATAAACTAATTATATCTTTGCTAAAAATCCAATCGAAGCTTCAACCGAGAGTTTCAGTTCTATAAACAGTGCCCAGTTAAAGTCGTCGTCCACTTTTGTGGAAGGCTTCGATCAAGACAATAGTTTCTTTTTATTTCTAGTCTTATTGTTGTAAGTTTTGCACTTCATTGATGCACAGTTATTTCAGCCTAAACAATTTTTCTCACAATTCGGAAGTAGGTGTATCATTTAAAGTAAAATAATAAAGTTTACATTAACTTTACATTATAGCGCATAAAGCATAACTTAAACATTTAATAACTAGTCCTTCATAAATCATTGTTCGGATACATAATTCTAATCCTGTTATTCTAGTCCTTAAGGAAATAGATAAGTCAGAGTACTAAGCCCTCGCTTTCTCCTCTCTCTCTCTCTTTTCACTCAAGAAAATCTATTCATCGTAGGAAATGTGCTGTTTCCGAGAAGTGGCTTAAAAAGCAAAAAAATGATTTGAATGAGCATTAGTTTTGTCGAATCATTACGTTTATGGCGTGCTCATACTCGTTAAAAAAGTTTAGATTTTTTTAAATTGCTTGTCTTTGCAATATATTTCCACATATCACCCGACAAAATAATTCTTTCTTAAATCATTTCTTGTTTCTAAACCAGCATTCTCGGAAAACTAGCATATTTTTAAGGTACATCAGGAAGCAAAACAAACGCATTCTGAACTAAATGTTTAGATATTAATGATTGTATATAGAGCATGTAAAACTATTTATACTACTTAAATATCTGTACAAACCTAATATCAACTAGTTTCTCAATCCACTTCCTTTAGTCAAATATAAATTCGATAATTGCTAAAATTAAGACATTTTCGTATAAGGAGCAATACAGCTTAAAGCCTACAGTTTAAGTTAATAGAATACATATTTATATAGCACCCTTAAAAACAAAAAATTTAATCCAACTATTAAAGTATCAGGTACGAATAAATATAGTAAAGCAGGATAAAAAGATGCCAAACGCCCCGGTTTCTATTGAATTTCAACAGCAGGAACAACATGAAAACGATATTTATGATGATTCTGTTGCGGGAACAACAATTATTAACGGGTTCCCCAACAATATCCATGTGAATAGCACACATTTTTTTCAAAATTTTACAATGCTCTGTTCGCACTTTGGGCATTCAATAAACGCATTCTTTCATAGACTTGGAAATGATGTTGGCAGAGTTAACGATGCTAATGATATGGATGATAAGGATGATCGTCGCGAATACGGTGCTGGTAATGCTGCGGATTCAGAATTGCTCCCTAAAGGTAATTTTCATATATGTAAATATGTTATTATGATCAACCTTATAAATGGAATTATACAAAAAATTTTGATTTTGTCATAATTGTTAAGGGTTTAACCTGCTTGTCTAATAATAGTCTCAAATTTCACAAGTAAAAGTATATTGAAAAATTCGAATTGACAAAAGTATAATTAATTTTTATTTTTTTATTTGTTGTTTTTATTTTGAAAGTTTCTAATTATTAAAAATTTTATGCATGAGCTTTTATCCAGACTTGAATATGATCTTTTTTTTTGCTTTAGCGCTACAGCTCCTTTCGGGCCTTCGCTTGGAGATAGTTAGAGTATCTCATTATCTTAATCAAATGTATTGACACTCCACAAGGTGATATGGTCAGTACCCCGCTTTGGCCGTGTGTCCGTCCACCCAGCTGCGATACGTTCTGATATTTAAGCAGCACGTTTCATAACTGGACGGGCTTATCGTCCGTCCGAAGAATCACTCGAACTAAATCTGGTTGTCTCCAACGAGACTTGAACCAGGGACCTTCCGCTTACGGGATGAGTGCTCTAACCACTACACCGCGCGGACTATGATCTTCCGTGGAAAAATTCATTGAATTGATTAGTCACACTGAGAAAGCATTCGTCGATAGGAATTTAGAATTTTGTTGCTCGTACTCAAAATTTCATTTAAAACTCGAAATAACAAATAATCAACATGATCAATATTTTTGGGGCTTTGAACAATGAGAGAAATTAAAACTGTCTCTTATGAGTCAATAACGTTACTGTAGCTCCATCAAAATCCTCAATAATTTAGGGCGTTTCTTCAAAAAATTATGTGGTTGTTTAAATGTTATCACTTATCCAGCAACCAATTTATGCAATCACTAAGAAGTGGTTTTTAGCTAAAAAAACGAACCATATGCTTCTGGTAAAGTTAGCTATTCTTTCTTCAGGTGCCTTAAATGCTACTTAAACTTAAAACAAGGCCAACTAACCGGGCAATCACATTCGGATATATATATATATATATATATATATATATATATATATATATATATATATATATATATATATATATATATATATATATATATATATATATATATTTTATAAGAGATTTGAGAATGTCCCTGTAAAAATACTCGCTGTAAAAACAGATATTTAATTGGGCGAAACATAACAATGGGACTTTCGCCATACCTCCCAAAGTTAACAAAGGGCAAAAAAACAAAATGTTAAGCTTAAACCCAAGAATGGCAAATCTGCCTAAGAATGACATACCTCCCTCAACGGATATCTGAAGGCGACGCTATTTCTCTGTGATTGATGTAGCTTATGATTGTTGGTTAGATCATGTTCCTAATACATCTCTAGCTTGTCAAGTACAACGCTTTCGGGTATTTATAAGCTAGCACCAGGCTTCTGAATATTTCCCAAATTTATATACTTTCTCTGAACAAATCAGGACAACGGTTGATGAAGCTGTTTCAGCCGTATCGACATTTGATGAGGTCCGCCGAGTCTTAGCGACGCTCTCAGCAAGGAACTATCGAAAACGCTTAGCACAGGTATAGAGATCGCATCTTCATATCCGACAGTCTCTGATTTTGTAGTGTTAGTCATCGCAGGCGTGATACTTATCGCCCTCTTCTTGCTAGAAAGCACCGTACTAACTACCTGTGTCCAGATGAAGACACGAGGGAGTTTTGCCCACGAGGAGAGATAACGCTCACTCAATGATTAGCAACAGTCCTGGATGAACAGCATGCGTGCCTCATTCCTGATCTGAGACTATTGCCTAATGGATCGCACGACTGACTTCTACCTGATCCAGCCCTTGAGCGGGCATGGTTGTTTTCAACCCTACTTGCACAATTGCAATTAGTAAGTCGCGGTCTCGACTGTAGGTTTTGCGGAGGAGAGCAAGTTGCATGTTAAGAAGAGGCAGGCTACGCCGAGACCTTTACAAGGAAACAAGAGAGCTCTCCCCGAGTAGCCTTATCAGGGGAGAGGCTTCGATCGTTTGACAAATGGAACCAACTGGCACATTATGTCCAAACAGTCCTAAAAGACAACAAGGGTTCACAGCAGCCGGTACGTCGGGGTTGTAGGATTAATTTCCTAGCAATCCCTCTTCTCCTACTAAAGGAGGGATCTCCCAACTTAAAGGTGCCCTCGGCGTTGCAGAACGAGGCTTTGTTCTAAGTAATATGTCAAACGGTTCCAGGCTAGGTTCTCGGATTGACAGGGGAGGTGTTTAGTGAGTCGGGGCCACTAGATTCCGTGGATGCATATTCTTCTAAGCTGCCATGTTAAAATGATCGAAGTTTTTTTTTTTTTTTATTTCTGTTCACGGACAGGGCCAAATATACAAGTTTTACAATTTGTGGCTTAAATTACAATGTTGTTTTATAATTCTTCATTTCGAAATAATATATTTGATCTCAAAATTCTTTTCATATCATTAAGTCCAAGTCCAAGTCTTTCATTAACTACATTACAAGCTCTATTAATAATATTTCTATGTAAGTAAGTAAGTAAGTAAGTTAGACTCGAGTCTAAATTTTTGGCAAACGTAATATTGGTAGGTCTTAAATATCTTGGTGAAACATGCCAGTTAATTTTACCTAGTAAATCTGGTGCGTCAACTAGAGAGTTTATTATTTTATACAATAATAGTACATCTTGATATGTACGACTAGATTCAAGAGTAGGTAGATGAGTTTTTTGTAACATATAAGTATAGTTATGATCACCAAACAACATGGGAGAACCGATACGAAAAGAATATGTTCTTAAGAACTTGTGTTGAGTTTTTTCTATTTCAGCTGAGAGCCATTGTGCGTTTAGTGACCATATTTCTGAACCATATGTCAACAAGGGTTTAACTAGAGTTTTGTATAAATGCAAAAATACTGATGAATCATTGAAATCTTTACTGTATCTTATTATAAAACCTAATTTTTAAAATGCTATATTAACTACATGATAAATAAGATTTTCGAAGGATAAGGAACTATCAAAGAAAATACCTAAATCTTTAATTTTATCAACTCGAACCAAATTGTGGTTATTTATGGTATAATTATAATTATGGAATGTAATCTTGTAGAATTTAATGATGGCACATTTTTTAACATTAAACTCAAATCCATTCTTGCAAGCCCAGATATTAACCTCATTTAAATCACTTTGTAGTTTTAGATAATCTTCGTGACATGAAATGGACTTAAAAAGCTTAAAGTCATCCGCAAATAGCAGCAACTCTGAATATTTAACAACATTTATAAGATCATTGATCATGTAAATGAATAACAATGGCCCGCAATGAGAGCCTTGTGGAACACCAGAGGTGGCTTCGAATATAAAGTTCTCATAATTTTTAATTTTTACGGTTTTTTAAAATGATTCAATCCATTTAAAAGCATTCCCTACTATTCCTAGCTTTTCCAATTTTTGCTATAGGATGTTGTGGTTGACTTTGTCAAAAGCTGCTCTCATGTCAGTATATACGGAATCAACCTGCGTTTTGCATTTTAAACTGTCATTAATGTAATTGGTATATAGAGCTAAATTAGAAATTGTAGAACGTTTCGGCATAAAACCATGTTGGTTTCTAATGATGACTTTCCGTAAATATATTGAAAGTTGCTTTTCAGTTAGAGAGTCAAAAATTTTGCCAAAAATTGAACTCTTGACTATTGACCTATAATTCGCAACATTCTGCTTGTCACCCTTTTTCGGTACAGAAGTAAGATTTTTGATAGATTAAAAATAAAGGCTTTGAAAAGTAATCTGCAAACGTATTTAACAACAATGTTGTAAAACTTTTTTCCACCACTTAATAAGAAATTATTGCGTTCAAAATTTGTAGCTTTTTCAAATATCATTATCTTTTTTTGCGGTCACTTGGAGTCACAGACAAAATAAATAAACGAGGCTGAAACGAAAAATGTAACCCAATGCTACAAGGCCACTTGCCCAAGAACACATATACACACACACACACACACATATATATATATATATATATATATATATATATATATATATATATATATATATATATATATATATAATATATATATATATATATATATATATATATATATATATATATGTATATATATATATATATATATATATATATATATATATATATATATATATCTATCTATATATGCATATCTATATGCATATATATATATATATATATATATATATATATATATATATATATATATATATATATATATATATATATGTATATACTCTTTATTATACTACTATGACTCTCTTAAAACAAAATTTCAAAACTCAACTAAAATAACGAGATTTAAAAGTATACAGCCACTTGGAGCTAAATAAAGGATAAGTGACAAATTCAGTTACGTAAAAGCTATAGGGCTTTTAAATAGCCTACCAAATAATTTGAAAACTTTAAGTTATTCCTCAAGGAAATACAAAATTAAAACTTGGATTATATACAATCAATAAGCAATACTATTGTAAACACTAGGAAAAAAATACTTCGTAAGATGAAAAGAATTTATTTTGTAAATATCAATCAATTCTCACTTTTCAGTTTTTAAGTTTAGTCTTCGATTTAGGTTATAGTAACAGTTTTTCAACCAGACCTGTGAACAGGTAACACTGTTTACCTCTACAGGTACTCTTATTACTTATGAAGCAATTTAATATTAAATATATGTAACACTTGTAATACTGGTTCAATAAATAAATAAATGAACATATATATATATATATATATATATATATATATATATATATATATATATATATATATATATATATATATATATATATATAATATATGCATATATACATATCTATATATATATATATATATATATATATATATGTATGTATGTATGTATGTATATATATATATATATATATATATATATATATATATATAGTAGAGTCCGGTTATAACGACGGCCAAGGGACAGGTGATATGACGTCGTACTAACCGGAAGTTGTACTAAACGAATCGATAGTTTAATTTTTGTTAAAATAATTACATACATATATACATATTGTATGGACGTATTAATATGTACATATGTGACCATCAGAGAAAAAAAAAATTCATAAATAACTGTATAAATTAAGATTAGTTATTAATCACTGTTTGATAAAAATCACGCATGTTTACTGCCAGCAGAAGCAAGATCACCTACATCGCCTGATATGGATTTTGAAGACTCTTGCTCATTAAAATCTTTTGACGTTGGTTTTCTCTTAACTAAGAAGTCTATTATTAGATGCTGAGTTTTGGGTTTAACAAGCTTCTTGTAAAGCTCTTCATTCCAGAGGTGCAAGCATGGAGATCCCGTTTAAATTGTAATGCACGTTCTTTGTTAGGATCATGAGCCAAAAAATGATTTGCCACATTTGAGGCAAACTTTAAGCCCTCGCGGATCAAACTAGCCGTTATTTGATAACTTCACCATCACTCTTTCATTAGGATCGTCAGACGTTTTATTATTTCTATCAAATCCTCCACATCCAAAGGTTTTCAGTCAGCAGTTCATCGAAATCGTCAAAGCCTTCACCACCGATTTTGTGTGACAATGATATTTTCTTTATATACACATTCTGGCCATATTTTCTTCCAGCAAGCATTAAGGGTGGATCTCCGAAGTTGTTTAATTGCAATAAAAGCAGATGTAATACAATCCTTTATTGTATTGTATAATTTTTCCATGCTTCTGTTACCATTATCTTTTTTTCCTCAACTGCATCCAAAATATATTTAAATATTTGCTTAACATAATATATTTTAAATGTTGCAATTATGCATTGATCCAGGACTGGATCACGGATGTGGTATTCGGTGGCAAGTACATTGTTTGGATATTTGGTTGTTCTATTATAGAATGAGTGGGTGCGTTATCAATAAGCAAAAGAACTTTAAATTTGATGCTTTTTTGTTCTAAATATTCCATGACTTCTGCATTCATAAAATCATTTTTTTTTTTTCAATATTTGGCCGTCATTCATGTCTTCTTGTTTGTCATCCAATAAACAGGAAGCTGATTAATGTTCCGGCTTTTCAATGCTCGGGGTTTGAGTGACCGGTTTATTAATAACGGCTTTAAAATTCGATCATCAGATGCGTTACTGCTCAGTAAAAAGTCACCCGATCTTTAGCCGCTTTGAAACCACCAGCAAATTTTTCTGACTTAGCTTAGTAAGTTCTAAAAGGCGTTTTTTTTCAGAATAGCTCCGTTTCATCGGCATTAAATATTTGGTTCGGTAAGCAACCGCCCTCTCCAATTATTTTCATCAATAGTTTTGGACAGCTATTTGCAGCATTTTCATTTGCTAATGCTATTTCGCCTTTTAGTTTGACGTTATGATACGCATGTCTTTTCAGATATCCTGTCAGCCATTATATGCCCACTTGTTGATGGCTCTGCCTCCTGCTGATGTTGATGAATCCTTAGTGCCTTTTCTTTAATCAATTTTCATCGATTGTAAGAAAATGCTGTTAGTATTTTGCCTATGCATATGTCTATTCTATCTCTTGCCTTCTCTCTAAGGCTCCCCCTTCAAGCACTTGCCTAAATACTAACATTGTGAAAGTGTCTTGGTATTGAGTGTGTGAAAGAATGCTTTGGGGTTTTATATACAGATTATTCGTAAACTATTAATCGTGAACTATTAACCCCATTTCGGCAGCAGGTAGCATTTTGGAAATGCCATAATCCTTCGTGACTATAAAAAGATATTATTGTTACATTTGAATTTTCGATTAACGACAGCAAGATAAACATGAAAGCTACTCAAGTGCATATTAGGCATTGTTTACTATACGAGATTGATGTTGAACTCAGCGTAGCGCGGACGCATCGCGATATAAACAGAATGCAGTTTAAAAACCAACCATGATCAGGACGCACTAAGGAGATGATAAATGGTGATATATTGAAAGCAATACAAGGAGATGACAAAGTCAACATCGCAGAATTATCGAAGAGGTGCTAAATCCAAAAAATCACTATAGAAAGAAATGTGGTAAAGTTAGATGCTTGGTGGATACCCCACGAACTTTCGCAAAGGAACAACCGAGACAAAATGCTCTGCTGTGCTCCCATCTTTCTTGTCAGACTTTTCAAGGATTTCTCCGACACATGGTTGCTGAGGATGAAAAAAAGGGGCCTGTATAAGAACGCGAAACGGTCCCGGCTGGTTTGCATGCGAAAATCTACTTCAAAAAGTGGCTTACGTGCACGGAAAGTTTTATTATCTTTTTGGTGTCATTTTCGAGGAGTATTTTCTTGGGACCGTCTGCAGCTATATCAAACTTTAACTGCGGGCTTGTGTTGTTAGCAATTGAAGCAGCTCCATCAAGCAATGCGTTATAAAGTCCTACGTTATTAAACGTTCATGGATTTAGCTTTCACGAAGATAATGTGAGTCCTCACAAACAGCTGTGGCTACTCAGCTCACATTAACGGAGGCTGGCTGACAATCTTTACCTCGCCACCAAATTTTTCCCCGATCTGTGGCACCTGCACAACTGCTTACAGAATGCA
This sequence comes from Odontomyia ornata, assembly GCA_963969285.1. NCBI lineage: Eukaryota > Metazoa > Arthropoda > Insecta > Diptera > Stratiomyidae > Odontomyia > Odontomyia ornata. Next base: position 1,536,126 of record OZ017743.1, read on the forward strand.
AAACTGAAGAGGATCTTGTTACAGGACTAAGAAAATTTTTCGTGAGCAAAGGGGAAAATTTCTACAGGAGAGGAATACAACAACTTCCAGGATGTTGGAGACAAGTCAGATACTAACATAATGGTGATTATATACAATAACATATTAGTTTAGTTAAGCAAATAATGAATAACGTGTAAATTATGTCATTCAAAACTGAAAAAACTTTTGCACACATCATTTAAATTATATTCAACATCGCGACAAGGTTGAGACAACGATATCGCGTTTGACTATACAATCTTTTTTTCAGTGCAGAAATGAAAAACTAGGCATAAAAATTTACTTCGCCAACAAATGCGGGATGTCTAATTGTAGAAAGTAAAGCACTAGGAAGCATCTTTAGTAAAAAATATTTGCAGAGAAATAACTTTATTGCCTTGCAACATTATATAAGCGAAAGGTAGCGATAATAGTATTCCAAGTTCACATATTTTCTTGTAAATCGGAAAAAAACTGGTAAAATACGACATCGGAGTATACGTTAACAGTAAGCATACTATAAAATCGAATCTGCCAGGAGATCGACGGAAAAATGACTAAAAGGTCAAAGGAGTCTACGAAGTTGTTTGCCTTGAATGTCATATGAATTACGTACCATGGAGAATAGTATGCTCCTATCAAAAGGAAATTGTACTCCAACTATGAAATGTTGGCATCAATGACGAATAAACTCAAGAAACACTGCAATGTCATAACCATCCAATATTTCGTCCATCAGGAGGCGTTGGAAAATTCATTCCAAGTACCACATATCTGATAGGATTTTTAGGGACTATCTGAAGGATCATAGCCTACTTTATGACACGATGAGAGTTTGTCAGAAGGTGGTAGCTACATCGGGCCCCATTCTCGGCCTGACTTGTGAAACATCTCGTATGATGGACCATTGAAGCTTAACTGCCAGATGCTTCACGCTTGATCAGCTGTCCGCTGGGCGTACAGGTGAATATGCGCAACTTTATGTTAATGCGCCAAGTGAGGGCGTGGAAGAATGAATGCTCATGGCTTCAGTATGGCACTGAAGAAAACCGAAGTGGTCATCCTGACAAAGAAGAGAATCTCCAGAGTAAGGACTATCAGTATCATGGAAATGCTGGTCGAGTAGAAACCAGCTGCAAAATGCCTTGTTGTACTGATATACTCATCGATGAGTTTTTCCAAGCAAATCAGGGCAACAGCAGATAAGATTACAATGGCTGTATCGGCACAGATGGCTGGTGGCCAGCAAAAGGGAACCCCCCTCATCAAAAAGATAACTCCTGAAGTGCATTCTGTGCTACTCCACGGATAGGTTGACGCTCTCAGCAAGGAGCTGCACCGAAAGCGATTGCCACAGATGCGGAGACAAAAAGCGTTGCGAAATGCATGCGCACATCGAACAATCTCCGAATCTGTGGTGTTGGTGATAGCAGGGGTGATGCCTGTCACCTTCCTTGGAAGAAATATCTGCCTGTGAAGAAGCGAAGCTGACAGGGAAGCAGCAGCAAAGGAGGAGAGACGATGCTCACTTTGAGATTGGTGACAGCCCTAGGAGAGTGACACAAAGAGAAGTTGGACTGCGCGCCTAATGCCTGAATTGAGGCCGTGACTCAATCGAAGGCATCATGAAATTGACCCAACTCATAAGCTGATGTGGATGTGTTCAATCTACTTGCGCATGATTGGCAAGTTACGGACTCCGGACAACGTGCCCTGTGTAGGAGACGTGGATGACACCTGTCATACACTTTTCGCCTGCAAAAAATGAAAAAAGCAGCGTGTCGTCGTCTTCAATGAGATTGGAGAGCTCTCCCCGAAGACTATAATCAGAGAGATGCTTACACCCGTTAGCAGATGGAACCGTGTAACACATCATGTTCAATCTGTCCTGGATGACAAAAAGGCACACTTGACCGTTGCTGACATCAGTATTCATCCTTTTTTCCTCCGGAGCTCGCGATATTCACAAACTTTTGTATTCATCCAGTTTCCTCCAATCTCCTATTTCCTGCACTATCCCCAAATTTTCCCACCCAATGTTGTATTTTTCTTTGACTATGTGTCAAAGTCAAGAAAAACTCGCTACCGCAGATGTTGCTGTTGAACCTCGTTTGATGATCCGTTCCGTTTATTTGATGTGCTCTTGCCATCTGATTTTTGCTAGTCGTTTCGTTTGCCCAACATAAATCATGTTGCACGCTGGGCAGTGGTCTTGTAGATATCTCCTTTCTCGTCCTTGTTTTTCGGGCCCTTCGCTGATCCTAAAGCTGCTTCTATACTGTATTTTCTGCTGGCGAAAGCTGCGTTATTTCCCATCTTTCTTATTATCCACTCGAGCTCCATAATTCCAATTGTAGTCGCCCGTTTTTCATTGCTACCGTTATCATCCAGAGAATCATCATATTGTATACTACCATTTTGTGTCCTGTGTAGTTTGACATTTTTTTCCTTTAGCACTAAAGCCTCTTTCGGGCCTTCGCTTAGAGATAGTTAGAGTATCTCATTATCTTGATTAAATGCATCTGCACTCGGGAAAAGGTATGTGGTCAGCACCCCGCTTTGGCCGTATGTCACAGCGGCGATACGTTCTGATTTGAAAGTAGTACGTATCATAACTGCAGAATCGCTCAAAACAAATCTCCTTGTCACCAACGTTCGAACCGGGGACCTTCAGCTTACGCAGTGAGTATTCTAACCACTACACTACGCGGACTAGTAGTTTGAGATTCTTTCTGTGGTTTTCTCCTTCCTATATATGTCAAATTCAAGTTTAATGTATTGGTTGTCGGATGATTTGCTATGGTGTGTGGTAACAAAAATTAAAGACAAAGTATTTGTATTACCATAGATTGTTTTATTTTGCAGATACATAATTCGGAACCTATTTTAGGTCCTTCTTCAGTGCTTACGTACTTGCTTACTGCCAGTGGGCATTGTGGAAGGACCCAAGATAGGATCCGAAATACGTATTGGTATTTTTAACCGTTTTCAAGGTAAAACTGCTGTGACACACTAACTGATAAATAGTCAAATAGATAGATTGCGATTTCAATAGTTTTGCAAACCTAAAAAGCAATACCTATTCAACCGCATACTTTTAGAAGAAATATAAACAGACTTTAAAATGCCATAGAAAATGTAAAATAAATTTTATCAAACCGGCCACAAATCAGTACCTACATTTATTCATATTGTTGAACATTTTGCGAATTTTTGCATCGAAATGGAAAAATGAATTTGGCATCAATGCAATGAAATTCATCTCAAACTTTTTGGGGGACTTTAAAGCCGGTCCGAAAAAATTTGAAAAAGTAGCGATTTATTGCTCAACATAATCTCTTCTTCGCTCGATACACTTGACCCAGCGATGCTCCAACTTCTTTAACCCGTCTAAAAAATACGTTTTCACAAGGTCTGCAAAGTAGGCCTCCGTGGCGGCGAAGACCTCCTCATTCGACTCAAACTTCTGCCCGGCAAGTGACTTTTTTAAGTTTGGAAACAAAAAGAAGTCGCACGGAGCCAAATCTGAAGAATACGGTAGATGGGGTAGCCCAATTCAACCAATTTGGCCGCGGTGACGGCGGAGGTGTAAGCCGGTGCGTTGTAGCAGTTGCTTAGCTTTATTGACTTGCCATTGCCTTCTTAAAAGATTTGCTATATTCTGGTGAAATCTCAGTTATGTATCTTCATTTGAAAGTTATGATCAGAGTTATATGTATGCCGGCAACACAAAAAAATATACGAGCGAAACTAACCATCTTTGGAAAGTCGGCTAAGAGGTCAGTTCCCGTCGATATTTTATATGAAAATCACTAAATTTAATTTCAGGCACATTATTTATAAAAATGTGAAAAATGAATGCACTTCGTAGCGATACAATTTTCAAACGTCGCGGGTATTGGCTCTATAATTATCTGTCGTGAAATTTTTAATTTCTGGCTTTACTTTGCAAATCTTTCCATAACCTTCCCATCACCTGTGAATACTGAGCCGGAGGAAAAATGTTGAAAAGAAAAGCTTTCGTGAAATTTTCTTCAAAGACATTTAAGCTGCACTCAGAGTTGATTGATTTGCCATTTAAGATAGAAAAGATCAAACAAAATGTACCGTTTGTCAAAAAATTAAGAACACAGATCTATAATCAAAACCTTAAAAGATAGAAAATTAATAGGTATATTTCATAGGAAAGTCCATTAAAATTCGTTTTCTTGACTGCAATATATCATATTTTACTATTAACACGTGCGGAGTCTTTGAAAGCATTAAGATTGTGCGCCGATACATTTCATCCCAACATGTTGTCTCTCGTATGCAACCTCTATAATGAAAATCCAATGTCGTTTCTTCTACTTCTTTAAAGCACTACATCCCCTCTCGGGCCTTCGCTTAGAGATAGTTAGAGTATCTCATTTTCATGACCGTATTGATTTTTTCGGAAGTTGGTTTGGTCAGTACCATGCTCCCGTGTGTCTGCTCAGCTATGATATGATTTAATTAAATCAGTGCATATCACTACTGAGTGAACACTCGTAATCTGTCCGAAAAATCCCCTTAACTAAAACACGTTGTTCACCAACGTGATTTGAACCTGGGACCTTCGGCTTATGCGTCTCATGCTCTAACCACTAGACCACATAGACTACCCAATGTCGTTTACCGGTATTTAATTTTTGTGACTTTCAAACGGGACCTAATACAAATTATGTACAGTGCTTTGGTGAAACCAGGATTGTTCATATAAACAAGTTGAAGTAGCAGGAGAGTGCTCCTGCCAGAAGATATATCATAGTTTTGGAAAACAATTAGTAAATCAAACAATATATTCTGCATGTTCAAACTTGATTTGTATAAAGGTTCCATAAATTGAGTTCGAAAAATTATTATGGTTATTGTGTTTTTGAATTCGCCACCATTTTGTTTCAAGTATTTTGACCCCGTCGCTTGATTATTCATGATAACACATCAATATTGCAAACCATTTTTAAAATTTTCTTCAAAATTCCTACATATTTGTAGTGTCTAGGTCTGTTGCAAACATGTATCTCCCTAGTATCACGTATTAATGTTCTTGTAATTGTTAAATATTCGATCGGTTGTAAGTTAGCTGTTTATTGTTCAATTATTGTGAAATTTTCAAGACACATACGATTGCTTTCAAAACACTTAAATTGTAACTTTTAGGTCCCAATTTGATTTTATAGGCAAAAACAATAAAATTTAAAAAATGTACTATTATTAAGAAAGTTGATCGAATTTCGGCTTCTGAGGTATTTGTTGCCCTTGTACTCCTAAAGTCTTACCTCTGTGGTTTCTTTCAGAGTTTTCAGGTAAAAGATGTCCAATCGCGAGGGGGGACATAACATTTTCGTACATTTCCGCTTCCTCTGCACCCCTCAAAGCAAAACTTGATATTTTAAGACCTGTTTCGAAAAGATCTCATTAATACCTTTCATTTTTTACCCATATTGCTTACATGCGATGAAAATTTTTTTCAGGGGCCACTCGCTTATACCCATTTTTATTTTTTTATGGTGAAACTTTCAAGAGGGCGTCACTTACACCTTCTTACAAAATCTTATGTTTCTAGCTTATGTAGTTTGCGAGAAAAAGTGGTGTGACACACGGACAGACAGGAGGGGATTTTTTGTAAAATAATTTTACAAAACCCTAAAAAGGGGGGAAAACTTGCCTTAAACTTATTTATGGTCTACAAAAATATAAAAAAAATCTCTATCCTTGATTGTAACATACGAAAAATAAAAGCGAGTTTCTCCGAAAATTGTACGATTGCAAATCATAGTACTGAAGTGACAAAAATTTTTAGATATAAACGTGGCTGTAGGAATTTATCACAAGTCTTATATAATTGATTTCAATTAGAACTCAATTTCAAAATTGATGAAGACCCGTTGTTAATTTAATTTTTCTTATGTGTGGACCCAATGAATAAGAACCACAGGCTAATGAATATTTGGTTTCACAATCAGTAAATTATTGTAATATTTATGTTGATTGCGTTGCAGAATTTTTGCAACATTACTGCTAACAGTGAATGTTTTAATTGAGTTTTGCAAATATGCTAAAAATGGGAACATATCTTCTGAAAATGATTAATGTCATCATTTGTTTTTAAACCCTCCGAGACTAGACAATATAAACTAACAACCATACATTGGAAACCCATAAATTTATTACATGTCTAATCGATTTTTAACCGACTTCCAAAGGAAAGAAGATTATCAATTCATCACATCTATTTTTTTTGCTTTTTTTTATCTATGTTCACGCATAACTTTTAAGCAGAGATAGATAGAAGAGTCCTGTTTTTGGCAAATGATGCGTCTTTCTTCCTGTTAGGTCCCGTTTAAAGGATAAGAAATTTAAGAAACGGTAAAGGACTTCTACCGTTGAAACTAAGAAATTTTCGACTTTCACCCCGATTTTTCAGCATAACTGATCGACACGTGTAAGGATTTTGATTGTAAGGGTTTCAAATGAAGGACAACATATTGATTGTAATCCTTCCAAGGATTCTGTAGATATTAAAAGTTCAATATGATACATTGATGTCGAGAAAATGAATTTAAATAATGTTTCGTACGAAAAGTGTCAATTAGTTGGCAATCTTCAAGGATTTGATGGAGATACCCAGTCCTTTGGTGACGGATGATAAAAGTGATCAGTATCCTTAATTTTCTGCATGAACGGTACATTTATGTCAATCGTTTCTACCGGAAATAACCAATAAATTACTTCTAAATGTGGCATAAATACAATTCAACAATAGTTAGAGGGAACATTTCAGGATGCTTTTCTCTTCCGCATTCATTCTTTGCTTACCGATGAGCTTAGTGAAGGATCCTTCTTACATTCTTAGACCTAAACATTACACATAGGATTTATAAAAGAAGAAATAATAAGGATTGAATGATTGCAAATTATAGAGTTGATTCATTACTTTCTAGTTAATACTATACATTATAACATATGCCCACAAATCTAAAATTAGTAAGTTCCATACTAAAGACCGGCGAGAATCGCAACCTGAAAAGAGATACTTTTCCTTCTGTAACTGATCATAACTTCACAGATGAAGATTAAAATGCAAAGCCGAGTTTTCATTGAACTATAGGATATAATTTTCTTGAAACTTTCATGAAAATTATGTACCATAGTTAACTGAAAACGAAGCCGATGGGTATCGAATAAACGTGAACGAATGATACGGTTAAGAAGGATTTTTTCAAGTAAATTTCTTGAGATTGATTGCGGAGTGGACTTTATGTTTACATATATAAATATGTATGTCTATATATATATATATATATATATATATATATATATATATATATATATATATATATATATATATATATATATATATATCGATTCGAGTCATATCTGGTCATGGAAAGATTATTTTTGATGATAAAAAGGGTGAAATAAAAAACTTTTAGAAGAAAAAGAAAACCGACTTCGAAATGCCCTGAAAAGAACATAAATGCTTCCAACATCTGCACCACTACAAAAGAATGGGGGAAAATATGATATAGCACCGCTTCCATAAAATTTATTTCATGGTTTTTCGGGCATTTCGAAGTCGGTTTTCTTTTTTTTTTCTAAAAGTTTTTTATTTCACCCTTCTTATCATCAAAAATAATCTTCCCATGACCAGATATGACCCGACATGTATTTTACCTCCTCTTTGGGAACTAGTAAAGGCGTGCTCTGTTGCTAACGGCCTTCCGACAACCTTAAAAATTGATTTAATATTATTTTGTGCATGAAGTGTAGATTGATTGGCCAGATAAAGTACCGGAGAAGAAGGAGGTTGAGCTTCACTTGATAGGTTGAATTGATATTCAGAATCAAATACAGTAGACCTTGCAAATATTAGTTTTAAGATATGATTATCAAAACAATAAAATGACTTCATTAGGCAACAAAAAAAGTAGCGAGAATACGTACGTCGTTCATCTGACACAAGACAGAACATTTCGCTTCTACAGAAAAGTGCAATGAAATGAGAACGATATTTGTGTTTCAACTAGAAGCTGGAAGATAAAAAATTATCACTGATAAAATTAACAATTGTAGATACATTTCACAATAAGCATACACGTGCTTTAAGCAATATGCGATTCATATCAAATCAAATAATGTTATACATACCGTTAACTCATGCATATACGAGTGCTTATATGTAGACAGTCGTCGTAATGTTCGGAGTTTTCGATCTTCCAAGCTTTCATTTTCAGCTGAAAGGACCAAACTTGATGCATACTTGTGTATCGAATACTAGTGTAACCTATATATGCGAAACATTTATATGGAAACGATATATCTTTGTAATAGTAAAATCAAGAATCTTTGTTCAAAAGCATGTTAAATAGTGCAAAACAAATTTCAAACAAACTTTTGAGATGTTTACTAGGATTTTGTACTACTTACAAAACCCTATTGAAATCAATTTTGTCTGACCGTCCGTCTGTGTGTCACAGCAGTGCTATAGCAGCTACTGACAATAGACTTTTTTTGCCTTAGGGAGGTGAATGCCCATTTACGCACAGAGTGTGGGACTCCCATGTTCGCAAGAAGGCGACTGGACTACCCACTAAACGCCTCCCCTGTCAACCTGAGAGTAGACTAAGTATCTAAATCAAAAGTCGGGTAAGATCGAAGTAATGACATGTAAACTCAAAGACAAAACGTGTCTGCTCATTTAAATAAGCAAGGCCCGAGGGCTTTTCAAGAATAAAGAGAGGATATAAAATAAACAAAATAACTTACTAAAAATCGATAAAGCCGCTAAACGTAGTTGCTGAGCATATTGCAAACAATTTAAGCTTTTGGATGACCATTATTTTTGCTTAGGTGTCCAAATTCAACATATTTGGCTCAACTGGCTTTTATTGAAGGGAAGATCATATTTATTAATGTCCTGAAGGAAAATCTACTCGAAAATGCTGATGAACTTGAAATTAACCGTGAATTTCGATTCTACCAACATTACGACGCTACGCCTAAGTCAGCGATTGAGCAGTATTGGCTTATTTAGAACTGTCTTCCCCTGTACAGGTAAATGTAATTGAAAGTTTCTGGGCTTTTTGGATAAAACATTCGTAGCCACATTATTTGCAACAAAAATTATGTCAACAAAGCTTTGTTAGATAAATGGAACAAAATAGCCCGCGAAATGACAGGAAAGTTGGTTGAATGGATTCCAAATCGATTCAAAGCTATGTTAAGCCAGTTGTTCCAGTTGAATAACTTTAAGGAAAACTTGTACTATATCAACTAAGATATGACATAAAAAGTCGCCTTAAGTTTTATTATTTACTTGCTCAAAAATGAATTTTTCAAGAAGGAAAAATTATTGCTATAATTTTGTTAATTTGTTGCTGAACACACAAATTTTCCTTTAATTTTAGCTAATGTTACTGTGTTGCTAAATAAATAAAATTTCCTTTAATTTTGCTCCATTGTATTATTATAATGAATTGAAGCCGATTATATTGCTTCAAACAAATGAGTATTGATTAATTGATTCACATTTTCCTTGCTTTACAAATTCTGTCCTTAGTACGTAGAAAAAAACAACGCTGAGCAGGGAGCCAGACATGACATGAAAAATAATTTTCAATGTTTGATTCATATTTTTTATTACTAAGGTCACTGAATGTGCGTCTGTCTGTTTGTTCGTGTGTCTGTCATAGCAGTTTTTCTCCAAAACGATAGCAGCTATAAACACCAAACTTGATCGATAGATAAAAAGTGATGGCCTCTTGAATGTCGTGGAATGGTTTTAAAGTAGGTCCCCACATCTCAGAAGGGGAGCCTATACAGCATAGTATACTCAACTAGTAACCACACTCCATCAACCCTCCGGAAAAATCCGAACACAAGCCGAACAGCGAGCCATAAATCTTCGGTAACAGGTAGGTAGGTAAATCCTGACGCGAGGATTGGCGCGAATATAAACATATGCTTCGATGAGAAATTTTAGGATTACCATATCTCAAAAAATCAATAACTTTGCAGAAAACGAATTCGTTCCATGCAATCTTTTAGATTTTTATTAGGGCCTGACAGCACTCCTATGTTCTGAAATGCGTAAAAGAACACGTGCGTCGGAAATGTTATTTGCATTTTGCTTTGTTTCTTGAGCGCGCCAAACATGGGATCAGCTGTAATGCCCCGGATCAGCTGTCGTGCCCCTGGGAAAATTCAAAAAGTGTGCAACACAGGGTAAATGAAAGGTGTGGGTACTAGTTGAGTATACAGTAGAACTCCAATTATCCGAACTCCGACTATCCGAATCGCCGATTATCCGAATCACAAAAAATTGTCCAAAAAAAGTCTAAGTGCGCTATTATTCTTCCCCCCGCGAAGCCAGTGTTTGCGCGTTAAGTCTTGACTTGACTTGTCTTAACTTGCCGTTGTGCCTACACTGACTTCCCCCCGCGTGTGTAGGCACAACGGCAAGTTAAGACAAGTTCCGGCGCATTGCAGTCACGGCGCACCTGTCATTGTTTGTTTTGATTAGTCAGTGTGCTATTGACCTTGCTCGAGGACGCTACTCTTTCGCTACGGCTTACTTTTGTTTGTGCGTGTACAATACTGTATTGTTTTTATACCATGGCTTCGAAAAGAAAACGTGTTGTGCTATCGTTAGCGGACAAACTGAAAATTATAGAGCAACTCGATAAAGGTGTAACGGGTAAGAAGTTGTCTGAGATTTATGGTGTTGGACAAGCAACAATTTCTGACATTAAAAACAGTAAGTCAACACTTTTAAACTTTGTTTCGGTGCTTGAAAATGAAGATGGAAGTTCCTCCAGGAAAACAATGAAGACAGCAACCAACAAAAATTTGGAAGATGCCGTGTTTAAATGGTTTTTGCAGCAACGTTCTATGGGAAATCCGATTTCAGGTCCAATCCTTTGTGAAAAAGCCAAAATCTTAGCAGAAAAGCTTGGTTATTCATCTTTTAAGGCTAGTAACGGCTGGCTAAGGAATTTTAAATTCAGGCATGGTGTACGCGAGTTAGATTTGGCTGGTGAGAAGCTTTCAGCAGACTCTGCAGCTGCTGAAAATTTTATTGAAAAATTTAAAACTGCATCAGAATCCTATGATCCGGAGTTTGTTTATAATTCTGATGAAACTGGCCTTGTTTGGAAAGCATTACCAAAAACCACTTTGGCTTCTAAAAGGGAATCTAGTGCCCCTGGACATAAGGTCAGTAAAGAACGTGTTACAGTGCTTAACTGTGCCAACTCCACTGGAAATAATAAACTGCCACTTCTTTTGATAGGAAAATCAAGAAATCCAAGAGCATTTAAAAACGTAAAAAAACTTCCACTCTTCTACAAAAGTCAACCCAAGGCCTGGATGACTGCAGCTTTGTTTACCGAATGGTATGATGAAGTGTTTATTCCTGAAGTGAAAAAGCACCAAAAATCGGTGGGAAAAGAAGGCAGTAAGGTGCTTTTAATTGTTGATAACGCACCCACTCATCCTACAGCAGAACTGTTGGAAAGAGAGAATGGGCAGTTTAAAACGACGTTTTTGCCTCCCAATGTTGCAAGTTTGCTGCAACCCATGGACCAGTCTGTTATTGAAACAATGAAGCGCCATTACAGAAGGCAACTGCTGAGAAAACTGCTGATCGAAGGTGCTGAAGATGAAGAATTGGTTTTGGCAAATCATAGCAAAATAAATTTAAAGGACTGCTGTTACATGGTAGCGGAAGCTTGGAGTTTGGTTACGGCAGTGACGCTAAGACGTGCGTGGAATAAACTGAAAGGCCTACCGTCTGAGAAGAACAAAAAAAAAGAATCTGAAGAAAATGAGAAACAAGAATATGGAGAGGATGATGATGATGAAGATGCGTTGTCACTAGAGGAAATAAGAAAAATGATTGTAAAAATTCCTGGTTGTACAGAAGTAAGTGCTGAAGATGTAGGAGAGTGGATGGCTTGTGACACGTCTGACCCTGGTTTTCAAATTCTCAATGACGATGAAATTGTTGTAAGTGTGAGAGAAGATGTTGAAGTGGAAGTGGAAGAAGAACTTTCTGCTGATGTTGAAGTAGACGCTGGACCATCAGCTAGTGAAGCATTTGCCGGCCTCGAGACTGCTTTGAAGTGGATGGAGCGTCAGCCCGAGTGTGACCACTTGCAACTGCTCAGCGTCAAGCGAATGCGTGACCTGGCTGCCCGAAAACGGTTGAAGACCGCAAAACAGCTTACATTGACGGAGATGTTTAAAAAACAATGATTTTTATTTCTAAACTTGTACATAAGTACATTTTATTTATATTTAAAACATGTGAAAATTTCATGTTTCTTTCATTTACATAATTCAATAAAAAAATAGTGCAATATCAAAACGTAGCTTTTATTCTCTCCAATGGCAATTTTTTTTAAAAAAATCCGATTATCCGAATATTTGATTATCCGAATGGGTCCCGGTCCCCATTAATTCGGATAATTGGAGTTCTACTGTACTATGCTATACAGTTTTTTTTTTTACCGAAGGTAGTCTTGTGGAGTCTTGTGTGTCCCCGATTACACACTTTTTATCCGAAAGATCTGAAGAAAAAAATCATGGAGGTACGTCTTTATGTTTAAATCAACAACACATACTTCAGGAATGTAGTTTTAATGTTTATATACGGACCTTCATATAAGAACAAAAATATTGTGTTTCCTTTACCGTGTAATATTTTATTTTCGTCGTAGATACGTATTTTGAGGGTCACTTGGCCGCTTCTTCAGTACAAATGAATCACTTATTCTACACCTACCTATTTATATGCTAAAGGATTATAAATTAGAGTTAATAACATATTTAAAAAAGATTCAATGACAATTACCTGTATCACTATTCATTCTTAATCCTAAGGGTATTTTATTTATTTCCAGACATTCAATGACATATAGTTTTTTTAACTTAGTTGCAATTTTTATGACTTTTAGGCCATTGAAATTGATCATATGTTTATTTTAAATTATATTTGCACCACCGCAATATTTGAAACTAAAATTTTGGGTAATGCCTTTATTTTTCGGTACATATCGATTTGCTCTATTATTATGTTCCTTAAACATAATATTTATAATTGTTTTGTCTGTTCGATATAAATTTCATGGCACACTAGGCAAGTAATTTTATAAATCCCATTGCCAATCGAGTATTTTTATCTTTTTCGCTAAAAATTCAGTTTTTCATCATTGCTGTTCTACTATAACCACATAGCATAATTTTGTATTTCGCAACCTTTTTCCCAATCCCCGGAAATAAATTATAGCTTGAAATGCTGATTCGTATGGTAGTCGCTTTTTCATGTCGGACAGTCAAGATGAATTCTATGCATCCCGTCAGGCCTAGCTTGCTCAAACAAATCAAATTAATCCTTAAATAATAATATATTTGCTACGTAACGCTCTTGAAATCATTTATAAATGCTTTTTTTTTAAATAACTGAAAATTACTTCACAAATCACAAATTTTCCGTATGTTTCCCATCATCCCGCACCCCTCCATGCAACTGCTACTAGTCAAACTTATTTGAAAAATTATCACCAATATCTTTCATTTGATACATATATTGGCTAGCTAACAAACATTTTTTAAAGGGTCACACCCCTGTATGGTGAGATTCCCCTTATATACTTTATAAAAAATGTTCACCGCAACTCTAGCTAATGTGGTTTGCGAGGAAATTTGCTGCGACACACGGACGTGCAGACACACAGACAGGTCGCGATTTTAGTAGGATATTGTAAAATTATTTTACAATGCCCTAAAAACGTAATAAATTCAACATATTACAAAATATTTCGTCAAAACTTTCTAGGAAATGTATGTAATAAATAATTTTTAGCAAATAATTATTTACGTCTCCTAGATATGGTGGATATAAAATGATGTCCTCTTGAAAATTTGGGCACCCAAAAAGATTTTTTCGAAAGATTCTTCCCCATATAACGGGGGTGAAACTATACAATAGGTCGTGATGTGGAGTATTAAAACAGTATTACCGAGATTTAGGGGTGAAAGAGAAGGGAGAATTAACGAAAAATGTATCCCCTTGCATTTGGATACATGTGATCAAAAAAATATGAAAAAAACTGGGGAGGTTGTTCTCTAAGAGTACTACAACAACACATACTTTTGATGTAAAAATTCGCATAACTTTGTTAATAATAGTAGGATTTATAGATTTCAAATTCACCCTAGTAAAACTGTATGGGTGCCCTAAAATCTAATAAAATTTCATGTCTAGGCAGACGGGTATTAAAACTCCACCGTAGACGGTCCCAGGCCCGGTTGAGAAAGGAGGAGGAATCTCCATTGTTGCAACACACAGCTTCCATTACTCCTCATCCTAAACCCAAAAAAAGTAAGCAAAAATAACAACAGACGACGTAACCAACAGCTGCAGCCACGTTGTTAACAGCACATCGGGAGTGGTACTAACGATGACAAAAACGACGATGAATAAATACAATGACAGTGAAGACGGACGAAAAACGGAGATTAACAAACAGTCTTGTCCAGACTGAGATTCCTGCGGCATTCGGGCGCAGCAAAAAATTAAGTAAACGCGATAGCGTCCTAAAAAGGAAAAGCGGGAAATTCTGCAGGACGCGCCAGATGTCCGAGTGGTGGCGGAAAACATAAAGAACACCGAGAAAACGATGGTCACTGCTGCGATCGCTACCGAAGCGACCAAAACAAGGGTCGTAAATTCCGAAATAATAACGAACGATCCAGAAGTACACAAAGAAATTACGACAGGAAAAGACAAGAGTGACCAGAAAAATAAAGTGCCGTTATGTGATTTCATCGCCACCGTCGAAAACGTGTCGGAAGTAATGTGCTCGGAAACAGAAGCCGATAACCCCTCTCAAGAAAGGTGGTCAAAAAGTATAATTGCCGCCCAGCGACGTGAAGAAGAAAGTCTAATGCGAAAAGCGGGAGATGTTCTAAAAAGAAAACAATCAACATGCGACTCGCCAAAAATCAATAAAGCAGTTAAGATTGGGCTCCTTGAACTAGAGGAGCTCCTAGACCACATAGGGCATTATCGGAGAAGCTGGTTAAAGGCCGAAGAAGACTAAAAAGCTAAGGAAGCGCTGAGGGCTAAGTTTAAAGGGCACACGCAGATAGCCCCACAATAAAACATCAATAAAAGAATGGCGTCTAGTCCAATCGAAGGAGATCGGGATAAAAGAAGGAAGCAAGAGCCGCTTGATGGACGTGGAACGCCAGATCAGAGCGCCCAGACAGTGCTGATAAAAGGAGCGAATAAAGCCACAAAGAAACTGCTTCAAAAAGTTTCGGAAAATAAAGTTCGCACGGACACCCTACAAGAAAAAAACCTAATGCGAAACAGGAGAGCAAGAAGCCCCGAGGAAGACCCTGGCAGCAGGCACTGCTCTTAAAATTTCAAGATGGCCAATCCTATGTAGAAGTGACGCGAGATATCAGGGAAAATATAAGGCCCAAAGACACCAACACTGCTATTAAAGCAGTACGACCAACCCGACCGGGCCACATTCAGAGCAAAGGCCGATAATGAAGACGTATTCTGCGACGCAGTAAAGAAAGTCCTCGGCAAAAGCGCAACCAAAGCCTCGCTCGAGCTGATGGCAATGATCGAAATAAGAGACATTGACCGCGTCACGGATCTGGCTGAGGTGGAACAGGCCATTAAAAGGGACTTTCCGAGCGTGGGCAGGATCAAAGCGAGGCTGACACCAGAAAACCAAAGGGGATAACGCATGGCCATCGTTGACTTGACCGAAAAGGATGCCGAATATTTCCTGAATAAGAGCAAAGCATACGGCGAAGAGCAGCGCCTCTTCAATCCTTCAAATGCTTTGGCTATGGTCATACCGGATAAGTATGCAAAGAACCCGATAGGAGCTCGCATGTTACAGAGCGGTGAAATGGGACATGAAAGAAAAGATTGTACAAAGGAGGTACACTGTATTCTCTGCAAGGATGCTGATCCAAGACCGGATTTTGGTCAACTGAAATCGCCGAAAAGCGAAGGGAGTGTCACAAGCTTCGGGGTAAGGCTTGATGGGCACGGAACCGTGACGAGGCATGCAGCCGGGTAGTAGCATATAAGTCGGAAATGCCTTTGCAAATCGATTAACAACAGCAAAGCTCGCTGCTGGCAAGTTCTAGTAGACGAGATAGTGCGGGCAGTCTTCCCGGCCCATCTCGGCCGTGTTGACACTGTCCACGGTGAAACAGCTGTCGAGTGCCCACTCTTCACACAGCCGGCTCCAGGTCCAGATGGTGTTCCAACTGAGGTGTTGCAACTTGTCTATCACCACTATCCTGACTTGTTGCTGAGCACATTCAACGCTTGCCTACCGGACCCGGATCACCGTCTGCATAGCGCCCGTTATGCATGCTAGACACAGCTGCGAAAGTGCTAGAGAAACTCATCAAGGGAAGACTCACTGACGTGATTCGTGCTGCTGGGGACCTATCTCCTCGGCAGTATGGCTTTAGAGCAGGACGTTCCATCATTGATGCGATTGCAGAAGTGATGAGCGCAGTCCAAAGCGATGGATCGTCCTGTTGGTGACACTCGATGTTAGGAACGCCTTCAACTCCGCTAGATGGATGGATAGTCTGCATACAATAGAAAACCCTTTTTAAGTTCCAGAATATCTACCGCTGCACAGCGCCAACGAAGGATGAAAGGTTACATCGGGTGTTGCCCAGGGATCTTTCCTTGGTCCAGACCTGTGGAACGTGTCTTACGACGGGCTACTGAGACTGGAGATGCTGGATGAGTTGCGATTGATCAACTATGCGGATGATGTTGTGGCTCTGGTCGCTGGACACACCGTTGAACAAGCGCAACTGAGGCTATGTATTCTAATGCACCGAGTGAGAGACTGGATGCCAGCTCGCGGGTTCCGTTTGACACTGGAGAAAACCGCAGTCGTCATCTTGATAAAGAAGAGAATCTCTAGAATAAGGATGATCAGTATTGGAGACATACTAATCGAATCGAAGCCAGTGGTGAAGTGCCTGATCTACTTCTGATCAACTCGAAGATGAGTTTCTCTGCTTCGGGAGTATTGGCTCTGAGTCGACTTATGGCTAGCCAATCAAGAAGACGCCTCTTGATGAGTGGTGTAGGGTCAGTGCTACCATTACGGGGGCAGAAATGTGGGGCGATGTTCTCAGTAAGGAGGTATACCGAAAATGCTTGGCACTGGTAGAAAGAAGAGGAACACTGAGAATTGCATCTTCGTATCCGACAATCTCTGATTCGACGGTGAGAGTTATTCCAGGCGTGATACCTATTACGATCCTTGCTCGAGAGCGCCGTGCTATTTGCCTGCGTCGAGATAGTTGCCCTTGAAGAGACACAGCGTTCACTCAACGATTGGCAGCAGTCTTGGGTGAATTGCACGAAGAGAAGGTGGACTGCGCGCCTCATCCCGGATGTGAGACCGTGGCTAAATCGACGGTATGGTGAGACTGACTTCTATCTAACCCAGCTTTTGACCGGGCCTAGGTGTTTTCAGTCTTAACTGCACAAGATTTGTAAGTCATGGTCGTCCGACTGTCAGTTTTGCCCAGGAGAAGAAGACAATGCCTGCCACATATTTTTCGCGTCCACAAAATGGGGCAGGCTACGAAGGGACTCAGTAGGGAGACGCAAGAGCTCACCCCGGATAATATAGTTGCGGTGATGCTCGAATCGATTAACAAATGGGACCACGTGGCACATTATGTTCGAGCAGTCCTAAAAGATAAGAGGGACTCACAGCAACTGAGGGCGTTGGGGCCGGAGGATCGCTTGTTTGGCAATTCATCTTTTCCTCCCGCTAGAAGAGCGATCCCCCAGCTTGAAGGCGCTTCACAGCGTAACAAAACGAGACCTGGCCCGAAGTTATGTGTCAAACGGTTCCAGGCTGGGTTCTCGGGCTGACAGGGGAGGCGTTTAGTAGGCAGTCCTGTCGCCTTCTTGCAAGCATGGGAGTTCCACACTCTATGGGTAAATGACATTCACTTTCCAACCATTAAAAAACCCTACGAACAAATGGTAGTAAATGGTCCAGGGGTCGCACATTGAGTTTACTGGTTCCCCAATGATGGGACACCAAATTCCAATAACTGCCAATACACCTGCAGCCCTGCTAGTAGATCCTACTAACACATCCTTTGTGGTGACGAAAGAGGGTGAAGCGCCCGAAAGTAATAACCAAGCTAGAGATTGGGTAGCGGGCTAGCTCCCCATCCCTGTAAAACCTAACATTGTTTCGAAACCTGCAACAGCACCTTGGAATGAATTGGACCTATTGCAACGACCTCGCAACCGAAAAATGGAATATGGCATTGGATCCTGGAATGTTAGAAAATTGAACGACCCTGTCGCTGTTAAGGATCTTTACAACAGATCAATCAATATACATTAAATATACTGGTAATCCAGGAAACGAGCTGGTCTGGAAGTGATATTCAAGATATGAGATCACATACAGTATGTAAAAGTGAGAAGCCTGCCAGAAAGCGAGAATTCGGGGTGGCCTTTATTGTAGATAGGGAGATCAAATCGCAAGTTCTTGACTTTAAGGCAGTTAATGAACGAATGTGTGCGATCCGTGCGAAATTCTTTAAAATTTGGCTGATAAACGTACAGTCTTCGGCCGAAAAAAAGGATGAAGAAATGAAGGAAACGTTCTACAATCACCTGGAAAGACTAGTCGACTCATTGCCTACAAACGACACAAAAATATTTCCGGGTGATTTCAACGTTAAAGTTGGCAATGAACTATCTCATCGGGTAACGATTAGAGGATATAGCCTCTACGATGAAACAAATGATAACGGCCAGCGAATGATTGACTTTGCATATAGTAGAAATCTAGTCATACGTTCGACTTGCTTCCCACATCGACGCATCCATAAAATGACCTGAGTATCACCGAATGGCAACACACAAAAACAAGTCGGCCAAGTTCTGATCCAACAAAGATGGGCCTCGAGCATACTTGACGTCCGTACATACCGAGGAGCCAATTTTAACTCAGATCATTACTTGATCAAAATAACCTATCGATGTGCTCCAAACGGCGTCTGTATTAAAACATTTCCTCTCCCATCCTATCAGACACATCGCTGAAAACAGCCAACGGGCATGAGTAGAAGTGAAAGCTGCAATTAAGACCGTGGCAGAACAGACGAGCGGACATCAAGCTCGGCGCAAATGAAATGACTGCTTCGATGAATGCGTTAGACAAAAAAATTCAGTCGTACAAAAAATACTTAGGTAGGACGAAGAGAGAATATTATGAAAATCTCAGAAGCGTAGCGAATAAGATAATTAGAATTAGGAAAAGAAAATACTATGACGACCAATTGAGAATCATCGATAGATACTCCCGGAGAGCTTCTATTAACCCCACCAACTCTGAATGAAGTTTGTTCCACCATCAAATCCTAGAAGAATAATAAAGCGCCGGGCATTGTTGAGGTTCCAGTGGAGCTTATCAAATATGGTGGCAGCGGTGCGAAAACCATAAAGGCTTATCACTACTTTGTATGGGGTACAAATTATTTTCAAAGATCTTAGAAAATAAAATCAGATCATACACCAACAGTATTGCTGCGGTGTATCAAGGTAGCTTTAGAGCAGGCAGATCGACGATAGACCAATTGTTTACAGTCAAGCAGGTACTTGCGAAATTCTGAGAGTTCAAGATAGACGTACACTTAATTTTCGTTTACTTTAAGCAAGCATACGACAGTATTGATCGTAACGTACTGTACCAAATAAGAGAGATAGGCTGGTCCCATTCCTATTCGATTTGGCTCTGAAATATGTCATAAGGAAGTTACCTGTCGATACAAAAGGTACATTACGATTCAAATCGAGCCAAGTGGTAGCCTATGTGGACTGCATCAATACGAGTATTTTGTCACGGTCGGTAACAATCGCTAAAGAACTTTTCCTGAAACTCGACAGCGAAGGAAAACTAGTAGGGCTACAAATCAATGAGGATAGAAAAATACTCATGACGCAGTCGAGGGAAAATACTTCAAATACACTATCACACTTGGCGAATACAATATCGAAAATATGGGCGAGTTTATGATCTAGGCGCTAAACTAACGAGAACGCCGAAGACCAGCTGAATCCACAGGAAAACAAAGCTCCAAGTATACAAATCTGTGATAAGACCTATGCTATGCTATGACTGTGAAACATAGACCCTAACTCAAGCATCCGCAAACATATTGAACGCCTTTGAAAGACGAGTCGTCAGGCGAATAATCGGAGCGAAGCTAGACAAGGACTGATGGTGAATTCTATACAACCATAAGCTGTATGAAATTTTTGACGAGCTGGAGGTCTCAACGATTGTAAGACTGTGGAAGCTGGGCTGGCCATGTGAATCGTATAGACGAACAACGGATACCCAAAAAGGTATTCGTTGGGAGAACTGAATAGCGGAGACTAGTGGAGAAATCGAGGCAATACTGGTCTGATGCAGTCGACGACCTATAGGATTTGAAAATTGGAGGACGCGGTCAATGAACCGAGACAGTTAAAGGCACTTGTTGCAGGAAGCGAAGGGCCAAGAGAGGTTGTAGCACTACGAAGAAGAAGATGGAAATTTTTTTTGTATATATTTTTTTCACCATTCAGACATGACCACCAAGCGGACTTCAAATAAACATTGGACCCGCCCCAGGAATATACAACCAGCCAACTGTGTGATTTGCTATGAGGACGTCATCGAGGGCTCTACTAGCTTGAGATTGTAGTGCAGTAGCTCCTGCAAGCATCCAATCTCTATTCTCTGCGCAGATGTCCCGTTGAACATGCCATTTAGGACACCCCAGCTCGGACGAGACTAAGGGTGCCTGGATTAGTTGACCTGTTGGATACAGTCAGGTGGCACGTACCGAGACTTCACATCTTTAACCGATGAGTGGTCGATTTGTGTTTCCTTTGGGGAATCTCGAACGAACGATGAACAATCATTACAGTTCGCTCTTAGGAGGATGCATTTTAAAATAGTTTGAAGCTGTTGACGATAATAGGTAGAACATACTATGGTTCTGCTGTAGAAACAGCCACTGCTGATATCTTGGCATTGTATTGTTTAACAGTGATATGTCTTTAAAGAAACTGAAAGTTTTATCAAAGAAAATGATTATCACTCATAGATTTAAATGACCTTGAGTTTGGCCAATTACTTATTATTAAATTGTGTCGGATGCTTCAACGAACTAGCTAACCAAAAATATAAAAAAATTATTATTTCCCTTTTTTATTCGTTGTAAATATTTATTTGCCCATACGCCGACGTTTCGAAGCACACACTTGCTTCTTCATCAGTGGTACAATAACTAAACTTACATTTTGCTTAAAGCTACTTATATACCTACTACTTTTACAATTTTACCCCTTACCCTAATTACTTCCTTAATTGGTTATTACGGCTAGTTACTCTCATAAGGGGTGAGAAATTATTACCTAGATCGGTGTTTAATAGTATCTCCTGTGGTTGTCTTGCTATCACCAGGCTTTCGTAGGCGTCCAATTTGTATGCCGATTTGAGTTCTTTGATTAACTCAAGATTCTCGTCGCTCATGCTGTGCTTCTGCTCTACACTATGTCTTGCTACCGATGATTTAATTGTACTGCTGCTTTTCTTGTGCCTGACTGCCGCTTCCGCCTCCTTAATATGCTCTTTAAATCTTGTTTTGATTAATCGCTTTGTCTGGCCGATATAAACGTGTGAGCACTGAGTACAGCTTACCCGGTAAATTCCGCTGACTTCCTCTTTGGTTTTCTTGTCCTTAGCTGATCCTAACATCGTCTTCAGTTGATGGTTTCTGCTGTGTGTGACGACCTGAATATCATGCGCTTTAAATAATTTCTTAACTTTCTCCGTTAAGCTAGAGTATGGTACCGAGATTCTACGGATTTGTTCAAGCTGTTCATTTTGTGTGTACAACGTTGTTAGTTCGTCCTGCCTTTGCCGCTTCATTTTTTTGCGAATTAATTGATCCACTATTACGGCTGGGAATCCATTTATATTTGCTGTCTTAACAATGTAGTCACGTTCTTTTTTGAACTCTCCACTACTCAACGGTATTTTTATCAACCTATGTACCATCGAATGATAGGCTGCCATTCTATGCTGATATGCGTGGTTAGAATCACTGGTGATCGTGCGCTACGTGCTTGAAGGTTTCCTGTAGATGCCAAATTCTAGGTGTTGATTATTGCGAATAATTTTGAGGTCCAGGAAATTCAATACGTTGTTTACCTCCTCTTCCATGGTAAAACGTATGTTTTGGTGAATGTTGTTGATTTTCTCCAACGTTACTTTAGCTTCGTCCTTTTTCACCACGGCCAAGACATCGTCAACGTATCGCCACCATATTCGAGGCGTTATTTGGAGATTGTCCATTTTTTCCTCAAATTTGGCCATGAATACTTCAGCTATTAACGGAGAAAGGGGGTTTCCCATCGCAGTCCCGTCTTTTGTTTTAAAAAACTTACCTCTGAAGGTAAAGTAATTCTCTCTCATACATAATGCTGCTAATTTTATATATTGCCGAGTTGTTTTTTTGGATAGTGCCTCTTTGACAGGGATACTTGGAAATAGTACCTTGACATCAAAGGAAACCAACATCTCGTCTTCTTGGATGTGTAGACCTTTGATTTTTTCTAATAAATCATGTGTATTATGTACTGATCGCCTACTCAGTTCCTTACCAATGTTGCCGATTTCAGCAACCAACCATTTCGCAATGTTATACGTTGGGGAATTCGTGTCCGCTATAATTTCCCTCATCTCGTTTCCATTTTTGTGGATTTTAGGTTGGCATCTAATACGTGGCAGCGAGGGATTAGACATCTTCAACTGGTTGATATTCTGGAACGTTGAGCTAGCTTCCTTCAGCGCGTTTTCCACCCGTTCAATTGAATCTGGTAGTGGGTCTTTGCGAATTTCAACGAAGTTTCCTGTTGCCAGTTTCTCCATAACGCAGTTGTCATATTCTGTCTTATCAATAATAACGACTTTATTTCCTTTATCGGCTTTGAGGTTTATCACACAAAGTTAGTATCAAATTTGGGTTACCAGGGATGGAACAACAGAAAAAGTTAGTCGAGAAGAATTTAATTAAACTAAGCATTAAAAACCTATACGAAAAATTGGCGGAGTTCACATTGAAAGCATACAACGCACATCTTAAGCTAGGACAGGCAGCCAATAAGGGAGATTTGAATGTAATGATTTTGAAAATTGCACGAGCAGTGGAATGTGAGCAAAAACGTAAACGAGAAATACATGAACGAAAAATGGCAGCGTTAATTGAGGCGAAGATGAGTATCATAAGCAATGAATCGAATATCATACCAAAAGTGGAATTATTCCACTTTTGGTATGATATTCGATTCATTGCTTATGATACTCATCTTCGCCTCAATTAACGCTGCCATTTTTCGTTCATGTATTTCTCGTTTACGTTTTTGCTCACATTCCACTGCTCGTGCAATTTTCAAAATCATTACATTCAAATCTCCCTTATTGGCTGCCTGTCCTAGCTTAAGATGTGCGTTGTATGCTTTCAATGTGAACTCCGCCAATTTTTCGTATAGGTTTTTAATGCTTAGTTTAATTAAATTCTTCTCGACTAACTTTTTCTGTTGTTCCATCCCTGGTAACCCAAATTTGATACTAACTTTGTGTGATAAACCTCAAAGCCGATAAAGGAAATAAAGTCGTTATTATTGATAAGACAGAATATGACAACTGCGTTATGGAGAAACTGGCAACAGGAAACTTCGTTGAAATTCGCAAAGACCCACTACCAGATTCAATTGAACGGGTGGAAAAAGCGCTGAAGGAAGCTAGCTCAACGTTCCAGAATATCAACCAGTTGAAGATGTCTAATCCCTCGCTGCCACGTATTAGATGCCAACCTAAAATCCACAAAAATGGAAACGAGATGAGGGAAATTATAGCGGACACGAATTCCCCAACGTATAACATTGCGAAATGGTTGGTTGCTGAAATCGGCAACATTGGTAAGGAACTGAGTAGGCGATCAGTACATAATACACATGATTTATTAGAAAAAATCAAAGGTCTACACATCCAAGAAGACGAGATGTTGGTTTCCTTTGATGTCAAGGTACTATTTCCAAGTATCCCTGTCAAAGAGGCACTATCCAAAAAAACAACTCGGCAATATATAAAATTAGCAGCATTATGTATGAGAGAGAATTACTTT
Source organism: Odontomyia ornata (assembly GCA_963969285.1). NCBI lineage: Eukaryota > Metazoa > Arthropoda > Insecta > Diptera > Stratiomyidae > Odontomyia > Odontomyia ornata. The sequence continues at coordinate 1,560,450 of OZ017743.1, forward strand.
ACCTTCAGAGGTAAGTTTTTTAAAACAAAAGACGGGACTGCGATGGGAAACCCCCTTTCTCCGTTAATAGCTGAAGTATTCATGGCCAAATTTGAGGAAAAAATGGACAATCTCCAAATAACGCCTCGAATATGGTGGCGATACGTTGACGATGTCTTGGCCGTGGTGAAAAAGGACGAAGCTAAAGTAACGTTGGAGAAAATCAACAACATTCACCAAAACATACGTTTTACCATGGAAGAGGAGGTAAACAACGTATTGAATTTCCTGGACCTCAAAATTATTCGCAATAATCAACACCTAGAATTTGGCATCTACAGGAAACCTTCAAGCACGTAGCGCACGATCACCAGTGATTCTAACCACGCATATCAGCATAGAATGGCAGCCTATCATTCGATGGTACATAGGTTGATAAAAATACCGTTGAGTAGTGGAGAGTTCAAAAAAGAACGTGACTACATTGTTAAGACAGCAAATATAAATGGATTCCCAGCCGTAATAGTGGATCAATTAATTCGCAAAAAAATGAAGCGGCAAAGGCAGGACGAACTAACAACGTTGTACACACAAAATGAACAGCTTGAACAAATCCGTAGAATCTCGGTACCATACTCTAGCTTAACGGAGAAAGTTAAGAAATTATTTAAAGCGCATGATATTCAGGTCGTCACACACAGCAGAAACCATCAACTGAAGACGATGTTAGGATCAGCTAAGGACAAGAAAACCAAAGAGGAAGTCAGCGGAATTTACCGGGTAAGCTGTACTCAGTGCTCACACGTTTATATCGGCCAGACAAAGCGATTAATCAAAACAAGATTTAAAGAGCATATTAAGGAGGCGGAAGCGGCAGTCAGGCACAAGAAAAGCAGCAGTACAATTAAATCATCGGTAGCAAGACATAGTGTAGAGCAGAAGCACAGCATGAGCGACGAGAATCTTGAGTTAATCAAAGAACTCAAATCGGCATACAAATTGGACGCCTACGAAAGCCTGGTGATAGCAAGACAACCACAGGAGATACTATTAAACACCGATCTAGGTAATAATTTCTCACCCCTTATGAGAGTAATTAGCCGTAATAACCAATTAAGGAAGTAATTAGGGTAAGGGGTAAAATTGTAAAAGTAGTAGGTATATAAGTAGCTTTAAGCAAAATGTAAGTTTAGTTATTGTACCACTGATGAAGAAGCAAGTGTGTGCTTCGAAACGTCGGCGTATGGGCAAATAAATATTTACAACGAATAAAAAAGGGAAATAATAATTTTTTTTTTATATTTTTGGCAATTACTTATATTTCAGTGCTTTTGTCCAACTGATCACTGAAGTTGTGTCGTCTGATTTGGATATATCTCATTAAGACTGATTGCTAAGCATCTATAATATGTATAAGAAGATAAATTCACTCCCCTGATATTAAAGCTTTTAGTCAGACACGGTTTGAAGTTCTTAAAGAAACCATAGAAATTATACATTCCAGTATGCAAAAATAATCTGATATAAGCAAAAATAAAATCAAGTGGCTTTTATTGCTTAAGTTCATCAAACAAAGACAAGAATCCAATAAGAAATAATCCATTACCATTTTTCACCTTAAGAACGCCATATTCATTAATTATTCGATTTATTTTCTATCATGCATAAAATACGACTTAGGGAGTTTGGCCTAGTGTTTCGGCAAATAGGAAATATTTTCATTATCATTGATGAAACGTCAGACTAAGTCAAACAATATCTACTTGAAAAGCAAGCCAGCAATTTAGCATGCCACTTAAACCTCCTTTTTAGTCGCGCCCGCCTCCACACAATAACTTTTCAGTTCTAGTTTCATATCCACACAAACCAGTATGCAAATAGCTTTTAATAATGGACGCAATGTTGACAATATGGGTCCTTCCGAAAACATAATTCCCATTTCAAGCGGATTTGCCATAGACAAATAAGAATGTTTCGGGACACGATACTAATCTCACAAACCAAGACCATTTATTTGCTCTTCTTTATAAAATAAAACTTCATTCCCACATGGGCGTCAAAATTAACCATTTGATTTTCTTCACATTTGGAAACAATATCATTTTCGCATTTCAAAGCATTTGACGAAGTTACCTTATAAGCTAAGCATATGATTTTTTTTAGTTGCTATACTTTTATTTCTAGAAAAAAAGGGAAGTTTTGTTAGAACGATTCTAACATTTTCTTATCTTATCCGAAATTCAATCATATTTTTATCTTGACTGATTTTTAAAACAATATCCTCTCCAGATTCAAGGTCCTGTGTTACTGTTCTAAATCCGGGAGAATATGACGAGTTCACAGTCACGGGTTATCAAAAGTCAATTTTACGGACAATCTGCTGTTGGATCTGTATCATTCTTACGGGAGGATTGTTGCGATTAGTTATGCACTGGAAACAAAGATGGCTTTTGGTTGCAACGCACGAAGTTTGTCCACTTGATATCGCGGAGAAGGTGCTTGTTCAGGAAAATTATAATGGAAAACATAAAATCGATTACATAAAAAATGTTATAACACTAAATGCAGCAACATTGAAGTATGTGTTTTAATCATAGTTTGCAATTTACATTAAAAATCATTCTGATGTTCAGAAATCTCAGGGAAGACAAGAAGAAATGGGAAAGTTATTTCGCGAAGCCAAAAACTGATGACAACACTATGGAAAATTTTCATTTATCAGTACATTTTTCTTCGGGTCATTTCAAACGTAAGTGCCGAATTTTCAACTAGCAGAATAACTTAAGAAACTCAAATTATTCAAAACCGTCCAGATTTAGAATCAATTCGGTTCTTCCGGTGTAAGCAGCTAAGATATGTCTGGGATGAACAATCACAATCATTTCAAAAACTCCAAGGACTCGATCTCAATGTTCCAGCGAAATATCTTCACCAAAAGAAGGGTCTCTCTTGCAGTGAAGAGTACGCAAGGCGGCTAGTTTATGGGCCTAATGAAATTACAATTCCCTTTAAAACTATTCCCACTCTATTGTTCCTTGAAGTACTGAATCCATTTTATGTTTTCCAAGTTTTTTCTGTTATACTGTGGATGTGTTACAGCTACTATTATTACGCTACAGTGATTGTCCTTATGTCGGTGTTTGGTATAACAATGTCGATAAATCAAACTCGAAAGGTTACTATATGCAATATATATTATTCGAAAAATTTATTAAAGATATCACTTAAATTTCCAGAATCAGAATGCTTTGCGAGATACAGTTAGGAATAGCGATTTTTCACTTGTAGTGCATGATGATGGCAACGTTGAAAAAATGGAAACGCACTTCCTTGTTCCTGGCGATATTGTCGAAATACCAGCAAATGGTTGTATTATGCAATGTGATGCCGTTCTACTTTCTGGAAACTGTATCGTAGATGAAGCTATTTTAACAGGTAATCAAACAAAGATTTTATTTCAAGTCGAACATTCATGACGCAGTTTAAACTATAATTTCTCTTAAATTTTCATAGGCGAAAGTGTTCCAATTACAAAAACTCCGCTGCCCTACAAACAAGGCCTAATGTTTGATTCGAAGGAACATGCACGACATACTTTATTTTGTGGAACAAGAGTGATACAAACACGTTACATTGGAACGGAGAAGGTGCTGGCAGTCGTTATAAATACAGGAAATATAACTGCGAAAGGTGGATTGATTAGATCAATTTTATATCCGCCACCAGTGGACTACAAATTCGAAAGAGACTCGTATAAATTCATAACCCTTTTGGCTTTAACGGCAGCCATGGGATTCCTTTATACTTTAGTCACTAAGGTAAGTCCACTAGACAAAATTTAAATTCATTAAGAACTTCAAATTTTAAAAATATTCAATAAATTGTATCAAATTTAAAATATCCAACAGATCGTACGCGGCATCTCAGCATCGAAAATTGCGATTGAATCACTAGATCTAATAACTATAGCAGTCCCACCCGCTCTACCCGCTGCAATGAGTGTAGGCCGCTTTAACGCATTAAAACGCCTTAAGGAACAGAACATCTACTGTATTGCCCCGCGTTCAATTAATATCGCAGGAAGTATCAATTGCGTTTGTTTTGACAAGGTACGAAAATTACAAGAAACTTCATAAGCACCAGCTTTTTAATATTTTATTGCAATAGACTGGAACATTAACAGAGGATGGTTTAGATATGTGGGGAGTGCTCCCTAAATCTGCAACTAATCAGTTCCAAATACCCCTTAAAGAAATTCAACGCTTACCATATGATCATTTCCTTTATGGAATGGTTTCTTGTCATTCGATAACAATTATGGATGGAGAATTAAAAGGAGACCCGCTTGATTTAAAAATGTTTGAATCAACAGGGTGGATTTTAGAGGAAGCAAATATTGCAGAAAATAACAAATATGATCTACTGACGCCCACCATTCTGAAGCCTCCAAAATTAGGTATAAAATACTTGCGAAGATTTGTATATGTACAAGCTGACAATAAATCAAAAATCAATTTACTCCTTTCATTTAGGTAATGGCGATAGTGACCGATCCATAAATTTAAACGACTCTGTGGATGAGATATTGGTGTCGAATGACATTGGAGTAGTTCGTGAATTCTCATTTGCCAGCAATTTGCAGCGGATGTCCGTTATTACCAGACATATTTCCGATGACCACTTCAACGTATATTGTAAAGGATCACCTGAAATGATACAGACACTTTGTCGACCAGAAACCATTCCACCGGATTATATGAACCATCTAAATTATTATGCTCAGCAAGGTTACAGAATTATTGCGGTTGCCTACAAAGCCCTCGATCGGAAAATTAATTACACAAAAGTTCATCGAATTTCTCGTGATAAAGTTGAAAGTGATCTAGAGTTCCAAGGATTCGTCATTTTAGAAAATCGTTTGAAACCAGATACGACTAATGTAATCAAGACGTTGACAACAGCAAATATTCGATCTGTGATGGTTACTGGCGACAATATTTTAACGGCCATAAGTGTCGCGAAGGATTGTGGAATGGTGACGAAGAAACAAAGTATTATAACGGTTAATGCACGACCACATCCGACAAAACATAACTCCTTTGAAATCTATTATACATTGTCCGCTGCTAATCCAAGTATTTCTAGCCCGAACTGTAGTGGCGTAAACGGAGACGCATATTCCTTAATGACAAATAGTAATAGCATTGTTAGCTTGGAAACCACTGATACATGGACTCATAGAGATTTCGAACTGGGCCTGCCAGCTGAAGGATCTCAGCAAATCAACAATTATCGGTTTGCAGTAAACGGCAAAACATGGGCAGTATTATGCGAGCACTTTCCTGAACTGTTACCAAAAATTGTGACCAGAGGGACGATCTTTGCACGCATGTCGCCAGATCAAAAACAAGCATTAATACTTGAATTCCAAAACCTTGGATACTATGTTGCCATGTGTGGAGACGGTGCGAACGACTGTGGTGCATTGAAAGCAGCTCATACTGGTATTTCATTATCTGAAGCAGAAAGTTCTGTAGCGTCGCCCTTTACATCCCGAAACCATACAATCGCATGTGTTCCTACAGTTATCAAGGAAGGAAGGGCTGCATTAGTTACGTCGTTTGGAATTTTCAAGTACATGGCAGCATATTCTCTAGTTCAATTCATGTCTGTGCTGATGCTGTATTCGATCGATTCAAACCTCACTGATATTCAGTATCTGTACGTGGATTTGTTCCTGATTTCAGTATTTGCATTTTTCTATGGAAGAACGGCGGCTTATGACGGCCCCTTAGTTAAAGAAACTCCCCTTAACTCTCTGGTATCTCTCAGTCCTGTTGCTTCATTGGTGCTGCAACTTTCAGTCGCGCTAGGATTTCAAATTGGTGGTTGGTATCACGTACAACAACAGACGTGGTTTGTTCCGTTCAACTTTAGTGCGCAGGCAGACGAAGAAAATTTGGGTTGTTATGAGAACTACACTATATTTATCATCTCTGCTTTCCAATACATAATTTTGGCATTTGTCTTCTCGAAAGGAAAGCCCTACAGAAAATCTATACTATCAAACTATTGGTTTGTGTCAACATTACTGATAAATTTAGCGATTGTTATATATATGACTATGATACCACCTGATTTCTTAACGGATTTCATGGAGTTGGTTCTACCACCTAACGATTATTGGTTTAGGTTTTTCCTAATCTTGTATGGCATTGCAAATTTCATTATTGCATTGATTATTGAAGAACTCATAGTTGAATACATTCTCTTCAAAAAGTTAAGATACAGGCTCCATAATGTGAACAAATCACGGAAAAAATACCTCACGATCGAAAGAGACCTACAGGACCAATACAACTGGCCTCCACTTTCAAATTATCAGGATGGGCTGTACAAAACAAATCAAACAGATGACGCTTCGCCAGTGTCTTATGCGGAAATCGGAGCAGAAGAGCATAATGCCGATAACTTGGAACCTTCGCAAGAAAATAGTGTACTTAACCGTTTCTTTGATCCTAAACTTCAAAGCGATAGCACTGATGACTACAATGAACGGAGCCTTTCCGTGATTGAATCGGACTCAGACAATGATTCTAATTTCGCTGTTGAGTCTATTAAATGCAACACTTCTCCCGACAGGATTAAACAATCATCCACAACTATTGGCGATCGGACTTTTATTGTAAACACGACTGACAACTCCCACCTGCGAATAGATTCCGGTATCGGATTTGAAGCAACTCTGAATTCGATTGTAACGCCTCCGACTTCTCGAAGCAAGGATGTTGTTCCATTGAACGGCAATGTCGCCAGCGTATTCAAAGACCACACAATTGATGCTGCCAATACGTTCAAGCTGAAAGAATTCCAAATTAATGGTGACGTCGGTTCCTTACGAAATAACAAGCTTCTAGATTGTGTTTCTAGCGATACAAGCATTCCCAAATATTCGGGCAATAATGATAGCTTGTGTACAAGTAACAAAAATTCCAATAGTATTGTAAACCTTAAAGATCAAAGAATGATGACCTCGAGCTGAAAACTACTTCAATGTTTACGATACCAAAAATTGTTAGAGATATCACAGTTTACATTTCGTTATCAACTAGTCCATGAATTTTTTGCTGGCAAAAAACGTGTGCTATGTTCAATTACTCATAAGATTTTGATATCAGATGCAATGCAAGGAAGTAGTAATAAAAGCAAATTTATAGAAATTTTAGAAGATAAGATGTTGTTTCTTTACTTTTGGCGAAGATTTGAGGTTTTTAATAACCCAGTTGGAAGTTTTAATTGAAAAAAAAAACAAAACGAGATATTTCCAAAAGTGTTTTCTTTTTATTTTTCACATCACTTTTACTGTCATGGACCAACTAAATGGAATCAAAGTAAGTTAAGTAACTTAGTTTTTCATTGTTAAAAAGAGCCATTTCATATCTGTTGAAATATTTATTTGAACAAATTCGACTGACGTAAATTTTATAACGAACAACTTGAGCAAAATTTTGTAACATTATACCTGTATTTGAGAGTCATTGGTTAACGTGTTAATATGCTTCCAAATTATCGTACCGCTCGTTTGTGAGAAGAATGTCATAAAAAGTGCAGTATTTAAGTTAAATACGCAGGAATATACGCTATGTTCTATCTTGTGGGAAAGCTCATTTTTTAGCTTTTATGCGCTACCTGTAAAAGTAGATTGTGTTGTTATTAAGTCTTATCTCAGTTGTGCATTTTTTGCCGGTGCCGTACACAATATAAATAAATATATATATATATATATATATATAGCTTCCGATCTCGTTGAGAAATTAGCTTTTTTGTTATGAATGAAACTACCGCTACTTTTTCCGTGATACTAGCGCAATCGACGTCGCCTTTCTTTTCCAGATGATTTCTTTGAATTAACACTAACTGATGATTTATATATACCATGAATTCAAATAAACAAGCGTCAATTGGTATTAGTTTATTCGCCATGCGTCTTTTGAAAGAGTTGTAAAACAAAAAATTTCAATCCTAGAAATGGCAAGTAAAATTAAAAATTTCAAAAAATATTTTGATGCCGAAAAAATTCAGCGAGAGTGACTGGAAACAAAGTCTGATTAAGTGCCAGCATTAGAAAAACTAAATTCAGTGTATATTCGGCAACGGACCAATGGAAAAAAATAGTGGCACAATTCTTTCGAGATACTTCAACAATGACGGGGGCACTACGAAAAGTATACAGCATTGTTCTAAAGTGAGCGACTTCGAAATTGTCAAGTTTAATCCATACCCGTGTATTCTAGTTCAATATGTTGTACTTTCGAGCATAAACAGATTTTCGTTACCGAATTATTTAGTTAGATCCAAAAATTATGTTTGACAGAAACAAACTCGTTCAATAGTTTTATTTCTATTAAATACAATATATACATACACATATATAAATTAAAATTACTTTCTGGTAATATTTGTCATTATTGGTTTTGTTTTGAGATCGTTGAATATTTGAAAACCAAAATTTATTTATTGGTTTACATTCCTTTGCTTAGTTCTAAAACTAATTCAAAAAAGCAATTCGTGCCTACTTATACCTGTTTGTTTTGATTTTTAATTAAATGTTTATTATTAAATACATTATTATTTACACCATTGTTATATTTCGTCTCTTTTTCTCGCCTGGATTGACAGGATTTTTTGATGGATCTTGTACTGAGCAGGATGATGAAAGTGAATTTTTACTATAAATAGTTTTTGGAGATGTGTGGCTTAATGAAGGGGCTCCATTTCTCCGAATTGTACTGTAGCCAGGAGGCTGCTGGCCGCCAGCTTCGCTGACTGTATCACTATACATCTGGTTTGAGTCTATATTGTATGGTAATGGTGGAACTGGTGGAGCATCGTAATGCAGCACTGAATGATCAAACTGTCCCAATAAATCTCTAACAGGAGAGACGCGACATTCGTGTTCATGGAGCAATTGGGTAGCTGTCCAAGATTCATACGGACTCAGCATTCTTCCCTGTCTGGAAATTTTATTATCGCTAGTAGATATTACACTTATCGTTCCACATGCAGAAGAGTATAATGTAGGCGTAAAACGACCCATAACATCCTTCTTTTGATATTCGGATCGATCTGGACAGAGTGGTAGACCAACAACATGATGATCAGGCGGTTCAACTGACTGATAGTTATTTGAATTAAGGTTCAGCTGATTTTTAGATTGATCCTGCTCTTGCCAAGTGTTCATATCTTCACTCGCTGCCGATTCAATCTGTGTCGATTTACTTTCTACAATAATAGTATCTTCGCAAGGGATAGTTTCGATTGTTGTATGCGGCACATGTGTATTACACAAGCCATTACGTTTGGCTCTCCTGCGTCTCCGTTGGGTGATGCAAAATATCAAATAAACGACAATAATTATACAAATGAGAAACATCGCAACGGCAATCGCGATCGAATACTCTTTAACGTTGTTACTACTGATTGGGCTTCTGCCAGCTCCTGATAGGTTGTTAACCCCTTCGTAGTTAGCGGCATCATCACTGTTGATTCCATCTGCACTATCTAACAAACCAGGCGTAGTGGGTTTTACTGGTGCTGGAACAAAAACTCGAACTGGATTTGATACCGGACCTGGTATAAAATTCGATGAAAACTTTGAAAACGGACGAATCGCCAAGTAAAGTGATGATCCGTAAAGACTTTGTTCTAATTTTGTATCTACTATAAAATTTGTTACATCTCCGATAGAATATGGATATGGGGAAGCGTACGGCCAAATAGATGCAACTGTATCAAAATTATTAATAATGTCGAAAAAGTTCAAAGCGTAGCGTACCTCATACTTTGATACAGTGTGACCACCTATGTCTGGAGCTGTCCATGCTAGTCGAATTTTACCATCTCCGACATAAGTGCCTGTTAGATCCCCAATTCGACCAACGGTTGCTCTAAAATCAGCTTCAGTTTCACTACGATTTACCATTATAGTTATCTGCGGAAGATGGCGCTGAAAAGGTGGGATCTGCTTTGTTTTCACATCCGAAATTACACTTCCACAGCATTCAAGCCCAAGCCCTTCTATTGAACTCCTTTCTGCATTGAGGGGCAAAGCATACGCGGTATTACCATTATCATCTACTAAAATATCAAAACGATATAGTCCAGGTCCACTTGCGATCGTACTAAAATATCGTGAGTATATGCCATCTCCTTTGATAATATCGGGATCACCAGATCCTGTGTCCAAAAGTTTAAGTCTCTCAACACAATTGTTAGTATAGTTGCATTGCACATTCGGACGTGTTATTTGTGCCTCGACATATGCAGAATGGACAGGGTATCCGCCACGCTTAACTTCACAATATAAAATCAACGGTCCGCCTGATTCAGGTTTCCGAATCCATGCACGAGCTCGAACGACTGACGCCGAGATATCACTGGGAGTCGCAAGTACTTGGACAAAGTGCGGCTGCGGATTTCCATTGAATCTTTCTATTCTGTAGGACCATGGGCCTGTTTGATTTACTGAAGCAACAATCGTTATTTGCTTGACTGGAATGCGCTCATCACTGCGTATGCCGTAAGTAGCTCCACCTGGGCTAGTCAACCTAACGTTTTGAATCAGTGGCACTTCAACATTATGTGTGTAAATGTAAAATCCTGAAGGGAGTGTCATACCTTCATCAAAGTAGAAGTTTCCACTTATTACCCGACTATTTCTTTTGGAACCGTTAGAATCATTCACTTTATCTACTAGTTCTTTTCTATGAATCTCTACTGGAAGTTGTGATGAGGGTCCTTCGAAAAATTTACAACTTATATGGAAAAGTACAGTAGTCAAGTCGAAGTAAGTATTAAGAAAACTTTTTTCATTATTATATTTCTGCTCTAAAACTGTGAACGCTTCGCCTCCCGTTAACTGAGCTAAAATATCCAATGGTTCTCGCCGAAGTAGTGTTGGAAAGTTGATTGTAACAAGACGTGTGCGGTTTTCAGTTGCCCAGTCAACGGCCGATTTATAGTCCGTCTGATAATCCATTCCAGGGGCTATAATGACCAGTACTTCACTAGCAAATCCATGCGATACACGTCTATTCGATAATAATTTAAGTCCTTCACGAATACCGCATACAATGCACGCTGATTGTGATGAGTCACTTGGTATATAAGGAATAAAGGACGCGACTAGATCGCGGTTTTTTACCAAATCTAAACCGGTCAGTTCCAAAACTTTATCTGCAGATGTTTCATTAGCGAGTACGATTCCAACTTCGGTGTTAGGTTGTAAATCATACATTAGCCATTTTCGAATGGCATTTCGCAAGAAACTCCAGGATTCCCTTACAAAAATATCCTGCGTATCATCAATAACAACGACGTATCGTGTTAATGCGCGTTTTTTATAGCTTATGATTGGATATCGCGCTTGAGACTTTAATTTACCAAAAATATCACCATCATTTATAAACATAAAATCTGTACTTTTCATTATTATCTCGCGAACACTTTGTCGGTCGCATAGTAAATTATGCTTGGTAGGTGCGAGCCGGTCATGCGTGCTTTCATTACAAACTTTTATTAAATTCTCTATTTGCGGCAGGAACATAAGACTGGAGTGTGAATCTCTTCTTATAAGCTCATTTAAGTTGGTCGACTTGTTACTGTCGCAAAAGCTGGAAAGAAATTCAATTATAAATTACAAATAGGAAGCGATTTTTCGTTATCTTGAGTTCGAGGTACAAATGAAACTCAAACGTTACATTCTCTGGTCTTAATTTTTACATTTGAATCTTACCCATTATCCACAATTTTGACGTTAGAACAGCCTGTAACGTACTGCCTATCTGATGTATAACACAATGGATATATCTCATCTGAAACATATCCCATTTCGTCAAATACACCATAGTAGTATTTTATCCACTCCTTCACTAATTCCTTTGCAGCACTCGAACGGCTTAAACTATTAAAACTAGCGAAAATTTGATCACCACGTTCGCCACATTTTCCGCTTTGCTGGGTCCATATTCGATCACCAAATAATAGATGCGTCGCTGTAATTGTAACATCACTAGGATCACCTCGCGATCGATCTATTGATCTGTTTGCTGGTAGGCACTTATCTGGCCATGAATTGGGTAGAATTATTGATATAGTATGGAAATGTGCTAAGCCGTCCAAAGCAACTTGTAGATGATGAGATGTTTTTGTTAACGTTGCCTAAAAATCATAGAAACAACAATTGAATTCTTGTAAAAACACCCTGAAATTTTCCACCAAGTCACTTTTGAAGGATTGCTGCTTTTTGAGTAGACTAAGTTGCGAGACCTGTAGCGTGATATGAAAACGACTTTTTAAAACACTTCATTAATATAATACTTTTTTAACTTTCATAATATTTGAACCTTGCCATTGTGATTTGTTAGGGAATCTCATTTCTTGACGGTAACAATATTCGAAAAGGTGATATGTCAGTATCACGCTTAACCCTCTGATTGTTACCTCATTTTTCAATTAGTACCCATCATAGCTGGGTAGGCTGATGGGCCGACAGAAGTACAACAAGCATTAACTCGTTTCCACCAATAAGTTTTGTACTTTGGAACGATTGCGGAAGCAATGAGCTAATATTTAGCAAGGAATAATTGCAGCTGCTAAGCATTCGGAAACGTGAATAAGGCTTAAGCTTCTGAAAATCATATTGTTACATGTACGATTAATTTTGCGAGCTACTGTCGCAATTGTTTTCACAACCATTAAGAACATAATGATCAACAAGCGAATGTACTCGAAAACCCACCAAGCATGATCAGCATCTGAAAGTGAGTCACTGCCCCATTCATTAAGCTGCTCGAATATTCCAGTTAATTCGCCAATGTACGAAGCTGAATGAATGGGGGGGATTCATTACAACCGCGATAGTAAAAACTGCGATAGAGTGGAGCGCGAGGTAATTGAGTGAGTGTGAAGTGATTTTAGTGGACAGTTGAATTACAAATTTGTAGACTAAGTGAAAAATAAAATTAGTGAAAGTGTTTAATTGATTATTGTGCATTTTTAGTAAATAAACTTTTTTAAATTAATTTAAAAGACAGTGCGTTTTTATTTTCCCAGATAATTAAAATTATTGGCCGCGAACCATAACACGCGACAGTGGTGTCAAGAAAATTTTGGAAGTGAAAACGTTTAAACATTTTTAAAGTGCACAATAGTAAAAATTCACGTGGAAACTGGTAGAAAAATAGCCGAAACAATAAAAATGCCAGGAAACTTACATCTAAAAATTTATCAATTGACCATATCGGAGCTCAAGGAGGAGTTGGAACGGCGAAATCTGGCCACGCAAGGTACAAAGGCCATACTGATTGCACGCTCGGGTGAGCCTTCAGATGCAGAAAAAGGCGCAGAAGGTGGTGAAGCCGAAACACCAAAACCAAAGGAACCAAAAAATGCGCTGATGCAAATGTTGATGCTGATGCAGCAAGAGCAGCGACAACAGTCATCCAATTTAACTGCAAAGCTCAATAAACAGTCGTCCAATTTAACTGCGAAGCGTCCAATTCAACTTAATCAGCACAGCTAAATGAACAGACATCCAGTTTAGCTGCGAAGCTAAATCAACAATCAGCGCAGCTCAATGCACAGCCATCCAGTTTAGCTGCGAAGCTAAGTGAACAATCAGCGAAGCTAGACCAACAAGCATTCGAAATCAAGGCAGACATCACACAGAAGCTGGAAAAACAGTCAACCGAAATAAACGCGGAGCTCAGTAGTCTCAACAACCAAATTAAATGCGTCGAGGAAAAGGTATACCAGGTCGAGGAGAGAATCAACCTTGAGATCAGCCAGGCCAGGTCGAGGAGAGAAAAAGGAGGAAAAGCAGCGAAGGCAGTAGTAACCACCTCACCAGCCCCGCTTATAACCGCAGCGCAAAGCTCATCTAGAAATGTGCAAGCACCAATATTCGACGGGCAAACGGTCTGGACTATTTACAAAACCTAGTTTGAAGCAGCCGCTCGGATAAATCACTGGAATGAGCAGGAACGAGCAACTGCATTCATTCTTGCTCTAAGAGGCCCAGCTGCTGAGCTTTTGCAGACTATCCCCGTTGAGTTACACTCAAACCCGGCTGCTATAATGAATGCGCTCGACATGCGTTATGGAGACAATCATCTCTAAAGTGGATTTATCGGTCACAGCTACGCCATCGGATGCAGAAGTTTGGCGGAACCTTACAGCAGCTAGCCCAAGGCATTGAGCGACTGGCACTTTTGGCTTACCCAGCTGATGATCCAGAACATTGAGACGACACAGCAACAGAAGCATTCATCAGTGCACCAAAGGACCAGGAACTGCAACAAGCCGTGCGTTCAGCTCAAAAGCAAACATTAAGGACGCATTGGCTTATAGCCTGAACTTTGAGGCAGCGAAAAATGTGAGCCGTACCACTGCCCGGGTTCGTGAGGTAGTGACAGACGAGTGCAGGTGTGACCGCGTAGAAATGCCTTCCGGGTCAAGTTGACGGAGAACATTGCACCATAACAGTCGACACTGGTGCCACCCGATCGATCATCCGACCAGTCTATGTGAGGCAACAACTACTCCACAAGGGCAGAATTTTCTCACAACGGACAGCTACGGGAGAAACTGCACCTGTCCATGGAGGGATTAATCTCCAGATACAGTTGGGAGACCTTGCATTCCGACATAATTTTCTGGTCGCGAACATTATGGATGACTGCATTCTCGGAATGGATTTTCTGCGACCACACGAAATCACGGGTATTGAAATGGCGGAATGTCGAAGTATTGATGGAGGATCCCAGCGAGTAAATTCCCAAAATGAATGTAGTAGTATGGACCGACACTTAATTATTCTGGATACCACCGATCTTATCTGATAGAGCCAACGAAGACGTCCGCACTGCGCAGTTTGATTGTAGGACGATGCCTTGTAAGATCTATAGGGAACGGATACGTGCCGGTTAGAGTCCTTAACACCGCAGACTCAACCACGAGCATCAAAGCGGGAGAAGTCATCGGCAGCTGCCAGCCTGTTTCCACCATCACCTCTTTGGAAGCTACTTACGACCATCATTGGAAAAAGAGGCAAGACACAGACAAAGCCCGGGAATCCACGTCTGCAATATTGAAGCAGGTCAAATTTCCAGTGCAGCTATTCAAGCGAGCCTTTGATCTGGTCACCGAGTACAGTGACATCTTCTCAACAAGCCCGGATGATCAAGGCCGAACATGTATGGTAACTCACGTCATAGATACATAGGGAGCCAAGCCAATGCGACAAGCACCGAGACGTCTTCCTATAGCGAAGCAAGGAGAAGTGAGCGCACTGATCTCGGACATGGAAAAACAAGGTGTTATCGAGCCTTTTGTCAGTCCATAGGCCGCGCCAGTAGTTTTAATAAAGAAAAAGGATGGTAGCACTCGTTTTTGTGTCGACTTTAGGCAGCTTAACGACGTCACTAAGAAAGATAGCTACCCGCTCCCACGCATCGATGACATCATGGACACTTTAGCCGACGTAAAGTGGTTTTCTACACTCGATCTCAAGAGTGGCTACTGGCAGATAGAAATCGACAAGAAGGACAGAGAGAAGACAGCGTTTTCAGTTGGGACCGGATTGTGGCAATTTGTGGTGATGCCATTTGGGCTTTGCATTGGTCCAGCCACTTTCGAACGCCTGATGGAATACTTGCTACATGGCCTCACCTGGAAGACCTGCTTGGTGTACCTAGATGACATCATTGTTATTGGGAGAACGTTCGAAGAGCATGTGCGGAACTTAGAAGAAGTGTTCTCCCGATTGCGACTGGCGAATCTGAAACTACGTCCCGACAAGTGTACCTTTTTTGCAGCTGAAGTAAAATACCTGGGACATGTTGTATCAGCAGAAGGGGTCAGAACAGACCCTGAGAAAATTGAAGCCGTGAAAAGCTGGCTAACACCAAACAACAAGTTTTCTGGGTCTGGCAACCTACTATCGAAGATTCGTCAAAGACTTTGCCAAAATAGCTACGTGTCTCCATCAGCTAATCGAGAAATATCGTCCGTATGTCTGGAATGAACAATGCCAGGTAGCCTTTGAGACCTTGAAGGAGAAGCTGTGTGAATCACCTGTGCTGGCATATCCGAAACCCGGAAAAATGTTTGTAGTTGACACCGATGCGAGCAACGGTGGTATTTGAGCTGTACTCTCCCAGCAGATCGATGGCGAAGAAAAAGTCCTCTCGTATTAAGTCGAGTTCTCTCGACAAGTGAGAGGAACTACTGCGTGCCCAGGAAGGAGCTATTGGCTACAATAGAGGCCACCAAACCGTTTCACAAGTACCTATATGGCCAGAAATTTGTTCTTCGAACTGATCATGCATCGCTAAGATGGCTGCTCAACTTCAAAAACCCCGAGGGACAAGTTGCGAGATGGATCGAAAGATTGCAGTCATACGACTACGAAATTGTTCATCGGAAGGGCGGAGTTCATGGAAATGCTGACGCCCTATCTCGCCGTACATGTCCAGCTAACTGCAAGCATAGCCGACGGATTGAGGAAAAGGAGCCGCCCGTTGATCTGCGATTGATGACGGCCGAATTCGATGAAGTTTGGTCATCGGTGGAGATTCGAAATGCCCAGTTAGCCGATGAAGACATCGGGCCATTGCTCGTATGGAAGGAGACAACTTGGCGAACGGAGTGGAAGGACGTTTCAATGCATGGCGCAACCCTGAAAAGCTATTGGGCACAATGGAACTCCCTTCAGGTGGAGGGCGGCGTACTCAAGCGAAAATGGGAAACGGCGGATGGCAGCTCCTATAATTTGCAAACTATACTTTCCAAAAGCCGAATCCACGATGTGGTTAAGAAGATGCACGAAGGATCCTCGGGAGGCCACCTTGGTATTAACAAGACCTTAGCGAAATTGCGGGAACGGTTTTACTGGCTCCACGCTCGAGAAGACGTAGAGGACTGGTGCCGTAGATGCACCATTTGCGCTTCCGTCAAAGGTCCAAAGCGACGACTGAGAGGCCAAATGCAAACCTATAACGTGGGCATGCCATTTGAAAGGATTGCTGTTGACATCGCAGGACCCTTTCCTGAATCCGAATGGGGAAATCGATACACGCTGGTTGTGGCAGATTATTTCAGCAAGTGGCCCGAGGTCAACCCCATTCCCAACCAGGAAGCAACTACTGTAGCCGAACAGCTAGTATTAAATTGGGTCAGCAGGTATGGCGTACCTTGCGAACTACACTCGGATCAAGGCCGAAACTTTGAGTCACTAGTTTTTAGCGAAATGTGCGAACTACTGAGAATACAGAAAACGAGGACAACACCGCTGTATCCCCAGTCCGATGGAATGGTCGAACGTTTCAACGGCATGCTCAATAAACACCTGGCCAAGGTGGTTGACGAGAACCAAAGGGACTGGGACTGACAAATGCCACTATTTTTGATGGCGTACAGTGCTGCCGAACATGCATCGACGAGCCAAGCCCCAGCCAAAGTCATTTTTGGAAAGACTATTCATCTGCCAGCTGATATAAAGTTCGGAACACCCCCTGAGAAACCCCAAACCATCTCGGAGTACGCAAGCGTGCTAAGACAACGGTTGAGCCAGATACATCGGACAGTGCGAAAATACCTCGAGTCGGCTACTGACTGCATGAAGACCGGGTATGATCTAAAGGCAAATTCTACTGGCTTCCAGCAAGATGACTTGGTGTGGCTATATAACCCGCAACGGCGAAAGGGTAGGTCTCCAAAGTTGCAGCATAATTGGGAGGGACCATACCGAGTTACAAAGCGAATCAACGACGTCGTATACCGCATACAGGAATACCGTAAGCCGAGAGCCAAAACGAAAATCGTGCACCAGGACCGTCTTGCCCCATATTATATCCAGGGGGAATTGACTACAACCGGCGACACATCTTTTCGGGGCGAAAAGCACGAATAATTTTGCGAGCTACTGTCGCAATTGAGAACATAATGATCAACAAGCGAATGTACTCGAAAACCCACCGAGCATGATCAACATCTGAAAGTGAGTGCCCCATTCATTAAGCTGCTCGAATGTTCCAGTTAATTCGCCAATGTACGAGAAATGAATTGAATGACTAGAGACCCTATATAAAGCCGAGCTGACTGAATTGGGGATTTATTACAACTGCGATAGTACCATTCTTTTACTAGAAATGAATCCCTCACAGGAATAGACCCATCTGCAAAGAGGAAAAATGGGGGTAGGTTTTGGCCGGAGGACGAGCTGACCCACTGAGGTAAGCAAACAATGAAATGACACCTACAATTCTTACAGAGCAAACCACGCAAATGGGCGCAAAATATTAACCAGGAGAAGGTAAACCTGCTTTGGTATTTTTCAACTAAGTGAATCTCTCAGTCGCACTTGGATGCGAATCACAATATGATGACACCCTGGTTTTCGAAGGAATGCACTTCAGATTAGGGGTGATAAAAGTAGAATAACTTGGTTAGCTGCGAAAATGCGAAGAACTCGGTAGGGTCTGATTTGCTTGTGAAAAAAGGAAAATGCATCCCGAAATGACAAGCCATTCACGCTCAATTTCCAATGACAACAGACGTTCTAATTAAGATTTTGGGAGTTTCATACAAACAGAAGATGCTGAAATCGAGGCCCGCAGGCATTAACAAAAATTTGACCGACTTCATCACCAAACAAGACAACAGTTTGTGTTTTAAGTTTGAAATATTACATTGCAGCACCTGAATAATATGGAGGAATACACCATGGCTCCAACGCCTTTTAAGGAGCAATAACTTAAAAAGTTGAAATGAGCATGATGCCACCACAGGTGATAAAGAAGAATATTAGTGACGGGAGGATACAACCAATCAAACTGGCCACCTAGATCAGGTGGGTCTTAAAGATTATCTTTGAGAATCCTGAACACGCTTACTTAACACTGATTGAATGAAAGGGGAAAATTGCCTTTTTAGCGTAAGTGAACCTTCATTTTGCAAGGGTAGCTTTTGGATACAGAAACTCTGGACACATGGAAAACAAATGCCAGGTTTGAGTACACATAATGCAAAGTTCGTGAGCACTGCGCGGGAGGTGTTATGATCGGGAAATTGCCATTTTATTTATTTATTTATGTATTTTACTCTATTTTACAAATCCTTATCAACCCAATTACAAGATATGTAATACAAAATAAAAAAGTGCAAAAAAACAAACTAAGCTACTTGAATAGAAAACAAGTTGGGTAGACAGACCTACGCTCATGTCAGAAGGGTTTTGTATCCAGCTTCTTAGAAATACAGTCACCAGCAACGAATAAAGCCAAGAAATATGTCAAAGAGATGTGCACGTTTAGAAGAAAATTCATTGTTTTCCTATTTTAAACGGTCGCCATTTTGTTGCGAACCAACGAAAATCACTCAAATCAAGAATTCCCCAAAATATTAATGTTATTAACCTTATTTGAAAATTTAAAGAAGATCGAATCAAAACTGCAGTGACTGATTCGATGGAAAGTCCATAAAATACCAAAATCATGTGTTATTGTTGTTGTAATTGGAGAAATATCAAAAAGCTATTACTTCCGTGTATATCATTCGATTTTCATTAAACTTACAAAGTTTAAGGGCCTTCTATGGGGCTACGTAAATGTCGAATTTCGTTAAGTTTAAGGGTACCTATACAATTTTATTGGGGAAAATGTGAAATTCGAATATCATACTATTATTAACAAAGTTGAGCGAATTTTGGCTTCTAAGTTATTTGTTGTTGTTGTCTTCATAAACATCTACCTCCATAATTTTTTTCAGATTTTTCGGATCATAGGTGTCCAATCGCGAGGGGGGCACAATTTTTTCGTACATTTCCCCTCCCTGTGCGTCCCTCGAAGCAAAAAGTATCAAATTAAGACCTGTTTTGAAAAGTTCTCATCAAGACCTTTCATTTGATACCCATATCAGCTACCTTTGATGAAATTTTTTTTTTTTCGGGGGCCGCTCCCCTATATGGGGACACCCCCCCTTAAATGCCTTATAAAATTTTTTTGTAGTTGAACTTTGAAGGAAGCACCACTTTACACCTGTGTACAAAATTTGATGTTTCTAGCTTTGGTAGTTTGCGAGAAAAAGTGCTGTGACACACGGACGGACGGACGGACGGACGGACAGACAGACGGACAGACAGGACGCGATTTTAGTAGGGTTTTGTAAAATTATTTTACAAAACCCTAAAAAGACAAGAATACAAAATATTAATCAAGTATTAGGAGCTAAAGAAAATGTTATGTGATGTACATACTTTTAAAAGCGTTTAAGAATTTGGCAGAGGACCCAGCTGGAATTCATTGTAGCAACGTGTTACGCGTACTAAAAAGGAATAAAAATAAATATCCGTTCGAGCAAAGAGTACAATGAATATGTCGGCAGTTAGCGTTTTTGAGGTTGGAAGTATATAAAGCTTTTCCCGAAGGTTGGATGACAGATTACCGTAATATATTTTAAATAAGCAACACAGGTCTAAGAATTCTCTCCTTTTTTTAAGTGATGGGATGTTGAAGAACTGCAAGTGCTCATGGTGGGAGATGTTAGCGTGATAATATTTGTAAAATAGGGAACGCTTAACGTTTTACGGAATCTACAGCTTCCGATAGATTGGTATAGTGAGAAGGCCATACTTGGTAGGCACACAAATGGTATAAATAGATGAGCGCTGGTTAAAATATTGAAGGACTTGCAGGAGAATCGTAAAATAAAACCAGCAAAACGTGAAACTCTAGTGGTATGCACGAAATATGGAAATCAAATTTCAAACTTGGATCAAATACAACTCCCAAATCTTTAAATTTGTCTTCAAGTGCGAGCAACAACCCGTCAATCCGATATTCATATATTACAGGATAAATTTAGTTGACGAGCCTCATGTGGGAACATATTGAAATATTAAGAGGAACTAAATTATCTTGACATCATTTTTCGAGATCATCATATTGAAGGTATGAAAAGTCTTCACTGAAATTAACGCCACCATAAAATTTTTAGGTTACAGCATCAATGAAGCCATCGTATATTTTGTTATACTCAATCAGAAGCCCATCAGAAGCTTGGTAGTTATGCCATGAGAAGAAGTTAGGGTTATGGTATGTTGTTTTCAGGCAACAGATGTATAACCAGAAGGGCTTAGGACTAGTAGATTGCAGTGATGTTTCAATCATATCAATATTGCATTTTGTTCTTAACGGGCTTTTTCACACGGGAATATTCAAATAGGTTTCGCGCTTACGCCCTTATGTAATACAAAATATAATAAGTGCAAAAAAACAAACTAAGCTACTTGAATAGAAAACAAGTTGGGTAGACAGACCTACGCTCATGTCAAAAGGGTTTTGCATCCAAATTCTTAGAAATATAGTCACCAGCAACAAACAAAGTCAAGAAATATGTCAAAGAGATGTGCACGTTTAAAAGAAAATCCATTGTTTTTCTATTTTCAACGGTCGCCATTTTGTTGAAAACCAACAAAAATCACTCAAATCATGAATTCCCAAAAATATTAATGTTATTGGCCTTATTTGAAAATTTCATGAAGGAAAATCTACAGCTCATCTTAAATGTGACGCCTACGCCCGGGAATCGAAGTGATTCCGATCCCGAACCCTTGCAACCGGCCAGATGGATATGTCCTCGAAGTGCCAGCGGACTTCATCTGTCGTGCGGATATCGTTGCGCAGAAAATATTTTTTTTTCTGTCCAAATATTTCGATCTGTGGATATAAATATTCGAAATATAAAATTAATCCAAACCCCGGCACATTTCGAGACATAGCCATCTGGAAATGCCCCTCCACCGTGGTCATCAAAAAAAAAAAAAAAACTATGCCACTGGCGACAGATGGAGAGGCACATTGCCGCCATGTGGCATGCCATTCCACACACCTCTGTTTTGTCCGAGGTGACAACCGGTTGGGCTTGACAGCCACATGGCGAAAAAGGGAAATGGTGTCATGGTGTGGTGTCGGTAGCGACTTGGCGCGGTCCTAGGTGGTGTAAAAGTATTAAGAGTTCATCGCCCTCGTCGTTGTAGCAGCCAAACGAGGATCTTTAGATCGAAGTAAATCGAAATCTCCCAAGAAAAAAAGGAAAACCGACACAAAGAAGACATCGAAAGAAGGGGTGACTGCGAGCGACTTAACCGAATCGAATGACTCTGAAGAAGAGGTTGATAACGCCCGAGAATACAAACCGCAGAGCTGTTGTCAGTTCAAGGCTGTGGAGGATCCTATTTGCCAGCTAAGTATCGAAATTAATTCTAAGGAATGAGGCATATGGGGTTGCTGGGTTGTCTAGCACCAGCATATATTTGATTCTTTGAGAATAAAACCATTCCTCAAAGATTTCATTTTCGAAGTAAGTTTCCGGCGGTCCAATCGTTCGGCGCCGCGTATCATGGAAGTAGCGCCGCATATGTTATATATGATACATTTAGCTTTAAAATTACTCTACCTCCATCCTCGAAAAAGCTGGAAGTTTGCATTTGTTTCCGAGCTGATGGAAAGGAATATTGGGATAATAATAATGATCTAAACTATACAATATCTAAAAAAATCACCATCCTGCCAATCGCATCCATCCGAAATACTATTGAATTATGATAACAGTGATAATTCGGTGAAAATATCGAATCGTACAAATACATTTACAACTCAGGAAGGTACATCGAATTTCAATAGTTGGTCCGAGGCATCATCATGGAATCAAAGTGAGTATCCTCGCCCGTATTGGTAAAAGCAAACGGAAAATGAAAAGCAGAAGCAAATGTGTAACTTGTGCGAATCGTAGCTCGTGTATCGCAATTGATTGTCACGGAAAACTAGTGCATAACCGCAAAATTTGAAATCCAACAAAGTAGCAACGAAACCGCAAAGTCGTTCTTTGGAAAGTTTCACTCCTAATAATGTAGCAATGGACAGAGCTATAGCGTCACGCAAAATCAAATGCTTCATATTATCTGTAAAAACAATAGAGAACGAAACAAAAGCTTGAGGAATAGCGTGTACATCCACAAAATGGACAAG
Source organism: Odontomyia ornata (assembly GCA_963969285.1). NCBI lineage: Eukaryota > Metazoa > Arthropoda > Insecta > Diptera > Stratiomyidae > Odontomyia > Odontomyia ornata. The sequence continues at coordinate 1,583,516 of OZ017743.1, forward strand.
CAAATCTACGGCTTATTTCAACGCAGTGAACTAAGTATCAGTTTAAAATTTACATTTGAAATATAATCGAAGATATGTGATTTTTGTGAGTAAGCCGTGCGCGCTCTATTGAAAATTCTTTCGTGTGATTGCACAGTTAAGATCTACGCTGTTATCTATACTTTTGCCAAAAAATGTTTGTATATCAAAGCGTAGCATTACAGCTATGCCAAGTACATAGATTTTAGGAGCAGAGAAATTACTGAGTTAAAATTTTACCGCTTTGCATGAAACACTTACGAAAAGATTTTGAAAGCGACTCATTTTAACTCATTTACATACTATCTATCAAGGGAAAATTAAAGAAAACATTTATCCAAGTTAGATGATATCTCAGTACGTCTTTCATTTTAACATATTTTTAGTATTACTTTACAAAGAAATTTATAAAACTTTCCTTTTCAAGATTTAGAAGTTTTTACATTTCTGTTACATCATGCAATGTTTTCATCTTAACAACTTCCACACGTAGAAATGTTCCGTTGTTATCATTAAAATCAGCATGTGTGGTACTTTCAGCATCTATCTATGATTAAAGTCGTACTTCATTTGAGTCTGTTTTATCCGTATGTAAAAATATTCTGGAATAACTTCAAGTGTAAAAGTGATAAAAAGCAATTTGGGTCTCACGATTAGGTTAGTTGTTACAATATTAAAATTCTTAATTGTTAGCGTATTATTTGTAAGTTAAGGCCTTAACATTTCCAAATAAGCTTTGCACTTTATACTAAAGATTTGAAGGGATCAAAGTCTATTAAAATAAGTGAAAGTTAAGCTAATTGTAATATATGAGGTTAAAGATTGTAAGATAGACATGAGGACTGAATTCTAGTTTGTGCAAAATAATTCGATTCGTGTACAATTTACTATAACTTCGAGATAGTACGAAAATCATAAATATTAATTGACTGAGTGAACATAAAATAAAACATCAACCCAGACATGCTTCAACTTAACAATCCTCGTGATAAGTTATAACATTCTTACACTCAATTATTTGTTCCTAAAAGATTTCAAGCTATCGTTCCTTTTTATATAGAAATAATACTTAATAGACTTAAGCGAATATCTGAAATTTGTTTTATGGTTCTCTTTCATTGAAGAATACAATGAAGTTAAAATGAATTACTAACCGTACAAAAAAAAACTATTTTAAGTTTTCCATAAAATTACTTTCAATTTCAGGTTATTTTATTCATTAAACTTGAAGTATTTATTTATTCAACATATATGCTATTTTAAACTTAGTCTGTTTATGCAACATACTTTTAATTTTTAATCATATTTTAGTAATTTTTATGTAATTTTTAACATGTTTCTTCATGATTGAAGATGATTGATTACTTCGTTCAAAGCACCAAGAAAAGTTCTGGGAACATTTTAAAATTTTAATTATAGTTTTGAGTTGGTTCCTAGCGTAAACAAATTTCGCTATGTTTTTGAATTTATTTAACAGAAATGATTCATTCGTTTGATCGTACACAAATAATTTATCCACTTCGCGCTATGAAGTTCATTTTGTTGATTTCTATAAATGCAACTATTTTAACAATAAAATTGTTTACTCCAGATAACATATGTACTTCGAGCATAAAAAAATTAAATAAAAAAAAAATTTTTTTTTAATAACTTATAAGTAAGTTAACTTCAAGTTTCTGATTCGATCTTACAAAACGCTATTTTTATTCTAACATTTTAATTCCGTATTAGATTTACATAATTTTAACTTACGATTTCATTTCGCAAGATTTTTTTCGTAATGAGTTAAAAATTACATAATTCCATTCCATCTAACTTGGAATTCGATTTGTTTCGAATTGTAATTTTTAGAAATAATTTTATAATATTGTTATTTAATTTCGCAAGAATTTCGAATGAGTGTCAGCCCTTCTAATAAACTAAACCCAACCTTATATTCTATTGTATCAACAAATATGCTCACATAATTATTAACAATGAAATTTACAGTACTAGTTAGCTTAAGATTTCTTTGTATCACCCAAAGGATGATGTTTATTTTCACGATGCTAAGTAATAATATCTAGATTCCGTTCCATAGCAACAACTCTATAATTTCTCTGTTTATTAGAATTTTAGCGCTCTTTTAGAAGTAGACTACGCTTCATATGAGATTAAAAGAAGGAATGTATTTCTATAATTTTAAATGATTAAAATGAATTAAAAAAATGAAAGAAAGTATATACCCTTTAATTCTACTATTTATTTTAAATTTCGTATACAATTGTTTCGTTCTCTACTTGAGAACTTCCTCAGTACTACTGAGGAAGTTCTCAAGTAGAGAACGAAACAATTGTATACGAAATTTAAAATAAATAGTAGAATTAAAGGGTATATACTTTCTTTCATTTTTTTATTTAAAAAGTTCTACTAAAGGCGGAATATTTTTAACTATTAAAATGAATTGTTAAAAGTTAACCACGACTTTCCTTTTCAGTGTCTCATTCTTTTTCAGCGGGAAGAGAGAGTGTAAGGTAGGTATGCCGTCGCGAGGATAGGGTTTCGACAAATCCGCTGAAGTCGGTTTCGCGTCGCGCGCGGTACGCGGTACCTTTGATTGTTTCGTCATTTCATTAGAGTAGTTTTCGTCGGTTTAATTTCGAGTAGCATATTTTTCGGTACCGAGTCGGTGATTCGGTAACGCGCCTATAGGATTTTGTAGCGTTTTTGATTTGAGATCTGTGGAGAGATCACATCCAGAATTAACGTAACGTAGGTTTCCCGTTCTGGATGAGTAATTGTTGACGCGTTTGGAAAACGGGCATGTTCAGGTGACTGAAATATTGTAATTGAGCGTAACCCATTCGGAGACCCGCGACCGAAATCCTCTCCGAACTAGCTGGCCGACAAGCAGTCACCGCGTGAATGGGTTACGGTGCACGGATTGGTTGACCTGTTGGTACCATCCGTTGGCACTACTCAGACTTAACGTCTAGAACCGATGAGAGGTCGGTTCCGCGTTCGATCTGAAAAGTGGAAAATCATTACACATCTCCAAAGAAACCTCTTGCTACCTATCTGCCTATCTTAGAAATATAGTGAAAACCTGTGTAAATCGAATAACAAATAACTGGAACGAATAAGTTCACACTCATATAGAGAATTGGAAAGATATCAGAAGAGCGAATCGTCTTAGTTTTTAACCGACTTCCAAAAGAAAGAAGGTTATCAATTCATTGCGTATATTTTTTTTTTTGCTTTTTTTTTTGTATGTTCACGCATAACTTTTGAACGGAGATGGATAGAAGAGTCCTGTTTTTGGGAAATGATACGTCTTTCTTCCAGTTAGGTCCCGTTTAAAGGATAAGAAATTCAAGTAACGGTAAAGGACTTTTACCGTTAAAACTAAAAAAATTCCGACTTTCACCCCGATTTTTCAGCATAACTGATCGACGCGGGTAAGGATTTTGATTGTAGAGGTTTCAAATGAAAGACAATATATTGATCTAAAATGTATCGGAGCAGAATTGAAATCCTTCCAAGGGCTCTGTAGATATTAACAGTTCAATATGATACATTGATGTCAAGAAATTGAATTTAAATGATATTTCATACGAAAAGTGCCAATTAGTTGGCACTCTGCAAGCATTTGTTGGAGATACCGAGTCCTTTGGTGACGGATGATAAAAATGATCAGTATCCTTAATTTTCTGCATAAACGGTACTTTTTAGTCCATCATTTCTACCGGAAATAACCCATAAATTAATTCTAAGTGTGGCATAAATACAATAGTTAGAGGAATCATTTCAGGACGCTTTTCTCTTCCGCATTCATTCTTTGCTTACCAATGAGCTTGGTATACGATCCTTCTTACATTCTTAGACGTAAACGATACATATAGGATTATAAAATTCCCTGAAGATATAATAAGGATTGAGTGATTGCAAATTATAGAGTTGACTCGTTACTTTTAATATTATATCTACGTTATAACATATGCCCAGAAATCTAAAATTAGTGATTTCCATACTAAAAACCGGCGAGAATCGCAACCTAAAAAGAGATAAATTTCCTGCTATAATTGATCATAACTGTACAGATGAACATAGAAATGCATAGCCGAGTTTTCATTGAACTATATGGTATGATTTTCTTCAAATTTTCATGAAAATTAGGTGCCATAGTTAACTGAAAACGAAGGCGATGGGTATCGAATAAACGTGAACGAATGGTTAAGAAGGATATTTTTAAGTAAATTTCATGAGATTGATTGCGGAGTGAACTTTATGTTTATATATATAAATACGTATGTCTATACATATATGGATTTATATATATATATATATATATATATATATATATATATATATATATATATATATATATATATAAATATTTATATATATATATATATATATATATATATATATATATATATATATATATATATATATATATATATATATATATATATATATGTATATATATATACATACATATACATATATATATATATATATATATATATATATATATATACATATATATATATATATATACACACACACACACACATACACATATATATATATTTAGATATATAGATATGTATAGATATAAATATATATATATATATATATATATATATATATATATATATATATATACAGGTATATATATATGTATATATATAAATTTATATATATATATATATAGATATATATGCATAGAGATATATATATATATACTCGTATATATATATATATATATATATATATATATATATATGTATATATAAATAAATATACAGGTATATATATATCTTTATATATATATATATATAGATATATATATATATATATATATATATATATATATATATATATATATATATATATATATATATGTATAGAGACATATACATATATATATATATATATATATATATAGATATATATATATATGTGTATGTATATATATATATATATATATTTATATATATACATATATATATATATATATATATATATATATGTATATATATATATATATATATATATATATATATATATATATATATATATATATATATATATATATATATATATATATGTACCAGAGTTAAATTCGATTCCTATGAACGCTGCAGATTTTAGGTGTAGTTGTAAAAAATTATATGTTAATATACGAGAACATGATACAATGTTTTCAAGAAACTGAGTTTTGAATGGTTTGAAATGAAAAAATTTCCCACTAAAAAGGGTGAAATAAAAAACTTTTAAAAAAAAAAAGAAAACCGACTTCGGAGTGCCCTAAAAAGGATGAAATAAATTTTTTTGTAAGCGGTGCCAAATCAATTTCCCCATTTCAACATAGATACTTCCAACATCTGCACCATCACAAAAGAATGGGGGAAAAAATGTTATGGCACCGCTTACAAAAAAATTTATTTCATCCTTTTTAGGGCACTCCGAAGTCGGTTTTCTTTTTTTTTTCTAAAAGTTTTTTATAGTTCCTTCTGTGGGAGGGTAACGCCTTTCGCAGTTAAGCTTCAGAAGGCTTTAGCGAAGCAGAAAATTAGCTTTAACGTCACAGTTAAGGAAACTGAACCTTACGACAACCAAAGAATATCGTACTTATAACAAACTAGTTTCCAAAAAGCGTCATTATTGCAAAAGTATGATACAATCAAGGAAAGTGACATCAAAGAGGCGTAAAATAACCCTCAATGGACGAAGGGTAGAAAATGTAGACGAGCTCGTATATCTAGACGTGAAACTAGGTGGCAATAAGGTAACAGAAATTAACCGAAGAATCCAGCTCGCACAGAAATCATTATGCCAATTTTAAAGGTCAGCTACATACACAGGAAAACAAAGCTGCAAGTATAAAAATATATGATAAAACCTGTGCTATGCTACGGTAGTGAGACGTGGACCCTAACGCAAGCATCCGCAAACATTTTAAATGTCTTCGAAGGATGGATCCTTAGGCAAACAATCATCATCTATGACGCGACCGCCCACGCCGGGTTTTGGCCTCCAAGATTAATCTCCTCCATCATGGTTGGGCAACCTCGTCCACCAGTTGATCTCAGTCCCAGCAAGGATCTGCTATCAGCACCTATCATGTCTTCCCGCTGGACGTCTACCTTGTGATCTTCCCTTTAGTGCTTATGCGGCGTTCAATCTCGTCCTTTTCAGCGAATAGTGGAGCACAAGAAGGAGAAGACCGATGTGAACACGATACAGCCATGACTCCTACCAAGCTTTTAACGAGCCAGAGGTCTTCACAAGCGTCAAGCTATGCAAGGTACAAAAGTTCGCCATATGCAATTAACGGGCGAAACACAGGTTACGTAGAAATGTACTCCCTGGGAAAATTGAAGGACACCGACGAGTTAGGAAACCAACGAAGTGCTGGTCTGGCTGTGTTAAAGAATACATCAAAAAGATACTCTGATTTCGAAATTGCAGGATGCGGTCAATGGACCGAGACAGCTAGAGGTGCTGCAGTGCTACAACGACGACGATGAAGTTTTCACGGTCTATCTAGTCGAACAAAACATAAATATCGAATGCGAATATAAATAACGCTTCGTTTTTTCAGAAAAAAACATCTAAAATAAGACAAAAAATATCTCCTCTGCTGAAAGCAAATTTGATATTTTTGAATGTTGCAGGAACACAAGAGTATGTAGCAAGGTAAATTCTGAAGAATTCGTTATTTCCATTTTAAAGCATGGGGATGCCCATGTGGTGACTTGATGGTATATAAGCACTACTAGTATTGTTCGCCTGTTCTTAATTAAAGGTACAATAGAAAAACATGGCTACCTCGTACATTTTACAGAACAATTCGGACGATATTGTAACGAAAATTGACCCCGGTGCATAATATTTTATACTTCTGCATGATCTGCATGAAATATTCAATTTTTGCATCAAGATTATACGCGGAGGCAAATGAACGAAAAAAATTTTGTTTTTAAAAAACAAAATACGGCAAAATGTTTGACCATAACTTAATTAATTTTTGATTTACAAGTATAAATGTAAAAAAATTTGAAGTGATATACCTGAATGTGCAAAACTGAGAAATGGTTTATAGCTATGTCTTAACAAAACACAGAAAAACAAGAACTGCATCATGTATGGTCAGAAAGCTTACGCTGAGCAGAAATTTAGTGTCAGCAAATATATGCTCTAATAGTGTGCAGAAACATCGAGAACGGGTCTTGGTATCCTATAAAAGGATGCATGCTGTGCCATGATAGTGAGACCGTTTATCACCAACGAAGCTATAACTTGAGCACAAAAATGTAAGCATGGAAAACACTTTGCGAAGCGTTTGGTATGAGTCTGCACCTAGAGAACCTCAAAAAACGGCACTTAAAATAACATCCTAGCGGCTTGCAATCGTTCTACGTGAATCCAAATCACACTGTAAATGCTAAGTGTACTGAGTCAAGGCACTTTGCAGTGTTTTTAATGTAGTTATTTAAAGAATACTTCAAACAATAACATTTCTTAACTGACTTCCAAAGGAAGGAAGGTTATCAATTCATCACGTATACTTTTTTTGTGTATGTTCATGCATAACTTTTGAACGGAGATAGATAGAAGAGTCCTGTTTTCGGCAAATGATACGCCTTTCTTCCTGTTAGGTCCCATCTCAAGGACAAAAATTCAATCAACGTTAAAGGACTTTTACCGTTTAAACTAAAAAATTTCCGACTTTCACCCCGATTTTTCAGCATAACTGATCGACGCGTGTAAGGATTTCGATTGTAGAGGTTTCAAATGGAGGAAACCATATTGAACTAAAGTTTATCGGCACAGAATTGTAGTCCTTTCAAAGACTCAGTAGATATTAAAAGTTCAATATGATACATTGATGTCGAGAAATTGAATTTGAATGATATTTCGTAAGAAAAATGCCAATCAAATTGTATTCTTCAAGGTTTTGATGGACATACTGATTCCTTGATGACGAACAATAAAACCCATCAGTATCCTTAATTTTCTGAATAAATGGTACACCTTAGTCAACCATTTCTACCGGAAATAAACAACAAATTATTTCTAAATGCAGCATAAATATAATTCAACATAATTTTGAGCAATTTCATTGGGGATAGTTTCAGGATGCTTTACTCTTCCGCATTCATTCTTCGCTTACTGAGGAACTCATTAAAAGAGCCTTCTTTTATCTTTAGACGTAAACGTTATATATAGGATTCTAGAGTTAATCGCCATTTGAAAATTGATTCGTTACTTTCCTGTTAATATTAGACATTACATCCCCATATGGTGATTTCAATACTAAAGACCGATGAGAGTTGCGACCTGAAAAGACAATACTTTTCCTTCTATAACTGATCATAACTTTAAAGATGAACATGAAAATTAACAGTCTAGTTTTCATTCAACTAAAGGTCATCATTTTCATGAAGATTTCATGAAAATTATGTGCCATAGTTAAAAACGGAGACGATGTGTATCGAATAAACGTGAACGATGATACGGTTATGAAGGATCTTTTTAAGCGAATTTCTTGAGATTGATTGCAGAGTTCACTTGATGTTTATATATATATATATATATATATATATATATATATATAAACATATATATAAATATATATATATATATATATACATATGTATATATATATATATAAAGGGTGGTCCAACCATAATGTACAATGTTCATTGTGAGTCACACCTTAGCGCCAAGTTTTTCGCACAACTTAATTTGACATTTCTTTGGTTCAGTGTTTGATAAATTCAACCATGGAGAGTAATACAGTTGAGCAGCGCGTTAAGGTTGTCGAAGCTTTTTACGAAAATGAGCGTTCAAATCGAAATGCATTTCGTGCACTTCGAGAGTTTTTTGGTCAGCATAATCGACCAACTGTGTCCACAATCGGGAGGATTGTGCGCAAATTTCAGCAAACCGGGTCTGCAGGTAATGTGAAATCACCTGTACATGCTCTGCTCGCCCAGTTCGTTCTGCGGAAAGCATTGCTGTTGTTCGTGATAGTGTGGCAGAAGAGCCTTCAACCTCGACTCGTCGTCGTTTCCAACAATTGAACATCTCACGAACATCACTGATGCGAATTTTGAATAAAGATTTGAATTTACACGCTTACAAGGTTCAATTGACTCAAGAGCTGAAGCCTAGTGGCCATTTCAAGCATCGGCAAAACGCCAAATGGTTGGTTGACAGAAGGGAATGGTGACTTTACAAAGAAAAGCATCTTCAGCGACGAGGTACACTTTCACCACAGTAGATTCGTTAACAAGCAGAATTATCGCATTTGGGTAAATGAAAATTGCCGAGTGATTATTGAAAAGCCGATGCATCCACAAAGAGTGACTGTTTGGTGCGGTTTATGGGCTGGCGGCGTCATCGGGCCGTACTTCTTCGAAAATGAGGACGGCCAAGCAGTTACCGGGAATGGTGTTCGCTATTGCGAGATGATAACGGACTTCTTGTGGCCAAAAATTGAGGGTATCAACCTGGACGATATGTGGTTCCAGCAGGATGGTGCCACTTGCCACACAGTCAACGAAACAATGGCTCAATCCCGCGAGGAATTCAATGGCCGTGTTATCTCACGTTGTGGCGATGTTAATCGGACGCCACGATCATGTGATTTGACACCATTGGACGTCTTTCTCTGGGGATAGACAAAGTGTAATAAGCCCAGAACAATTCAAGAGCTAAAGAATGAGATAATTCAGCACATTAACGACGTTGAACCTCAATTATGTCTCAGAGTCATTGAAAATATGGACCATCGGATGGAAGTATGCCACCGTGGCGAGCATTTGGGCGATATTTTGTTTCATTCATAATTGTCATAGATCCTTCTATTCTAATAAAAAAATAACATAATTCTCTGAAAACTTTTTGTTTTATTTACAATAAGCATCGTGCGTTTTGGTTGGACCACCCTATATATATATATATATATATATATATATATATATATATATATATATATATATATATATATATATATATATATATACATATATATATATATATATATATATATATATATATATATATATATATACATATATATGATATAACGAAATTGGGACCTGAAGGTCGCAATTTTGCTTCGATTTTTGCCAAATTTTCAAAAAATCAATATATCAACTAGTTTTGTTGATCATTCAAATAGGCTAAGCTAAAACCATATAGAGCCTGTTTTCGATGAAAAACCTTGATTACTGTTTTGATCAAAGTATAGCTCCGATTTGTACCAAAATTGGAACAAAGATTCATTCAAGTGTTTAATAAAGCCCACAATAAAAATCCAAAGTCGAACAGTTGAACAATTAAAAAAAACATTTCAGGTTCAGGTCAGAATATCAAAATGGTAGATAGGCAAAGTTCGATATTCGAAAACTTCTGAAAGCCACGATTTATATTGGATTTTTAAGAAAACTGAAATCGAGGTAGACGTTGATGAGAACTTGTATTAAAATGTACCAGAACTAAATTCGATTCCTATGAACGCTGCATTGCAGTCCAAAAATTATATTTCAATATACATGGTACAATGCATTCAAGAAACTGACTTTTAAAGATTTGAAATGCAAAAAATGTGCCACTAAAAAGGGTGAAATAAAAAAATTTTAGAAAAAAGAAAACCGACTTCAAAATACCCTAAAAAGGAAGAAATAAATTTCATGGAAGCAGTGCCAAACCAATTTTCCCATTACAACATAAAAACTTCCAACATGTGCACCATCACAGAAGAAACGGGGAAAAACTGATATGAAACCGCTTCCATGAAATTTATTTCATCCTTTTTAGGGCATTTTGAAGTCGGTTTTCTTTTTTTCCTGAAAGGTTTTTGATGGTTTTCATTGTATTCTTTGAAAATAACTCTCCAATGTGTGTTGAAAACACTCAAGTGTTGAAAGAACACACGTAGCGCGCTTTAAGGTACAGTAAAAAGACTTCAGAACAAACACATTTTTTTAAAGGACCCAGGACATCAATTGCGTTCCTAATGGAAAGGAAACTAACGTTATGGACCGTTAGCATTAATTAATGCCCGAACCAAAACTAATGTTATCAATCCGGCACTGCCAACCGTCATCATCAACGGAATAATTAAAGTCGCAAATGTAAATTCGTAAAATTTCACAAATGCGTCCTAGTCTATAAAACTAAAACAATCTAGGCTAACTCTAGGTTATCGTAACATGTCTCTTTCATTAAGTCTGATAATTCTCTCCTGTTTGCTGCACACACTGAAACAAGCCAGGTTGAGTTTCCGTCAAGATTTTTTATTTATCGTCGTCTAATCGGACTACCATATAAAATATCACGATAAATCATCTATACCAAAATTAATAAAAAATTACACATCTTTTCGTCTCATTCAAAATTCAACGTTGCTTCCAATGGTGTATCAGAAAAGCTGATTAAATCCTAGCATACACAGGCAAAAAGCTCTGGATATAATTTATCAATTAAATGTTAGCCTAAAACGCTAAATAAAAAAGGAAATCAACGCAGATTGCTCTACTTTACGATACTTTAAAACTTCTCAAAAGATTAAAGACTCAAAAAGATGAACCCTTAGTATATTCGCTTTAATCCAAATCAGTAAAGCATTTCATTTAGGGATTAAACGCTACAAAATAAGCTAAGCCTCGTCTAAATCCCTACATTTCTAGGTAAATTAAATCTTAATTGACTTGGAACTATGCAGAGTTCCAGTTTAACTCGCTTACTTTGCTATGTGTACTTTTCTACCTGCAATAATCCGTCTTACTGGTGCGTTACGTGAATTTTCGATACACAATTATCTTTTGTTTCGGCGGCACTTAAGAGAAACCCATGAAGTCAACTGGAGGCGGATGGTATCACGTATTCGTAGGAATTGCCTTGCATGATGCACGAACGATATGATGTGAGCCATGTGAGATACTGCGAAGACGTGATGTTTTGAATTTTGATGACTAAAGGTGAGTCGATTTACAATGATCGTACTCTTCGTCGTTTCTCGGTGTCGTTGCACACTTTGACACAAAATATTGAAACTAACTAAAAATTCAAATGAAAACCTGACTTGAAATCATCAGTTGTTTGCTGAAATGAATAGGCGAGCTCTTTTCTTTTGTGAGCATACGTGTATCTTCTCCCAAGTACCTATATGTAATCTTAAGAGTAGCATCTACATACGAAATCCTGGAAGCAACTTGAATCTTATGTACATACGTATGCATGTTTGTTCTTTTCCGTACTGTTGCCGTACCATGAACATGAAACATAATGGAACCCGTATACATATTCGTGCTAGATGCATTTTGAATTAAACAGGAATGATGTCCTTTCCATAGAAAAAATGAGCTCCGATTATCTTCAAGCTTCTTCCTGTTTGTTTTAAGAAACTGGGATATTACCCAACCCTTGTGGATGCAAGCAAAGAATATTACCTTATTATTCATCAAATAAATTTTTCTATAAACCAACGGAATCCTAATTAAGCAGCATAAATAAATTATATCAACATGAATGGGATCAAAATTATTCAACTTCCAGTTGTAGTAATTACAAATTCGGCGTTGATACCGAACATTTCTATCATATCGCTTCAACAGCTATGTTTATGTATTTTCAGAGCTTTGAAAAACGAATATTATAAAGACTTCTAGTTTCGCGTGCTGCCTGTCCATGTGCCGGTGCGTCACAGCAAGTTTTCCCAGTAACTATAGAAGGTACAAAGCTCAAACGTTGCAAAAGGCCACAAAGGGTGGTCTCTCAAAAGTTTAGGTCTTATCAAAAATTTTTAAGTGGACCCCCCTCATATCATAGTGACCTTTTAAGGGTTGTTCATCAAAGGTTGCCAAATGGGGTATCAAATCAATGGTCTTGATTAGAACTTTTAGATTCTGGAATCAAAAAATCAGGGGGTCCAGGGGGAAGCAAAATGTACGAACAATGTGCGATTAGACAACCTTGAGCTGAAAAATCTGAAAAAAATTACGGAGGTGCTTTTGCTTTCAATAATATAGGACCACTCCATGAAAAATCAAAGTAGTGACTGTTTTTCCGGCATTTTTAAATAAATTTTCCGGCTTGGAAAGGCGACTTTATGTTATGGTGCAATATGTATTTTCTGTACATAGAAGCATAAAAATTGAAAAGATAGGTAGAAAAATGTAATTTCGGGAAAAAGCCTGCACTAATTTCATTTTGTTTTTCAACCGACTTCCAAAGGAAAGAAGATGATCAATTCATCACGTATATTTTTTTCTTTGCTTTTTTTTGTATGTTCACGCATACCTTTTAAACGGAGATGGATAGACGACTCCTGCTTTTGGCAAATGATACGCCTTTCTTCCAGTTAGGTCCCGTTTAAAGGGTAATAAATTCAAGTAACGTTAAAGGACTTTTACCGTTTAAACTAAAAAATTTCCGACTTTCACCCCGATTTTCCAGCATAACTGATCGACGGGTGTAAGGAATTTGATTGTAGAGGTTTCAAATGAAGGAAAACATATTGATCTAAAATGTATCGGAACAGAATTGTAATCCTTCCAAGGAATCTGTAGATATTAAAAGTTCAATATGATACATTGATGTCGAGAAATTGAGTTTAAATAATCTTTCGCACGAAAAGTGCAAATTAGTTGGCACTCTTCAAGGATTTGATGGAGACACCGAGTCCTTTGGTGACGAATGATGAAAATTATCAATATCCTTAATTTTCTGCATAAACGGTACATTTTCATCAATCATTTCTACCGGAAATAACGAATAAATTAATTCTAAATCAAGCATAAATACAATTCAACAATAGTTAGAGGGAACATTTCAGGATGCTTTTCTCTTCCAAATTCATCCTTTGTTTACAGATGGATTAGTAAAGTATCCTTCTTACATCCTTAGATGTAAACGTTACACATAAGATTTATAATATTCCCCAAGGAAATAATAAGGACTGAGTGATTGCAAATTACGAGTATAGAGTTGATTCGTTACTTTCCAGTTAATATTATACATTATAACATATGCCCATAAATCTAAACTTAGTAATTTCCATATTAAAAACCTAAAAAGAGATACTTTTCCTTCTATAACTGACCATAACTTTACAGATGAAGATGAAAATGCAAAGCCGAGTTTTCATTGAACTATAGGGTATAATTATCTTGAAAATTTCATGAAAATTAAGTGCCACAGTTAACTGAAAACGAAGGCGATGGATATCGAATAAAAGTGAACGAGTGATACGGTTACGTGAATTTCTTGAGATTGATTGCGGAGTAAACTTTATGTTTAAACATATAAATACATATGTCGATATATATATATATATATATATATATATATATATATATATATATATAGATATATATATATATATATATATATATATATATATATATATATATATATATATATATATATATACATACGTTTGAAGGTTGGTACTAACTAAAAATCATATGGATTTAATACTAGCACCGGCATCTGTGTATCACACCGGGGAATTTTCAATTGGTCTGTTATACATACATATATATATATATATATATATATATATATATATATATATATATATATATATATATATATATATATATATATATATATTTGTATACACATATATATGTATAGATGTATATGTATATACATATTTATATGTATATATATATATATATATATATATATATATATATATATATATATATATATATATCTATATATATATATATGTAGATGTATATATATATATATATATATATATATATATATATATATATATATATATATGTATATGTATATGTATATATAGATATATATATATAATATATATATATATATATATATATATATATATATATATATATATATATATATATATATAGACGTTCTGTGTGTAAGGTTGGTTACATGTAGATAAGATATAAAAAATTTGTGCCAGAAGGTAGCCACTTTGCTTCGATTTTTCGCCAAATTTTCAGAAATATTTCTGTTCTGAATATAGTATAGCTCCGGATTGTACTAAAACTGGTACAAGAATTTATTCAATTGTGTGATAAAGCTCACAATAAAAAATCCAAAGTGGAAAAGTTTGGAACAAAATGGCGGCCGCTCAAAGGTCGAAAAAGTTGAACGATAAAAAAGCACTTCAGAGTCAGGTCAGAATATAAAAATGGCGGGTAGGCAAAGTTCGAAATCCGAAAATTTCTCAAAGCCACAATCCATATTAGATTTTTATGAAATCTAAAATCAAGGTAGACGTCGATGAGATCATGTATTAAATGCACCAGAATTAAATTCGATTCCTATGAACGCTGCAGATTTTAGCCGTAGAAGTTTTTGCATTGCAGTAAAAAATTATATTTTGATATGTGAGTACATGATACAATATATTCAAAAAACTGAGTTTTGAAAGGTTTTAAAGAAAAAATTTGCCACTAAAAAGGTGAAATAAAAAACTTTTAGAAAAAAAGAAAACCGACTTCAATGTACCCTAAAAAGGATGAAATAAATTTTATGGAAGCGGTGCCAAATCAATTTCCCCGTTTCTATATAATACAATTCAAAACACAATAACCACAGTGAACGAAACGGGGAAAAACTGATTTGGCACCGCTTCCATGAAATTTATATCATCCTTTTTAGGGCACATTAAAGTCGGTTTTCTTTATTTTCTAAAAGTTTTTTTTTAAACTTGAAATATAGTTTTCCATTAATGGTATTTACTTTTCCGTATGGATCCAATAAAGAAAAAAGTTTCATGGCCGAAAGGTCAACTGGTCTTAAGTGATAAGTCGATTTCTTTATTTTCAGAAACCTGAAAATTCTGCCAAAAGCAATAGAAGCTGAATTTCATTGTTTTTCTTTTACAAAAATCATATAGATTTATGTTGCAGAACAATTCATATTATTAAAATATGAAACACATGATAGCACTTTTAGCTGAAACTACGTATTTTTAATGGTACCGGCCATACGAGTATGCTGGAATCATTGGTCTGACACGGTTTACAGTTAATTTCTACTTGGATTTCAACATTGGAAGAGACGACCGATGGACCGAGACAGTCGGAGGCGCTTTTTGCAGGAGCGAAGCTTCGAGAGCGGCTGCAGTGCTACGAAGAAAAGCAAGACAGACTGGAAGCAGCGGATCTCTATCGGGCTAAAAGTGCGATTATGTGAAATTTTAAATTAATGTATCTTTTCATGAATTTTGTGTTTTTCGAATATCAAATTGAACATTTCAACTTGGATGAACTATATATTACTATACTTCTATAGTTATTATACTATCCGCATTTAAGTACATATTTTGGCGAAAAATTATATGCGTTATATATGGAAACAGGTTACAATATATTTGTAGACGTTTTTGGAAGAAAATCTTCACGTTCTTGTGTAATGCCAAATACTTATAATAATTGCTACTGCAATTGGTATGTGAATGCGTTTTGTAGAAAATTCGAGCGGTTAAAGAATATGAAGTATGTGTAAGCTTTCGAGATAAATTTTGACTTCTTCTCCTTCTTCGTAGCACTGCAGCCCCTCTTCAACCTTCACTTCCTGCAGCAAGCACCTCCAACTGTCGAGGTCCATTGACCACGTCCTCCAATTTCAAAATTCGAGCAGCGATGCACTGTCTTTGTCGACCGAGTCTGATCAACGTTTCCTCCGGTTCCCCACTGACCTCCGCCCTTCCGTTCCCCTACAGAATACCTTTTTGGGTACCCGTTGTTCGTCCATATGATTCACTTAGCCAGCCCATTGTAGCCAGCTTCCTCAGTCTTACAATCGTTGAGACCTCCGGCTCGTCAAAATTTTCATACAGCTCAAGGTTGTATCGAATTCGACATTGGCCTGCATCTAGCTTCGCTCCAATTATTCGCCTCAAGACCCATCTTCGAAGGCCTTCAATTTGATTGTGTATGCTTGAGTTAGGGTCCATGTTTTACACCCATAACATAACACAGGTCTTATTACAGATTTGTATACTTGTGTCTTTGTTTTCTTGTGTATGCAGCTTATCTTTAAGGTCATCAAAACTGAATTAAAATATTTTATTGTCGAGCCGTATTCTTCGGCGTATTCAATCTCTTTCATTAGCGGTTCTCGTTATTTTGGCACCCAAATATACAAATTTGGCCACATTTTCGATATTGTTTTCGCCAAGTGTGATAGTTTGGGTATTTGAGGAATGTTTCATCGATTCCATAATGAGTTTTCTTTTATTCTCATTAATTTATAGTCTTACCAGGTTTGCTTCACCTTCAGTTTCAGGAAATGTACTTTGACGGTTGTTAACGACCATGACAAAATATTGATGTCGTATGTATAAGCTACCATTTGGCTCGACTTGTATAGTGACGTACTTCTTGTATGAATCGGTAGCTTTCTTATGGCATATTCCAGAGCCAAATTGATTCACAATGGGGTCAGCCCATCTCCCTGCTTTTGTCCGATATTTGTGTCAAAGGCATCGGTGAGTTGGTTATTGATGCGGACTTGCGAGGTTATTGACGTCATTGTCATTGATGTAAGACGGACTAATTTTGGCTGGGATACCAAAGCAAAGCATTATTTGGTACAGCGCATTACGATGCTTGCTTAAAATACGCGGAAATTTGGTGTACGTCTATGTTATGTTGAACTCCCAGCATGTCTCAAGTACCTGCTTGACTGTAAACAATTGGTCTATCGTCTGCTAGTTACTAAATTGAAAAACTCGATTAGATTCTTTATTGCTTCAGCGACATTATTTATTATAGCACGTTACGATAATACTGTCGTATGCTTGCTTAAACTCAACGAAAATTTGGTGAACGTCTATGTTGAACTCCTACCATTTCTCAAGTACCTGCTTGACTATAAACAATTGGTCTATCGTCAATCCATCTGCTCTGAAGCCACCTTGATACTCCCCAGTAATATTTTCTATGATCATTGAAAATATTCTGTACGCCGTACATAGTAGTGATATGCTTCTATATTTATCGCGCTGTAACTTGTCAACTTTATCGTGGATAGGGAATATAACTGATTGGCTCCACTCGTTCGGCATATGTTCTTTTGGCCAAATGTACTCGATGGCTTCATGAATGGCTTTCTGAACACCGGCGCCACCATATTTAATGAGCGCCACTGGAAGCTTATCGATGCCCGGCGCTTCATTATTCTTTTTGGCTTGGATGTTTGTCTTATGTTGTCGCTCGCTAGACTTACATCGATGTTTCTCAATCGGTCGTCATAGTATTTTCTTTTCTTAATTCTAATTATTGGTACGAAGTATGGTAAGGTTCCTGGAATAATGGAATATAAGCAGAACTGCTCCAGAGGGGGCTTCTCATCTACATAATCTTCTCCACCGACTAATAACATATGCAGAATATGGAAAGAGGTGCAGCTATCAGAAGACTGTTAAAATCCCGTCGTTTTAAAAAAACTTACAACAGAGAAAAAAACCACGTTGATACCAGAGATCCCATTATGTTAAGAAAATATTAAAGCTGGTAGCAAACTCTTTGATGCAACAAAAAATGGGAAATGAAATTTCAAATGCTCAAAGCGAGCTGAAGGTACTAACGACAAGATTTCGTTAGAATCAATCATAATATTCAGAAGATAGTACAAATGCACCAAACAGCAGTTGGATTCAAGCAACCTTGAAAATCAATATTAACATTGAAAAATTCAGACAAACATTGAATTGCGTGTTCACGAGAAATTTCTTCATGAATGCGGTTCAATCCTTTTTTTAAATTTCTCTGTTGACGCACAATGAACTATATTTTCTAGTAGGTAGCTTGCAGATTAATTAATAACTTTGGCAAAAGGAAAGATGTGGGTAGACATGTTCGTTCATGATGATAAACATTAGTTTGAGGTTACCGGAAAACAGTTTTAAGGCGGATTTATTTACGAATGGAAAGAAGAAGCAAAGGATCTCGATTCACTCGGACAGCCAGTCGACCATTAAGGTACGAAGATCTGTATTTTCAATTCAAGAAATGTTAATATCACGAAAGGGCTCTGCAAAGTATATATGATGACAAAAGGATGGGAGCTTCTTAATATATTAGCTAAACTTTTTTAATTGGATCATTTCACCCTTTTCACATCAACTTAATGTAAATCTATACGACAAATTTGCTCTACATTTGAAGCTTATCTAACGTCGCGCGGATATCGATCACTCTTTCGGATGGCTCCGATAGCTTTTTTTTTAAATTACTTTTTATGGAATTGTTTGCAGCTACATATAAATGAATTGCATATTTTGAATAATAATTTTTTCTGAAAAATTATTAGAGAAGAAAAATGTTAGAAGAAGGTGGTTTCGACGTGTGCACGTGTAAAAAAAAAGCTGTCGGAGCCATCCGAAAGAGTGATCGATATCCGCGCGACGTTAGATAAGCTTCAAATGTAGAGCAAATTTGTCATATAGATTTACATTAAGTTGATGTGAAAAGGGTGAAATGACCCAATTAAAAAAGTTTAGCTAATACAAGTACTTACAAGAGAAATTTACCTTGAATATAACTTGCAGATACAAAAACATATTGAGTTTGCATAAGTAGAAAAATTAAAAATTAACTCCCTCACCTCTGAGCATGGTGGTCGCCATCACCGGTGTGTATCTAAGAGTGATGGCCTGAGGAGAATTAGTGCACACGTCGAAACCACCTTCTTCTAACATTTTTCTTCTCTAATAATTTTTCAGAAAAAATTATTATTCAAAATATGCAACTCATTTATATGTAGCTGCAAACAATTCCATAAAAAGTTATTCTTAATATAGTTTTGAATGAACACGAAATGTGTTGAAATTAAAAAAGAAGAAGAATTTCAATACTCTAAAGGTCTGATTTAGCTGTCAAGCTATAATCGACCTCATTTAATTAATGCATATGATAAGAAATCAGGACAGATGATGCGCGATCAACGAATGAAATGGGGGATGACGGAGAAGGAGGCATCAGAGCCTCCCTTATGCATCTGTTCATACTGCGAGCGTCAAAAGAAAGAAAACACTTTAGAAACTTGTATTAAGAATTTTATTAAAACAAAGTTATTAACACAAAATCAAAAATAAGTATGAGGAATTAAACAATTATTTAATAAAAACTGAACACAGCATAAACAAAACAAAGATAAATTCACTTTAATCAAAAAATACCAAATTTTACGCGTCAAAAAAGGTAAACAGCAAACAAAACATAACAAAACCTCAATAGAAAAAGTCGATTTTTTTAATTTTTCAATATTTCATTTGTTCTCCTTTGGACTTAAGCACCTCATTTAGTCTTCTAGGCATCGACGCGGCAAGTTTTTTTGTAACATCGGGAGAGATTTGGCTACATTCTTCCTTTATAACTTTCTTTAAGTCGGCTTTGCTTGAAATCACCCTTTGTCTCACTTTTCTGTCAAGGTGTTCCCACAGATGCTCGATCGGGTTAAGATCTGGGGGCTGCGGCGTATGATCAAGTGTCTTAGGAGTCCGGTACAGTAGCCACTCTTTCACAATTTTGGTCGTATGCTTTGGATCGTTGTCCTGTTGAAAGATCCAATTTCCAGACAAGCCTAATTTTTCGAAACTAGGGGCAACATTGTCCCTCAAAATGACTAAATAATCCATTTTGTCCATTAAGGAGTCAATAAAAACAAGATTACCAACACCAGTTGCCGCCATACACCTCAATACCATAACTGAACCGCCACCGTGCTTAACAGTGTTGGTAACACACTTTTCTTTGAAGGCTTCATTCTTAGCACGCCATATTTTTGGGCGCCTTTTCGTGCCGAAAATTTCGAATTTGCTCTCATCTGTATATAATACGTTTTCACAAAAAGATGGAGCCTCGTTTTTGTATATTTTAGCGAAGTCCATACGCTTGATCTGATTCGCCGACGTATGGCCTTTTCCGTGGTATTCTTCCATGTAGACCATTTTTATAAAGCGCTCCCCTGACTGTACTCGCACTTACTGGTTTGCCTGATGCCTGCGTTATGTCTTCTGACAATTTAACTGCACTTGAGGCTGGATATGCCCTTACTTCTCTTACTACAGCTCTAACTTCAGTACCACTAAGCTGCTTTGGGCGGCCAGATCTCGGTAAATCTTCAACGAGATGATGTTTGGCATACTTATCAATAATTTTTTTTACTGTGCAGTGGTTTCTGCCCCTCAATAATTTTTTTTACTGTGCAGTGGTTTCTGCCCACGATTTCGCTAATTTCACGCAAGGATTTACCTTTTTCTTTTAAGTCTATTATAATTTTCCGAGTATCAGGCGATGTTTGCTTTCCCATAGTGAAACTATTTTCTTTTACGTCTTTATTTTTAATATTAATTAGAACAATTGCACTTAAAACGACTTTTGGGGAAGCTAAGCACGCGAACAGCACATATTTGTCACCAAAAGCTAAGGTTCTTCCCCGAAATATAAAAGAAGCGAAGTAAGTCTTACCACTGTTTACTTTTTTTTTGACGCGTAAAATCTGATGCACATCCCCTTTGTGAGATTTGTGCAATGTTGCCACTTGTTTCGATTTCATGTTTAATAGTAATCAATCTCTAAATGGTTTAGTAGTAAACTCATTTATATTACTTTTTATCGCAAGTCAATAATAGCTTTGTAATGTAACAATTTAAAGATGAAAAGTTGGTGTTTACTTTCTTTTGACGCTCACTGTATCTTACCAAAAGCAAGTGAAAAATGCGATGTAAAGGATAGATCCGAATAGCCATCAGGATGCTCGAATTGAATACCTAATCGAAACGAAAGCAAATATGGAGAGAAATTACGTTCAAAAAAACACCCCCCAAGGTTCTATGTAAGGCCCGGCCACTACAAATGCCTAATTACTATTTTAAGTTTTTATTTATCTCAATAAATTATTCATTCCTCAAAAGCCATTCTGCCAATGCTAGAGATCAGTTAACTATGGCATCAATTGAAAATCCCCAAATGCCCTTTGATGTAATGGCCAAGAAAAAATTATTGAAAATGAATAACAAGTAAAATTTGATCTGAATATTTAATGACATTGAAAAGCATACCTAATGAATTTCTTGCTGTATTGAAAGAGTTATGTAAAATTAAATTAATATTTGTGTTGGCAAACATTGTTCTACGTTTTTGTCTCGTAATATAATCTCTAAGGAAAAAACTGCACTTATGAAATGTTTCCATGAAAACATGGAAAAATATATTGAAAAAGATCTAAGTGATTTCACTTTGTGTACGAAATAAAATTATAATTAAGACATGTTGCTTTGCTAGTTTGATATCAAACCTATAACAAACTTAAATTAGCAATTTTCCACACTGGACTATTCCACGCAAGAACAATGATCGAGGAAAAATATCAATATACGTAAAAGAGGTGATTTTATCTCACATCCATGTGTAGAACCTTTATTTGCATCACCTATTTTTCGACAGTCCCACATTTTACCATGGGAACGCGATGAGCCATTAACTCTCCAAAAACCACGTACCTACATCATCTTCAAAAGCCGTGATGAAAAATTCTATAGAAACAAAATTTGAATTATATAACAATTGAACAATTCGACATTCATGGGCAGCTTCGCACTACATCCGATGCTGAGTAGTAAGTGCAGTGCCCTCGCACACCATAGCAAAAGAACAATTGAAAACTGTATTCAAATTCGGCACAGATTTTAAGCTAGAGAATTCTTCGTTCGCGCATCTGCGCAATGATTGCTGTAACCTTTTGGTTATTTCCTAAGTAGCCTTAGCCTCTAAACGATAGCAGTTCTTCCACGGAAGTATACTCGTCTGAACAGATACAATATTCATGATAGTAGGCAGAAAAGAAAACGTACCCATAAAGCGCTGGATAGGCAAACAACCAACCAGACGGCAAAACCGCTGGGAACTGCCGAGAACAAAGATTGAAGAATCGAAAGAGCAATTTAATGACTTGAGACTTGACCGAGTCATTCGAACATGATCCGCACGGCATTACCGCGTTAATAGATCTTCAATTGAGCTTTGGCATAAGAAATAAGAAGGTACTCTATCAGACGCTGATCGTGACGAAGATGATGCCGTCGTTGTTTATGGAAAAGGTAAAGAAACTAAACATGGAATATTGGGAGACCTTCATTACCATTCGGCGAGGCCTTTCCAATCGTAAAAAATAGAGAAATTAAATACAATAACCATTTGATTGTATGTACGATTCCCAGCAGTTCATTCAAATGTTTTTACCTTCATCTTTCACTTCATCTTCATACGACAAAAAAACTGTGAAATGAATTATGTGAAAACATCGGTGGGAAAATTTTTTTCAAGACGTTACTATAAAATTAAAGTTGCGCAAATTTAAAGTTAGACGTGGGCTGATGATGTTTCGAGAATTGCTTTTAGAGACGAACAGTATTTGGGGTGTAAGATGAAAGATTTCAAAAGAAAATCCATTGTTTCTGTGCTGCGAATATACATATTTATTGTGCATTCAAACCGGCTAATGATGAACGTAGCCATACAGAGGATTTTCTTAGTTGGATTTCATTTTTAGGACTTTATAAAAATTATTTCTCCGAACAAATACCTACTTGCTTCAGAACCTGTCTGTCCGACTGCTTGTTCAAACATGCTTACAAACATGCATTTTTCCCAATCATTAAATCCAAATGGACATTTTCCCTGAATGAATTATGTAGAATAACATACGAAAGAATAGAATGGGGCCCTTCTAAAAGAATAGCAGGATACTTTTCTAAACAAGTTGGGTAGACGGATTTATGCTCATGTCAGAAGGGTTTTGTACCCATCTTCTCAGAAATGCAGTCACCAGCAACGAACAAAGTTAAGAAATATGTCAAAGAGATGTGCACGTTTCAAAGAAAATCCATTGTTTTTCTATGTTCAACGGTCGCCATTTTGTTGCAAACCAACAAAAATCACTCAAATCATGAATTCCCAAAAATATTAATGTTATTGCCCTTATTTTAAAATATCATGAAGATCAAATCAAAACTGCAGTGACTGATTGGATGGAAAGTCTATAAAATACCAAAAGCATGTGTTATTGTTGTTGTAATCGAAGAAGTTTCAAATGGCTATAACTTCCGTGTATATCATTCGATTTTCATCAAATCTACAAAGTTTAAGGATGTTTTGAAGGACTACCTAAATTTCGTTCAGTTTAAGGGTACCCATAAGATTTTATCTGTGTGGTCTAGTGGTTAGAGCATGAGACGCATAAGCCGAAGGTTCCAGGTTCAAATTTCGTTGGGAGCAACGTGATTTAGTTCAGGGGATTTTTCGGACAGACTACGAGTCTTCACTCAGTGGTGATATGTACTGATTTAATCAGATCATATCATAGCTGAGCAAGCACACGGGAGCATGGTACTGACCAAACCAGCTTCCGAAAAAAATCAATACGGTCATGAAAATGAGATACTCTAACTATCTCTAAGCGAAGGCCCGAGAGGGGCTGTAGTGCTACAAAGAAGAAGATATATATATATATATATATATATATATATATATATATATATATATATATATATATATATATATATATATATATATGTATATATATGTACTTGCCAGAAGAAGTATCCGTACAACATCAAAAGAAAGCAACATATTAAACATATTAGGAAATTCATCCTAAAGAAAGTATGGAATGTATCGATTCTTACGTGCTATGCGTGAGCGATATCCATCTCTCTTTAGTATTTTTGTATGGTATCTTTGTGGAGAACCATGCCGGAAGAGTTTTTTGGGGAGCAGTTACTCGAGAGTTCTTTTTGGCTGCCTGCAAAACGTTTCTTTTTTCACGTTCAGTCAGTATGGAGGGTCGATCACAACGAGGCTTTGACATAATCGAACCAGTTGTATTGAATTTTGCACCACATACTGGACAGAGGAGTGAGTTCTGCCTACTATTTGACCAATTTTGCGGTGAGTTTTCCCTTCACTCTTAAGTTTCAGCATAATTTTCCTCCCCACAGCACTGACTTCGCTAATTTTGGGCGTCATCATGTATTCTAGTGCACAAAAAATTAAAAAAACTGCATTCACTTTTAAACCTAACACAACTTAAAGTAGAACTATTATCGGACCTAAAAAACATTAATATGCATCTGCATATGTCATCGCGTAACACAGGGAATCCCCCGGTTTGTTCTGTACGGATACTTTTTCTTGTCTATTCTGTTACCATAAATTGATTTTGTTTGAGTTTCAAGTCTTTTTAAATATTAATTATTATGAAACATACTGAAAATAATGCAAAAGTGTAGATTTTATGATATAAAAGAAAACATTCAAATTAAGTGGATATATCCTTTTTAATACAACGATAACTTTGTTGTCTAGTCTGGCAAGTATATATATATATATATATATATATATATATATATATATATATATATATATATATATATATATATATATATATTGGGAGAGGTATTCAGTTAGTGTGAACTTTACATTAGCAAGTACATGATAGTATTAGTGAAATTAGAAGTTTGGACAGAAAAATTTGTTGATTATCCTCTCTATAACCTTCAATTCTATAGCCAAAACTGAAAAACAATTGACTGTGACGTTAGTTATATACAATTTACTGTTATATATCGTATATAAGTTATTTTGAGAAAGATGCACTTTGGGCAAAATTGGGAAAAGTGTCCTCCAATCATGCTAAGAAACTTTAGAAGCTACAATTATCAACCTTGTGGGATGAATTTGTTTGGACTTGTAAACATGATCAAACGCTTTTAAAATGTACTGAAGTGGGTTTAGTGCATTTGTGTATTTAGGCGCCCAAATGACGAAAACGGGCAATGAAAGAAACGAAATACGTCGAAGAATACAGCTCGCAAATAAAATATTTTAATCAGTATTGACAATCTTGAAGACCAGCTGCATACACAGGAAAACAGAGCTCCAACTATAGAAATCTGTGATAAGACCTGTGTTATGCTATGAACACGAAATATGGACCCTAACTCAAGCATCCACAAATTTTTGACGAACCGGAGGTCTCAACGATTATAAGACTGCGGAAGCTGCAATGGGCTGGCCACATGAACCGTATGAACGAACAACGGATACTCAAAAAGTATCAACTGGGAGAACTGAAGACCGGAGACCAGTGGGGACACCAAGGAAACGCCGGTCTGACTCGTTCGGCGAAGACAGTTCATCGCTGCTCGGATTTCGGAATTGGAAGACGCGGTCAATGGACCGAGACAGTTGGGGGCGCTATTTGCAGGAAGCGAAGGCCCGAGAGGGGCTGTAGTGCTAAGAAGAAGAAGAAATGGGTTTATATATATATATATATATATATATATATATATATATATATATATATATATATATATATATATATATATATATATATATATATATAGAAAATAGATAATCTTTTTTTTTGTGGTTAGGAGGTGAATGTTCATTTACGCACAGAGTGTGGGACTCACATGCACGCAAAAAGGCGACTGGACTATCCACTAAATACCTCCTCTGCCAACCCGATAACCTAGCCTGGAACCATTTGATACAATACTTCGGGCCAAAAAATATGTGGCAGGCACTGTCTTCCTCTCTTGGGCAAAACCGACAATTGGGGGACCGTGACTTACCAATCTTGTCCAGATAAGACTGAAAACACCCATGCCCGCTCAATAGCTGGGTCAGATAGAAGTCAGTCTCACTAGGCCTTCGATTTAGCCATGGTCTCACATCCGGGATGAGGCGGACAGTCCACCTCCACTTCGTGCAACTCACCCAAGACTGCTGCCGATCGGACAAACATCTTCCTCGTCTCCTCATTTCGAAGCAGATTAATAGGGCAGCGCTCTCTAAATAGAAGGGCACCAGGTATCACGCCTGCAGTAACTCTCACCGCCGAATCAGAGACTGTCGTATATGAAGATGCAATCTTCTGTGCTCCTCCTCTCTGTATCTGTGCCAAGTATGGAGAGAAATTACGTTCAAAAAAAACCCCAGGGCTCTACGTATGTGACGGCCAGGCCACCATAAATGCCTTCTCACTGAGAGCGTCGCCTCATATTCCTGCTCCGTACAGTTTTTTTTTGTGATAGGGAGGTGAATGCTATTTATGCACAGAGTGTGGGACTCCCATGCGCGACTGGACTACCCACTAAACACCTCCCCTGTAAACCTGAGAACCCAGCCTGGAACCGTTTGACACATTACTTCGGACCAGGTCTCGTTTTGTCAAGCTGGGGAATCCCTTACCTAGTGGGAGGGGAGAGGGGAAGAGGAAGTGCCAGAAGAGCGATCCCCCAGCCCCAGCGCCCCCGGCTGCTGTGAGTCCCTTTTATATTTTAGGACTGCCCGAGCATAATGGGCCATCTGGTTCCATTTGTCAACCGATTCGAGCATCACCGCAACTATATTATCCGGGGTGAGCTCTCCCGTCTCCCTGTAGAGTTCCCTTCGCAGCCTGACCCATTTTGTGCACGCAAAAAATGTGTGACAGGCACTGTCCTCCTCTCCTGGGCAAAACCGAAAATCGGGAGACCGTGACTTACCGATCTTGTGCAGGTAAGACTGAAAACACCCGTGCCCGCTCAAAAGCTGGGTCGGAAAGAAGTCAGTCTCACCATGCCTTCGATTTAGCCATGGTCTCACATCCGAAATGAGGCGCGCAGTCCACCTTCCCTTCGTGCAATTCACCCAAGACTGCTGCCAATCGTTGAGCGAGCGTTATCTCTCTTCGCGGACAACTATCTCCCTCGTATCCTCGTTTCGGCGCAGGTAAATAGCGCGGCGCTCTCTAGCAAGGAGGGCGACAGGTATCACGCCTGCAATCACTCTCACCGCCGAGTCGGAGACTGTTGGATACGAAGATGCAATTCTCAGTGCTCCTCTTCTCTGTACCTGTGCCAATCGTTTTCGGTATACCTCCTTGCTGAGAGCGTCGCCCCATATCTCTGCTCCGTACAGTAGCACTGACCCTACAGCACTCATCAAGAGGCGTCTTCTTGATGGGCTGGGTCCCCCTACGTTGGCCATAAGTCGACTCAGGGCCGATATTCCCGAAGCAGCCTTCTCAGCCGTTGCCCTGATTTGCTCAGAGAAACTCATCTTCGAGTCGATCAGTCGTCCCAGGTACTTCACTGCTGGCTACGATTCGATTTGTATATCTCCAATACTGATCATCCTTACTCTAGGGATTCTCTTTTTTGTCAAGATGACCACTTCGGTTTTCTCCAGTGCTAAACTAAGCCCGCGAACAGTCATCCATTAGCATACCTAGCCTAAGTTGCGCTTGTTCAAAGGTGTGTCTAGCGACCAGATCCGCAACATCATCCGCATAGTCGACCAAGCGCGACTCATCTGGCATCTCAAGTCTCAGTAGCCCGTCGTAAGACACGTTCCACAGGTCCGGACCAAGGATAGATCCCTGGGCAGCACCCGATGTAATTTCCATCCATCGTTGGCCCTGTGTCGTGTCCTAGAGCAGGCTTCGGTTCCTCAAAAGCCGCATTAGATATTCTGGAACTTGAAAAGAGTTTTCCAGCGTGTCCAGAATATCCACCCATCTAGCGGAGCTGAAGGCATTCCTGACGTCGAGTGTCACCAACAGGACGATCCGTCGCTTGGTGCGACTATATGCCTCTGCCTTTTGGACCGCGTTCACCACCTCTGCAATCGCATCTATGGTAGAACGTCCTGCTCTAAAGCCGTACTGCCGAGGAGATAGGTCCCCAGCAGCACGAATCACGTCAGTGAGTCTTCCCTTGATGAGTTTCTCTAGCACTTTCCCAGCCGTGTCTAGCATGCATAACGGGCGGTATGCAGACGGCGATTCGGGATTTCCCTTCCCCTTGCTGATCAGCACGAGCCTCGCCACCTTCCATCGTACCGGGAAAACCCCGTCCCATAGGCAAGCGTTGAATGTGCTGAGCAGCAAGTCAGGACAATGGTGATAGACGAGCCGCAACACCTCAGCTGGAACACCATCTGGACCTGGAGCCTTCCTCGCTTTCAAGGAGAGGACTGCCTCCTCCAGTTCCAGCTGTGTGAAGAGTGGGCACTCTACTGCTGTTTCACCATGGACAGCGTCAACACGGACGGGATGGGCGGGGAAGAGTCCCCGCACTATCGCGTCCATCTTTTCCGCGTCATGTATACAAGGCTTCCGTAGGGCACCAAGTTTCCCCATGACCAGCTTGTAGCCAAGGCCCCACGGATCCTTGTTCACATTGTCCACTAGGTCTTGCCAGCAGCGAGCCTTGCTACTGTTGATCAGTTTGCGACGGCATTTCCTGGCCGACTTATATGCTGCCACCTGGTTGCATGCCTCGTCACGGTTCCGCGCCCGTTGAGCCTCACGCCGAAGCTTGTGACACTCCCTCCACTTTTCAGCGACCACCAGTACACTGGGGGCTTGCCGTGCCGGGGTCTTCGACGGGGCATAGAAGCGCAGCAAGCAGTCGTAATTATGCTCATAGTAGAGTTCACGACATCTTGAGCTGCCAGTTCTTCCGTCCCCTCCGAAGCTCCCTGCAGCGGCTTACCTGCTGTGAGAACCTTGACGAACCTCTTGACGTCCATTCTTCCAATGTTCCATCCAGTTGTAGAAGGCTGAGAGCACGGACATCGGGAGACAGCATCACTTATCTCAAGCAGAATGCACTGGTGATCACTGGCTGAGTAGTCCTCTAATACTTTCCAGTTGTGTATCCTCCGTACTGAGGACTCCGAGGCGAATGTCACGTCCGGTATGGTTCCCTCACAGCCAATACGTCGGAAAGCCGGCGTGTTTCCGGAGTTTAGTACGACGAGGGCCATCCTGATCGCCATTTCCAGGATTCGTTTTCCCCGCGGATCCGTCTGAGGCCCCCAACGAACACTTAACCCTCTGCGTTCGAGACAGCGCCCTCCAGAGCATTAAGCTTGGCTTGGGAAGATGATATCGACTCGTTAGGCGTTAGGTACACACTAAAGAAGGTGATCCCTGAGCACCGAACCCACACAAAACCATCCCCCCGTCCACAACTCTCCGCTTGAAAGTCACTGTTCCGAACCCAGATAGCGGCAGTACCAGTTTCATCAGAGTACCATAATGTAGGACTTTTATTATGGTGTTGCTCACTCAGCAGCAAGAAGTCGGCTTTCATGTCCCTCGCAAAATGCTCAAGCAGATTTTGGGCGGTTGAACTGCGGTGTAGGTTTAGCTGCAGGATGCGGGTCATCGAAGCTCTGATTTTGCATTGGCTAGGGCATCCTGGAACACCCGGCATTTTCTTGATCCCAAGACGTGTCCAAAATCAAGTTTTGGATCAGCATCCTTGCAAAGAATACAGTGCGCCTCTTTCGTACACTCTTTTCTTTTATGTCGCATTTCACCACATTTGCAACATAGGGAACTCCTATCGGGTCCTTTGCATACTTGTGTGGTGTGACCATAACCAAGGCATTTGAAAATTGAAGAGGCATTGCTCTTCGCCGTATTCCACAGACAACCCACCCAATTCGTACTTTGCCCTTGTTCAGGAATTGTTCGGCGTCCTTTTCGGTCAAGTCAACTATGGCCATCCATTGTCCCCTGTTGTTTTCTGGTGTCAGTCTCGCTTTGATCCTTCCCACGCTAGGGAACTCCTTTTTGATGGCCTCTTCTAACTCGGCCAGATCCGTCACGCAGTCTATGTCTCGTATTTCGATCGTTGCCATCGACTTGAGCGGGGCTATAGTTGCGCTTTTGGCGAGGACTTTCTTTACTGCGTCACAGAATGGATCTTTATTGCCGGCCTCTGCTCCGAATTCGACCAGTATGTGGCCCAACCGCGTTGGTCGTACTACTTTAATGGTAGTATTGGTGTCTTCGGGCCTTACGTTTCCCCTGATGTCCCGCAGTACTTCCGCGTAGGATCGGCCATCTTGGGGCTTTACAAGCAGTGCCTGCTGCCGGGGTCTTCGTCGGGGCTTCTGTCTCTCCTGCTTTGCATCAGGTCCTTTTTGTAATTGGGCGTCCGTACGAACTTTACTTTCTGGCTTTTTTTGAAGGAGTTTCTTTGCAGCTTTCTTCGCTCCTTTTGTAAGCACTGTCTGGAACCCCTGATCTAGTGCTCCACGCCCTTCAAGTGCCTCTTCCTTCCTTCTTTTATCCCGATCTCCTTCGATCGGGCTAGACGCCATTCTTTTATTGACGTTTAATGGTGGAGCTATCTGCGTGTCGCCTTTAGATTTCGCCCCAAGCGCCTCTTTAGAGCCTTCTCTTCGTCTTCGGCCTTTAACCAGCTTCTCCGATAGTGCCCCATGCGATCTAAGAGCTTCTCTAGTTCAAGGAGCCCTTCCTTTGCTGTTTCGCTGATTTTTGGGGAGTCGCATGCAGCTTGTATTCTTTTCAGAACATCTCCCGCTTTTCGGAGTAGTCTTTCTTCTTCATATCGCTGGGCTGCAATCGTACCTTGCAACCATCCTTGGGAGAGGTTATCGCGTTCCGTTTCTGAGTGCAGTACTTCCGCCACATTTTCAACTTTGGCGGTGCATTCACGCGGTGTCTGGTCACTCTTTGCTTTTAGTGCCGTAATCTCCTCGTTGGCTTCTGGATTTTTCGTTGCAATGTCGGGATTTGCGACCCTTGCATCGGTGGCTTCGGTAACGATCGCAGCAGTGACAATCGAATTTTCGGTGCTCTTTATGTTATCTCCCACCGCTCGAACATCTGAAGTGTCCTGTAGAGTTTCCCGTTTCTCCTTAATAGGACGCTCGGGCGTTAGCATCATTTTTTTACTGCGCCCGAACGCCGCAGGAATCGCAGTCTGTATTCTCCGTTTTTCGACCGTTTTCACTGTCGTTGTGTTAGTATTCGTTTTTGTCGTTGTTAGTACCGCTCGCGATGTACTGTTGACATCGTGGCTGCAACCGCTGGTTGCGTCGTCGTTATTATTCTTCGTTTCTTTTTCTGGGTATTTGTGGTCTTTCCGCTCCGTACAGTAGCAGTGACCCTACAGCACTCGTCAACAGGCATCTTCTTGATGGGCTGGGTCCCCCTACGTTGACCATAAGTCCCGAAGCAGCCTTCTCAGCCGTTGCCTTGGTGCGCTCAGAGAAACTCATCTTCGAGTCGATCAGTAGCCCCAGGTACTTCACTGCTGGCTTCGATTCGATTAGTATGTCTCCAATACTGACCATCCTTACTCTAGGGATTCTCTTTTTTGTCATGATGACCATTTCAGTTTTATCCAGTGCTAAACTGAATCCGTTGTTCAACGGTACGTCCAGCGACTAGAGCCACAACATCGTCCGCATACAAGATCAAGCGTTATTCATCTGGCGTCTCCAGTATCAGTAGCCCGTCGTAAGACACGTTCCACAGGTCTGGACCAAGGATAGATTTCTGGGCAATACCCAATGTAGCTTCCATCTTTCGTTGACCCTGGGTCATGTCATAAAGCAGGTCCCACACAGCACGAATCGCGTCAGTGAGTCTTCTCTTGATGAGTTTCTCTAACAATTTCGCAGCAGTGTCTAGCATGCATAACGGGCGGTATGCAGACGGCGATCTGGGATTTTCCTTCCCTTTGCTGATCAGCACGAGCCTCACCGCATTCCATCGTACGGGGAGGCCACGTCCCATAGGCAAGCGTTGAATTTGCTGAGCAGCAAGTCAAGACAACGGTGAGAGACAAGTTGCAACACCTCAGCTGGAACACCATCTGGACCTGGAGGCTTTCTCGCTTTCAGTAAAAGGACTGCCTATTCCAGTTCCAGCTGTGTGAAGAGTGCACACTCGATTACTGTTAAACCATGGACAGTGTCAACACAGACGGGATGGGCGGGGAAGAGTGCCCGCACTATCTCATCCATCTTTTCCGCATCATGTATGCAAAGTTTCGGTAGGGCACCAAGCTTCCGCATAACTAGATTATAGCCAAGGCTCCACGGATCCTTGTTAATTATGCACTAGACTTTGCCAGCAGCGAGCGTTGCTGTTCTTAATTAATTTTCGAAAGCATTTCCTGGCCGACTTATATGCTGCTAACCGGTTGCATGCCTCGTCATGGTTCCGTGCCCGTTGAGCCTCACGTCGAAGCTTGTGACACTCCCTTCGCTTTTCAGAGATTTCAGTCTACTACCAGGACACTGGCGACTTGCTGTGCCGATAGAAGCACCGGGATACCTGCTGTGAGCACCTCGACGAACCTCTTGACGTCCATCTTTCCGATGTTTCACCCAATTGTAGAAAGTTGAGAGCACGGACATCGGGAGACAACATAAATGATCTCAAGCAGAATGCACTGATGATCACTGGCTGAGTAGTCCTCGAATACTCTAGAATTGTGTACCCTCCGTACTAAGGAATAATATTAATTTGCGTATTTACAAACGGTTAGTCTTAGGAAAATCGTTTGCTAACCTTTAGATAACAAAAAATCTTAAGAAATGTTTTAATGAATCAACAATGTATAGTATTAAGGTTTCAGAAATCACCTGCTACTGCCATTGCAGCAAAATTAAAGAAATCTTTTCATTAGCCATCCTAAAATATTTTTCAACTATTTGACGGAAGAGTGAATTCGCAATCGCTACGGGAATGTCAATACTTAGTTTGTATAGACGTATAATAAGATACACGTTGTCATGAATATAAGCATTAAAAAAATTTAGCGAAATACTCTCGATTAACACCTTCAGAAATCAAGAATATTACAACAAAAATGAAGTGGACTACATTACAATTATTTAATATTCACCCTTAAACGCCTTTTTCGAGTCAAGGATCTTTCAGAGAAAATCTATAAGTTGCAATGGTTTGGGAGCGCTATACGCATGGACATGCAATGGATATTTAAAGAAGTCCCCGTTGGCAACACCAGCCGGAAAGGTAAATTTCTCGTATGTAGCGTAAGATTCCGGAAAAGAATTTGGCTTGCGTATACTAAACTTCTTTCTGCAATTTTCGTAACACCACATGGGTATTTATTGACATGCAAAGAATCTGTCCACGTTTGTATTTAAAGACCCTTAATAGAGGCGCAAATATTTTGCTCATTCAATTGAGTTGCACATTTATGGATCACATTTTGTAAATCGGCAGCTAATAAATTGTTATAAACATATAAATATAGGTGTTGTCTTTGGCTTAAATAGCTCAAATAGATAATTTCAAAATATTTCCATAAAAGTTCAAACATCGCTTGCGTTGCTTTTAATATAAATATTTTTAATTCTTTTCTGAACCGTCAGGGGCCACCATTTTGAATTTTAATTGAAAACGGCTGCTAAAAATATTAAGCTGTAAATTTTCGACTTTTTCATTTGTCATCCGATTTGCATAATTTTTTTGCAGGTTAAATTAACTTGCTTTAATTACTTATAATTTCAAATTTCATTGGAATCTGTTGAGAAACTTGGCTGCTAGAGGGCTACAGAAATAAAAAAAAATTTAAGTCACCTCCCTGTATGGGGAGGCCCCTCTTAAACACTTTAAAGTATTTGCTTGCACTGCAAATTTCGAGTGGCACCACTTTCTCAAGGAAACTTACTGTGACGCACGAACAAACGGACGGATGGACGGACAGAGAGAAAAGTCACGATTTCATAGTTTTTCAGGATTTGGCAAAAATATTTTAACAATATCTTAAAAATGGTCGGCCTTATAAATACTTCCAAGTTAAGTAATTTAAACCGTTTCCATTAAAACTATTCACTATTTCAGTTGCTATTAAAAAAGCGAATTGGGATTGTCTTCTGGTTTTGAATGCATGCATTTGATTTTGGATTATTTTAAATCTTTGCATGCTAGGACCTCATCAAACAATGGGCAAATCACGTTCAAATCAGATTTTCACTCTAGACAGGGCAAAATTATTCAAATTTTAGTGATAATGGCAGCTAAAAATATTACGTTTTAAAATTTCTACTTTTTTATTTTTCATTCAATTGCATAAGACAAGAACTTAGTACAAAGATCCATAATATCAAGTTTCATCAAAATCCGTTGGAAAATGTGACCGCTAGAAGGCCACGAAAACCTAAAAAAAGTCGCATATTTAAACCGCCGCCATTTTGAAATTTGCGCATGCATGATCACCAAAATGTCAAAGCTTCTAGATCTAATTGATTTCTATCTTAAAATCAAATTTCATATACATCGGATCGGCTTTTAGAGCACTTTGAAGTTTTGAGTTCCACCTGGCCGCCATTTTGTTTTTTGTGACCTGACCTCCAGTTTTTTTACATAACTCTTTAAATACTTTAGTTTCTATCAAAGTACTGAATTTCATTGACATTGGTTGAAAGCTTTGGTCAAAACTACAACAGCAAAATTTTGTACGTTTTTCGACCTTCGAGCGGCCGCCATTTTGTTGCAGCCGTACTAACTTTGGATTTATCACATACATTAGTAAACCTTAGTACCAAATTTCATCCAAATCGGAGCTATACTTTGGTCAGAACAGAAATCACGATTTTTCGTCTAAAATGGCCGCCATTTTGTTTTCGCCTGGCCGATATAGCTGGTTCACGAACTTAACCGAGATATTTACTCAATACACCTTTCGTGAAAATTTGGCGAAAATCGGCAAAATTGCAACCTCTAGCGTGGTCACAAATTTCGTTATATCCCACATATATATATATATATATATATATATATATATATATATATATATATATATATATATATATATACATACATATATAAGTATATATATATAACAATTATATATATATAATATATATATATATATATATATATATATATATATATATATATATATATATATATATATATATATATATATATATATATATATATATATATATGATACTCTCCGCAATAGGTTAATTTCTCTTGAGAAATTAACCTAAAAGCAGGAGACCAAGGGAAACGCTAGGTTGATCCTGCCAACGAAAACAGTTTTCCACTGCGCAATTTTTACAGACAACTGGGACAAGCACTGAAACGTCCTACAGAAGAGCTAAAATAACAAGGACGATCTTTTGAGGAATTGAAACTATATTTAGGTAGGAAAACCAGGACGAAGACAGTATAATATGAAAATCTCAGAAGACTAGCGAATAAGATAATTAGAATTAAGAAAATATAATACTATGACGAACAATTGCAAGCATACAAACGAGGTTATCAGCCCCAGACCACACTTGGTGCTGAAGAATTAAGGAAAGATGTGCATCATATTTCAAGAGCCTCCTTAATCATCCGCACAGCTCTAGAACATCGGTGCCTAGAGATGTTTCCGGAGAGCTTCCATTGGCCTCGACAACTCTGGATGAAGTTTGTTCCACCATCAAAGCCCAAAAGAATAATAAAGCGCCGGACATAGATGAGATTCCAGCGGAGCTCATCAATGGTGGCAGCAGTGTTCATAAAGCTATTCACAAACGATGAGATTTTAGTGGAGCTCATTAAATATGGTGACAGCGGTGATCAGAAAGTCATCCAACACATTTGGCAACAAGCACATACGCCAAACGAGTGAGGCCTATCAATTATATTCCCTATCCACAAAAAAAATGTGACAAGCTACTATAGAGGCATATCACACCTCCGAACGGCGTACAAAAAAAAATCAAAGATCTTCGAAAACAAAATCAGATTATATGGCAACAATATTATTGGAGAGTATTAAGGTGGCTTCAGAGCAGGTAGAATGACGATAGACGAATTGTTTACATTCAAGTGGGTACTTGAGAAATGCTGAAAGATCAACATCGGCGTACACCAAATTTTCATTGACTTTAAGCAAGCATACGATAGTATTGGTTGTAACGTACTGTACCAAATAATGATTTCCTTTATTATTCCAGCCGAAACTCGTCCGTCTTACCAAAAGACAATGAAATCCTCCCAAGTCCGCATCAACTGACACAAATATCGGACTGAGGCAAGGAGATGGGCCGGTCCCATTGCTATTTAATTTGGCTTTGGAATCCGCCATTAGAAAGCTACCTGTCGATACAAAAGGTGCGTTATTATAGAAGTCGAGCCAAGTGATAGCCTATGCGGACATCAATACTTTTCACGGTCGTTAGCAACTGTCAAAGAAGTTTTCCTGAAAATCGGTAGTAAAGCAAAGCTTGTAGGGCTATGAATCAATGAAAATAAAACAAGGCTCATGACGCAGTCGATTAAAAATACCCCAGATATCACACTTGGAGAATACAATATTGAAACGTGGATGAATTTGTATATTTAGGCACCAAAATAACGAGAGCCGGTAATGAAGGAGGCGAAATACGCTGAAGAATACAGCTCGCAAGTAAAATATTTTATTCAAGATAAGCTGCATACACAGGAAAACAAAGCTTCAAGGATACAAATCTGTGATAAGACGTGTTCTATGCTATGGCTTTGAAACACGAACACTGAATCAAGCATGCACAAACATGTTTAATGCTTTCGAAAGACGGGTAGTGAGGCGAATAATCGGAGCTAAGCTAGACGGAGATCAATGGCGAATTCGATACATCCAGGAAGTGTATGAAATATTTGACGAGCTTGAGGGCTCAGCGATTGTAAGACTGAGGAAGCTGGCTGCAATGGGTTGGCCACATGAATCGTATGGACGAAAAACGGATATACAAAAAGGTATTCGTTGGGAGACCTGAAGGGCGGAGACCAGTGGGGAAACCGTGGAATTGCTGGTCTGACTGGGTCGATGAAGACAGTTCATCGCTGTTCGGATTTTGAAATTGGAAGACGCGGTCAATAGACCTCGACAGTTAGAGGTTCTTGTTGCAGGAAGCGAAGGCCCAATAGGGGTTGTACTGCTACGAAGAAGAAGAAATATTGAATGTTGCAATTTGAATTAAAAATACCAAATGTGATTTCTACACAAAGCCTTCGAAAATTCTTGCTGATTTCCTTGAAAAAATATTGCGTGTTTCCAATCACAATAATGTAAACAATTTATGTGTCGTGTATATCAAGCAAAAAATGATCAGTTGACGCACAAGGTCGCAGAACCATGATGATTGGAGAAGATTAATCCTGGAGGCCAAGGCCTAATTCGGGCTGTCGCGCTATGGACGATGATGATATATCAAGCAGGCACCCAGTTTTCTTTGGGCTTCCAGACTCTTTTTTTCTTCTTCTTCTAAGTAGCACTACAGCAATTTAAATACGGAACGGCCTTGGGGATTGTTGCATTGCGTTGATTCTCAGGCTAGGGTAGGCAGAAGTTGCCTGAA
Organism: Odontomyia ornata; assembly: GCA_963969285.1. Classification (NCBI taxonomy): domain Eukaryota; kingdom Metazoa; phylum Arthropoda; class Insecta; order Diptera; family Stratiomyidae; genus Odontomyia; species Odontomyia ornata. Next base: position 1,621,720 of record OZ017743.1, read on the forward strand.
GACTTTTATAATACCAATTCAAATATACAATAAGGGTTTGAGTCACTAACTTATTAGAAGGGAATGGAGAAATGAAATATTGACGATAGTAGATTCATCTAGCAGTCTCTCGAAATCAATCGAAGGGATGGGTAGAGTATATTTGCTGCTGTCGTAAGTTTGTAATAAACAATATTTGTTAGTGATATGTGTCATCCACAAATTAAACATGATGTAAGTCGAATTGTTGGTGATACAGCATTGAAATGTATGACGCGAAAAGCTTAGAGCTGTTCAAAATATGTCCAGTTATGGAAATTACTTGAAAAGTTTATATTTTGAGAATTAATGTCAGGTAAAAATATGGGCGTAGTGCGAAACAACCATTCCCATTTCCATAAAATTTCAATGCAGTCAGTATCTCAAGCAATATCCTTCCAGAGTACAGTTATCGCCAAGAAATGAGATCATCAAGTTATTTCAATGCGAAGTTTCCATCTGTTCTATTACACAAAACTTATTACGATATTATACACAGACATGTCTTGAAAGCCCGTTTGTTAAACGATTTTTTGATCAACTACAGCTCCGTTTTGGTACAAGGTTTGAAACCACTCAACTACAGCAAATCATACAATACGCTAATCACAAAACCAAGGCACATCCATTTTTTCGGAGAAGGCCGCAATCAATAACTACTCCTATTGCTTGAAACATGGTCAATAAGAGTTAATTCCTGTGGAACTCGATGCGTTTATATTCGATAGTATTAAATACAATATTAAAGGGCATTTATTTATTAAAATCAATAACTAAGGTATTTGGGTCAAAACGAAGACACAAGAGAGACAGTTGCCCGCGAGGAGAGATAACGCTCACTCAATGATTGATAGCAGTCCTGGGAAGATGGACTACGCGCCTCATCACTGATTTTAGACTTTGGCTCAATCGAACGTGCGGTGAGACTGACGTCTACCTGACCCAGCTCTTGAGTGGAAATCGGTGTTTTCAGTCTCACTCGCACAAGATTGGTATGTACCACATATTTTTTGCACGCAAAAGATACAAGGAACCAGCAGAGCTCTCCCCGAATAGTTTAATCGGAGAGATGCTTGGATTGGTCGACAAATGGAACCATGTGGTACATTACGTTCAAGCAGTCCTAAAAGATAATAAGGGCTCACCTGAACAGACGGGAATGTCGGGGTTGAGAATCATTTTTTATCAACCCTTGTTCCTCCCTCCCCTCCCGCTAGAGAAGGGATCCCCCAACTTGACAGCACCTCACGACGTAGCAAAATGGGGCTTATCCCGAAGTAATGTGTCAAACGGTTGCATGGTAAGTTCTAAGATTGACAAGAGAGTGGGTAATCTAGACCTCTGACGCACCTGGAAGGCCCGTATAGGAATATCTTTACTTAATATGTTTCGTAAGCTTGCACATGTATATCCTAGGTATCCGTGATTTTAGGCAGCTTAAAAACATACTATTCTTAACCTTGCCGGTCAAATAAAAGGTTGAGAAGTATTTTTTCTACTGAGCTAATTGGTGTACTTTCAATAAGGTTATTTCTCACAGGTTATCTCATTTTGTCATCTTAATAGTTCTTTAGTTCGCACATGACCGGTTGGTTATTAGCCAATTTTAGCGAGTATCAAAAAAAGCTGAATAAGCTCAGCATCAATAGAAATAAGGAAACCAAATTTATGCTTAAGACAGGAAACCACAAGAGGTGAGCAGATTACCAAATGCCAATCTATACTTCAAGCTACAGAAGGCTTAAAGCTGCCGAAGGACATTGCAATAACTTAATCTTTGCCAGCATAAGTATGAACTCGTCAATCGGTTTGAGGAAACTTATAGACCTACTAATGAGTAATTGATCAACTGATTGTTATCGTCGAGATATGAAATTTAGCTACCAGGCCTAATGACCCTTATATGCTCTTTGCTGGAATAACCTGACATGAATGTTGCGCTTTTATATTGAATTTCTTTACCGCATAAAGGCCATTTTCTTTACTTTCCCTGACCTTTCAGACATTCTTTAATATGAATTATTTGGAAGACACATGACTATTCCGTATGAAAAATCGGGTCGGATACCAATATGTGAAGGAGCTTCTTTTCCATTAGTCTCTCATAGACCATAAATACTAATTTTCCCTACCGTATTTAGTGATCAATATTTCGGGAAAAATGGATTGAGATGTGAAATGATATGACATGAATCTATAGTGTTACGAAAAATGCATTTTTGCCATGCTCTTAAATTCCTATCACGGAAAAATGTCGATGAGCACTTGAACAAGAATTTTCAACACATCAATAGGTAATGCATTGATATTAGTGTGGAAGCGTATAATTTTATAAAGAAATGGCTGAAGCACTAACATCATACCATTGGAGAGACAAGGAATAAGTTTTGAAAAATGTAGTCTCGAACCGTAAATGATTCCATTGTCCTTTTTATCTTGAACTTCTACGCAGATTTGTATTCCAGAGAGTGAAGTGTTCAATAAATACTTTAAGGGACTTGAGATGAGTTAAAATTCCATATAATAATTGATATTCAAAATGTAAATTCCGGTTGATATGTACTTGAAACCAAGGAAAGAATAATCTCCTGTATTTACATTAAGAGTCTTAGTAGTATTGTCTTTTGGGTCATCATAAGGGTGGTGATAAAGTATCACCTGTAGGCAAAAAAAAAATCTATCAGAAGTAAATTCTCGCCGTTCCTGGGAAGATAAGAACCAAACATTTCTTTCATTTATCTTCCAGAAAGCAGGTTAGAAGCTCAGTTAGGTGACTTGGTGGATTAAAATTCGGTGTATTCCTTATACAAACCTCTAGGAGTTTAAGTATATCCATACAATTTGCTACAGGAACTGATTCTTCGATTTCCGCGATTACTTCGTATGCCTTCTGCTTCACGCCAAATACTCCTGTAGCACATAAATGCATAATAATAACGAAACTATATAATTTCGAGACATTTCTGATAAGGAATAATTCTCTTTCCCCCATCATTGGTTTATGTAGTGTAGAATTATTAAATTATTAAAGCTTTTAAGAATCGTAAACTGAATACGGCAAATTACAGCTCCTTTAAATCACCAAAATCGATAAAACTTGAACCGTTACTATAGTATCACATGGGTCAAAATATTTTTTTCATTTCATTCAGATTTAAATCACTGGACATGTTTCGGCGCGAAGGCACTATTAGTAGTTTTAAGCAAAAATAAACAAGCTGAATTATTAGCTAAAGCATGACATGACTACACGGTTGAATGCATTTCAAACTTCCGGCGTAACTATCTATTGCGTTATCACAGGAAGTATGTTCTATCATGGTTTTTACCCTAAACAGGAAAATAACGTCAACGGACCGAAAACAATATTTCAAGCTCGTATAATTGAGCGGCAAGAGGTATCCTCACCCGTCACATTGAGGACACTTTTGATTTCCAATGTGCTAACTTCATTTTTTGTTCCGAGTCCGTCACTTGGTTGCACACCCACAGTACACAAACGACAGGTGCACTTTAAACGTTTTTATGTATGTCACTCTCAATTACTACTTTAGCGTTCTATATGTGATAGGAAACAACATATTCATTAGCTTTACATAGCACACCACTCATAACGTTGGAAGTTACATGATGACCAAAAACAAGAAAACATTCGGCTGAGTTTTAGCTTCATTCAATAAAAATTCATTGTTTTGAAGAAGTTTGAACCAAAATTAACAAATAAAACACCACTTTACGCAGAAATTGTTATCACAAATTAAATGGAAGAGACCACAAATGTTTCAATTAATTTTAATACTTGTTATTAGAGATTGTACTGACTAAGTCGTATACGAAACAATATCTTTCAGCTCCACCAATAAAATTTGCCTAACGTCCCACCTTCGACTACAGTGCGTCGCAGACTAACCGGTAATCGACCGGCGGTAATGACACTTACTTGTGGAGTGCACACTTACCTGAGCGAACCAGGTGAAAAACGAAAATGGATAGGAGAGAAACACAACTGATGGGCCATAATTTCAAGAATGCTGTAAATTGCTGTTAATGGGAATTGGATAAATTTTCGTACATTCTTTCCCAGGTTCCTATTTAGCTGGCGAATATATTTGGAAAAAGACATAATCTACATTGCTTATAAAACGGCTTTTAGATTGATCGTATTTCTATTCCGGGAATTTCCTATATGCCACAAATTTACCCTATATGATTCAATTAGTAGGAGAATTCTGACTTACCCAGCAAGTTGAATCTCACTATGGAAATGATCAAAAGCAAAAAGTTTTCTCTGTAAAATTGCTAACTCGTTGTCATGAACAAATCAGTTTAGCGTACCCTATAAAAATCATACAGAATTTGTGAGGTTTTGATAGCTCATTCAAAGATCCTGGTAAATGTTATCGACAACGATTTTTAAATTGAAGAAGTCTTAATATGGAAGTATCGGGTAAGTGCTCGCATTAAGCTTGTATGTTTTAAGTTAACAACAAACAACTGCCCTCAATGCATAATGGATCTCTGAAAAAAGTTCGTTAAAAATTGTTTGGGCAACTTCGATGCAAAACCAGAGGAAACAAGTCTGCAAGCAGGAGAATGCTCCTACCAGAAGGGCTTTGTTATCATCCTAGGGTTCGAAATAAGTATTCTCATGGCATGAATCCATGACGAATTATTCATCCAATATGGTCCCTGAATAAGAAATCGTTCGATTTTATACAAAAGATCCAGAGTTTCAAAGTACACAAATCGTTCGTACATTTTGCCTCCCCTGGACCCCCTGATGCTTAAAATGACTTTTTTATTTCAGATTCTGAAAGTTCTAACTAAGACTTTTCATTTGATACCCCATTTGACCACATTTGATAAAAAAATGTTAAGGGTCACTTCAACATAACGGGGAACGCTCCTTTAAAATTTTTAAATGGTTTGATAAGACCCAAATTTTCGGGAGACCACCACTTTTGACCTTCCCACACAGTTTGAGCATTCTAGCTTTTATAGTTTCGGAGAAAACTTACTGTGACGCACGGACAGACAGGACGCGAAACTAGTAGATCTTTGTAAAAAAATGTTTACAAAGGCCTAACAATAGAAAGAGAATTTAGTTTGATCTTTTTAGGAGATAAAATCTTCCACATAATCAGACCAATGTCATAGGAGCTGGTAAACCTTGACAGGATTTCCAGTTGTTCAATGGTAGAATGCAACTCCTTCGTAGATGGGCTCAAGTTCGCTTCTCCGTGATCTCACTACCTTTCCGCAGAATACAACCCACTATACTCCTAATTTACTAAAGGGTTCTTGTCATCTCGAAAACTTTACAGCGTGGGAAGTAAAACATGAAAAGGATCTGCATTTTGATGGGATATGTACCTCTAGGGTGCTGCTCACATACTGTAGGTGGTCTAACTAGGCTTGAATCTGTGGTTCAGGTTCTGCAAGGTCAATTCGCGGGCACTAAGGGAAGCAGATGATTTGGCAAATGCTCATACACAAGAAAACGTTAGGAGCAAGCAAATATATAAAGGTCTAGGGGCAACAAAAAATTAGAGACAAGGAGCCGGCGCATCAGACCACATCCCCTGAGGAGGCCAAGAGTCATTCTGACAACGTAGCTAGCAAATATGCTTGAGAAATTGCGACTGTGAAATACAAAATTAGGAAAGTCACCCACATACGAGTAGTCCAAGTGAATCGTCACTCCGCAAGAGTCGACCCAGCAAACCAAATTATTCGTTAATAATTCATTTTCAAAGAGTATTTATATCGATATTGTAAATGATGCGTTAATTAGTCTCTAAGTAGACTATTATGATTCTTTTGTTGCGGTACATTAACGATTCGATGCTTGCGTAGCACTAAATTTGATTTTCGATGGATTGTTCTTATTTTACACTACAATGATCGGAACAAAATCACCCTATCTATGTTCATTAAATAAAAATTTCAAGGGCCATTTGAATCCTCCCCACTGGTGTGAGCGAATCACTTACTGCAATACAACGTTAGTATAGATTATTTTTTGTCGAAAATTTTCCTCGCATGTTTCGGTTTTAACGATTCATTTACAATTTTTCAATGGTTTAACACTACCGAATGTTTTTTGAATTGTCTAGGAAACCTTTGCATGACGATTGATATGCGTCGTATTCGCTACGCGATGTGCTATCGCTGTGTCTATGGATCCAGCATCACACTCTTGAGTATTGTAAAACCATCGTTTTGAGCCTACTGTTGCGACTAGAACATGCACAAAAGAATAAATAGGATCAGAATTGATTCAAAAGTCTTTCCAACAACAAGCCAATATTATCATGCTGCCGGAAGAAACTAATAGAAGATCTGGAAGATCGAGGAAAATAATGAACATATAACGATAAATGAAACTACAGCATCAAATATTTTTAGCAAAACAAGTGCTGGGAATATAACATTTATATCCATCCGTTTTTAAGTAGACTTCAAGCAAGTTACGAAGGGTCGGGGATGGTCTATGCAAAATTATTCTTGACTTTCGTGTCACAACTACACTAAATCCTTAACGCTGCGCCTCAGCTCAAAGTCAACAGAGATGTAACTGAATTAGTTCTAAACCAGTGTTCTGGACAGAACTCGAGGTAAGGTAAGGTAATTTATTAAAGAATTGAAGAACCCGGTAGGCGGATCGGGACGATTTGAGGCACTGCGCTCGGGGAACTTAACCAGTGAGTGATTGCAGTGCTATAATGACGGAGATTTTTTACTTTGGCGTAGTTGAACTTAAAATAATGCTTGCACAAATATATCGTAGTATTAACATGATAAATTTAGAATACCAACCGGTTCACTGAGTAATCTAAATGAATTGCAAGCCAGGTACAGGCATGTTTAGCGAGTTTAACCGACTATTCAGTCCTAACAGCCTTCCAGCACTCTAGTCTTACAATGACTCCATGCTTTTAGGTGATCGATGCTGACTCCAATCAAATTATACTACAATTTGTAAAGTGTGCCAGCGAGAGAGAACTTTTCGATTCCTTTGGATGTGAACAACACTATTTGAAACTTCGACAAAGATTATGGATAATAAACTTAAGCTGCTTTTCTGCATCAAGCCCCTGGCATGTACTATCTTGCCATGAACTAACAATGAGGCCAGAAACTCTCATTCCGTTAGTAGAAATCAGGAACACAAACAATACCAACTCGGCCGAAAAATAAGCAAAATCTGTGCCGACAGAAGAAACGACGGGCGATTAACCGGAAGAACGAGCAAATTAACGAACATATGACGCTAAACAACGCCAGGTCACGCCTTGATTTGATAGCTTCGAGGGGGATATACACTATCCAGGAGCCTCTGCAAACACGCACAAGGTGCAATATAAGACAACCTTATCAACATTAAAAACTGGTGGAAGCAATATTTGCAAAAACTTCCTACAGCACCCATAACAGCTATCGTAAGTTTGAGCATTCCATGGGCTGAAGAAGATATCCTGCCAACGCTACTAACAGTAGAAGACATACAGGTAGCCACTCGTCACCTCGAAAAGAACAAACCCCCTAGAATTGATGAAAGAAATACTGACACAACTGCTTCAAGTCGAAGGAGCACATCTACCCAACCTACATCGGTTAATATGTAGGATATGGACAGATGAGCAGCTACCAGATGGTTGGCAGAAAACAGAAGCATGGCCCTGTTGTGCACATTATACAAAGAGGTATGTATTAATCGAGCAGTTTCTCAAGCCAACCGCTCGAAAACCTACCTTATCCTCTACTTGTAATTTTATGTTCATAATTGTCATTTGGGAAATAGTTTTCTTTCTCATTATTATTGTTAAATATAATTTTTTATCAATTCCCCTTTATATTAAATGTAATTTTCGATTAATTTTCCTTATTATTAAATTTAAACGTCTTCCTTTAATTTTATTTTTCATGAAATTTAATTTTTTTTACTATTTTAAAAAATCCTATTCATTTTTTAACCGGCTTCCAAAAGAAAGAAGGTTATCAATTCATCGCGTATATTTTTTTTTCTTTTTTTTTGTATGTTCACGCATAACTTTTAAACGGAGATAGATAGAAGAGTCCTGTTTTTGGCAAATGATACGTCTTTCTTCCAGTTAGGTCCCGTTTAAAGGATAAGAAATTCAAGTAACGGTAAAGGACTTTTATCCTTAAAACTAAAAAATTTCCGACTTTCACCCCGATTTTTCAGCATAACTGATCGACGCGTGTAAGGATTTTGATTATAGAGGTTTCAAATGAAGGATAACATATTGGTCTAAAATGTATCGGAACAGAATTTTAATCCTTCCAAGGACTCTCTAAATACGATCAGTTCAATATGATACATTGGTGTCGAGAAATTGAGTTTAAATAATTTTTCGCACGAAAAGTGCCAATTAGTTGGCAGTGTTCAAGGATTTGATGGAGATACTGAGTCCTTTGGTAGCGAATGATAAAATTATCAATATCCTTAATTTTCTGTACAAACGGTACATTTTATTCAATCGTTTCTACCGGAAATAACCAATAAATTACTTCTAAATGTGGCATAAATACAATTCAACAATAGTTAAAGGGAACATTTCAGGATGCTTTTCTCTTCCAAAGTCATCCTTTGCTTACTGATGAGCTTAGTAAAGGATTCTTCTTACATCCTTAGATGTAAACGTTAAACATAGGATTTATAAAACTCCCCGAAGAAATAATAAGGACTGAGTGATTTCAAATTATAGAGTTGATTCGTTACTTTCCAGTTAATATTATACATTATAACATATGCCCAGAAATCTAAAATTAGTAATTTCCATACTAAAGACCGGCGAGAATCACAACCTAAAAAGAGATACTTTTCCTTCTATAACTGATCATAACTTTACATATGAAGATGAAAATGCATAGCCGATTTTTTTTGCGTTGTTTTTTTGTATGTTCACGCATAACTTTTAAACGGAGATAGATAGAAGAGTCCTGTTTTTGGCAAATGATACGTCTTTCTTCCAGTTAGGTCTCGTTTAAAGGATAAGAAATTCAAGTAACGGTAAAGGGCTCTAACCGTTAAAATTAAAAAAATTCCGACTTTCACCCCGATTTTCCAGCATAACCGATCGACGCGTGTAAGGATTTTGATTGTAGATGTTTCAAATGAAGGATAACATATTGATCTAAAATGTGTTGGAACAGAATTGAAATCCTTTCAGGGGCTCTGTAGATATTAACAGTTAAATATGATACATTGATGTCGAGAAATTGAATTTAAATGATATTTCGTACGAAAAGTGCCAACTAGTTGGCACTGTTCAAGGATTTCTTCGAGATACCGAGTCCTTTGGTGACGGATGATAAAAATGAGCAGTATCCCTAATTTTCTACATAAGCGGTACATTTTGGTCAATCATTTTTACCGGATATAACCAATAAATTAATTCTAATGAGGCATAAGTACAATTCAACAATAGTTAAAGGGAACATTTCAGGATGCTTTTCTCTTCCGCATTCATTCTTTGCTTACCAATGAGCTTGGTATAGGATTCTTCCTACATCCTTGGAAGCAAACGTTACATATAGGATTATAAAATTCCCCGAAGAAATAATAAGGATTGAGTGATTGCAAATTATAGAGTTGACTCGTTACTTTCCAGTTAATATTATGTGTATATGACAACATATGCCCAGAAATCTAAAATTAGTGATTTCCATACTAAAAACCGGCGAGAATCGCAACCTAAAAAGAGATACGTTTCCTGCTATAATTGATCATAACTTTACAGATGAGGATGAAAATGCATAGGCGAGTTTTCATTGAACTATATGATATGATTTTCTTCAAACTTTCATGAAAATTAGGTGCCATAGTTAATTGAAAACGAAGGCGATGGGTATCGAATAAACGCGAACGAATGATGCGGTTAAGAAGGATATTTTTAAGTAAATTTCATGAGATTGATTGCGGAGTGAACTTTATGTTTACATATATAAATACATATGTCTATATATATATATATATATATATATATATATATATATATATATATATATATATATATATATATATAGATATGTATATATATATATATATATATATATATATATATATATATAGATATATATATTTATATATGCATATATATATATATATATATATATATATATATATATATATATATATACATATATATATATATATATATATATATATATATATATATATATATATATATATATATATATATTTGTATAGATATATATATGTATATATATATATATATATATATATATATAAATATATATATATGCATATATATATATATATATATATATATATATATATATATATGTATAAACACACACACACACATCTATATATATATATATATATATATATATATATATATATATATATATATATATATATATATACTCGTATATATATATATATATATATATATATATATATATATGTATGCAGATATATATATATATATATATAAAATATATATAATATATATATATATATATATATATATATATATATATATATATATATATATATGTATATATATATACATATATATATATATATATATATTATTTATATAAAGGTATGTATTATATATTTATATATATATATATATATATATATATATATATATATATATATCAGTGTGGTTGGTTGTATGTGTGAGTCTACACAGGATATAACGAAATTTGTGCCTGGGGGTCGCAGTTTTGCTTCAATTTTCGCCAAATTTTCTGCAATATTTCTGTTCTGGCCATAGTATAGCTCCAGTTTGTATCAAAACTAGTACAACAACTCATTCAATTGTGTGACAAAGCACACACAATTGAATAAGTCGAAAGTCAAACAATTTGAAACGAAATGGCGGTCGCTCAAAGGTAGCAAAAGTTGAACGATAAAAAAGCGCTTCAGGGTAAGATCAGAATGCAAAATTTGAAAATTTTTCAAGGCTAAAATTCATATTGGATTATTATGAAATCTAAAATCAAGGTAAACGTTGATGAGATCATGGATTAAATGTACCAAAATTAAATTCGATTCCAATGAACGGTGCAGATTTTAGCCGTAGTGGTTTTTGCGTTGCAGTAAGAAAATTATATTTTAATATACGAGAACATGATGCAATGTATTCAAGAAACTTAGTTTTGAATGGTTTGAAATGAAAAAATTGCCACTAAAAAGAGTGAAATAAAAAACTTTTAGAAAAAAAAAGAAAACCGACTTCGGAATGCCCTAAAAAGGATGAAATAAATTTTATGGAAGCGGTGCCAAATGAATTTCCCCATTTCAACATAAATATTTTCAACATCGGCACCATCACACAAAAATCGGGGAAAAAGTGATATGGCACCGCTTCCATAAAATTTATTTCATCCTTTTAAGGGCATTCCGAAGTCGGTTTTCTTTTTTTTTCTAAAAGTTTTTCTTAACTTCGTTCAAATTGTGTTCATTTAGTACAGTTTAAACCCGCCCCATAAAATTAGCAGTGTAGGAACGTTGATCGGGTACGTCGGTGTACTAAAAGTCGGAAGTAGTGGAGGGACGTCAAAAAGACAGCACGAGGAAAAGTGAGGGAAATGGCTGCTGGTCGATAATCTTTCCTCAACCGGTGACGACGGATTGTGCGTGTTTTCAGTTGTTATTTTCTTTGTCTTTTCGTTTTCTTTTGTTTTCTTTGTGATCGTACTCCTGTGTGAAAGGCATTTGGCTGCGTGGAACACGAGACCCAAATTTAGTCGAGTGCTAAATTCGGCAGTCTGCACTCCGTATCCAAATTACGCACGGCCTAAGGGAACAGCATTCGGGAAAGGCCCAATATTTAACACCTTCAGCCAGGTTGTATTCACTACTGGTGGTGCATTGTTCGGAAACCCAGGTATGTACATATTGGAAAATTTTGGGGCATTGTATGCCAATTTATTTCCAACCGAGCAGCCAAATTCATCGGTGCTGGTGCCGCCACAGTAGGAGTCGCTGTTTCTGGTGCTGGCATCGGAACATTATTCGGTTCCCTGATCATCAGCTACGCAAGGAATCCATCCCTCAAGCGACAGTTGTTCTCATACGCAATCTTGGGTTTCGCTTTGTCGGAAGCTATGGGACGGTTTTGTCATATGATGGCCCTCCTGTTGCGTTCCGCTTTCTAGCAGTTGCAACGCAGAAATTGGAACATCAACACGCGCAGAACCAGGACTTGTCGCGTATATATCAGGATTTGTATATCTTTGCTAGAATGCTGGCTGGGTTGCTGTTTGAGTCCTTGTGAAGTAAAGAACGTATGGATATACATCACACTTGTTCGAATTACAAAGCGTAGCTAGGCATGATAGACGATAAAGCGACGGCGGCGACAACGACGAAAACTAAACAAATGAGTAATTGGCTCCTAAGGGTGCAAAATGCTGTGAGTGAAGTCAATAGCTTATAAGGACCTGTCTCGTAAAGAACCCGTTTTTCTTTTGGAAGGGAGAAATTACTAATGTAGTATAATTCATATTTGCATTTAGCTTTGGCAGAGGTGTAGGTTAATTCGCCTGAACCGAAAATACTACCTTTTTATTTCGTTCCCTTCTCTCATTTAATGCTTGGTCTAATCAAAGAAATCTATTAAGTTCTTAAAGTAAAAGGATTAACCACAGAAAAGAAGTTTTCAACCTTCAGGAGTGCTGATTAGATTAGATTTATCATACGTCATACGGATCATCCGCGCAACCTCTTAACTATGAGTAAAAATGAAAAAAAAAACAATAAAACAAAGATTCACAAAAATTAAATAAATTTCATAAATTGTACGTAACAAATCGAAGAAAAGAATAGAAGTAATTGTTATATTTTAAGTGAAAATATGTTATCACATATTTAATAAATCGTCACAAATTCACGACTCTAATGTCACTTCCATCTTTCCTTGTTGTTGTCGCATTAAGCCATCACTTTTTTACCTTTTCGTTTCGTTCTTTGCCGTAACAATTCAATTAATAAAATAGTGGTACTGAAAAACATAGAAAAAAGGAAAAAGGGAGAATCTAAAACCAAAAACAAAATGATCTTATAATGTAGAGGCATTATTTTAATTGAATAGCTATTGATGAAATAAAAAGAAAAAAAAAAATATAAATTGAAAGTTACATTAAATTTAATGCATGCATGAAACAAAAAAAAAGATAAGTTGTGGCTGCTTTCAAAAGAAATTATTAAATACTATAATGATATTCAAGTAAAATTGCTATAATTAATTCTATGATGTATGCAGCAAGATTAAATAAGCGATGAAACAGGACTTTCAATGAGAAAATTAAGAAAAAAGAGGAAAAATCACCTTGTAAATTAGTATTTTGAACGAATCTACCCTTAGCTTGTAAATGAATGAGGAAAAAATAATATAAGGGTCGTAGTTAGTAATCATTTCATATTAAATTTATATTTATGCTCTTTTTTTCTACGTTAACGACTTGCTTCTTAGTTAATTCCATTCTATTGAGTAGCGATATTCCATACTTCCATGATTTTCTCTCCCGAAATATGTCGAGCTTCAAGAAATTTTCAAAAGAAATTGTGAAACAAGTACCATACGACGGAAAGTCAATCTCCTGCCGCAATTGAATCTCAATGTTCCTCTGTATTGTATGTATTTAAATCTGAAGGTACTCATATTGTACGCCATCTTATATTTAACGAAAAACGAAACGAGTACGCAATACAAAGAAAAGCGAAATTTTTCATTCGAATAACGTTTTAAATAATTAATTATTATTTGAATCTCTGTTAAGTGGAGGAATTTATTGATAAGAGTGCAAGCTATTGTAAGACTTTAATTATCTAATAGATTTCCATAGCATTTAGATTCGATTCTGTTGTTCTGCCGAAACAAAACAAAGAGCTGTTAATGGAAAAAAAAAATATTTCTTTTGAAAAATAATATAAATAAAATGGATTGTTAAACGTAAGCCGTCGGTCTTTCCATTTCGCGCGATAAGACCGGGTATAGGTCCCGCATCGATGGCAGGCTCTTTCGTTCATATGGGCTAGCCATCGGGCGCGCTCCACCGTCTTTTGTCGTTTAACAGGGGCTCTTGCCGGGTAGAGTGGCCTTCCGCTCGCGTGCCCTTTTAGGGTATTGATCACATAATTCTATAACATAAATTGGTCACGTCTATATTTCTCTTTCGATGGGAAAGTTCATGCAAATTATGTTTGTATGAGTTTTCCACTCAAAAGTTAAATATATGGCCACGTCTACGTTTGGATGTTGATCCGGTTGGGAGGGTGCGAGGGAGCACCACCTCCATCTGTATGCCCCACTCTTATTTGTGGCCCATAAGAATCGTTGGGTAACGACGAAGTCCCCTTAAGTCCGTCTGTCTTCCCCAGGTCCAGTTTGTCCTTTTACCTTTTACCTCCTTTTTTCAACTTCGGTCGACTTTCTTTTTTGTGACCCAGGAATTCGTGAACGCGAAATTCTTTTGTAGTGGCTCCTTGTGCTGAGGGAAAGAACCCGCCCCCACGACACCGCAACGCTAGCCTGCCAACGCATTCACGTGTCCCCAGACAAGGCAACTCTCGGTGGATCTTAACATCCTCTTCCACCGAGGCAGCAGGCCATCGCTACAGTCCTTTACGGATATCTTCATGCCATATTTCGCTACAGCTGTCCAAAGTCATTGAATGAGGACTGAAGCCCTTTTATGAAAATATCATTGGAGAGAACCAAAGTGGTTTACGACGTGGACAGTCTTCGATTGAGCAGATATTTTCAGTGAAACTGGTGCTCGAAAAGTGCTGGGAATGCAACATCGATGTGCACTGGTTCTTCGTAGACTTCAAGCAAGCATTCGACAGTGTTGACAGAAATGTCATGTACAAAATAATGCATAACTTTTTCGTCCCCACTAAGCTTGTCCGCATGAGCAAGGTTACAATACTAAACAGCGGGTCTCAGGTCAAAATTAACGGAGATTTGATTGAAAGCTTCCCAACAAACTCAGGCCTGAAATAGGGGAATGAGCTTGCCCCAATGTTGTTCAATATTGCTATGAAACATGTGGTCAGGAGAACACCAGCAGACACCACGGGCACGCTACTCTACAAGCCCACGCAGCTAGTAGCATATGCCGACGACGTTAACATTATGTCCAGATCAATTCCAGATGTGGAGGAAGTGTTCATATGGCTGGAGTCACAAACGAAAAAGTCGGCCTCCTGCTCAATGAAACTACAACCAAATTCATGACTCAAACAAGGAAATACAAGCCTGTCCGATAAACACCCTTAGGAGGCTACAACATGGAAAGTGTGAATGTCTCCCATTCTTCGGACTCCATCTTGATAGAAGGGGCACAAAAAAGGAGAAAATATAGAAAAGGATAAATGTAGCAAACAAAGCCTACTACTCTGTACTTTCTATGCTAAGATCCAGAGATGCCCACATGGAAAATAAGAGTCACACAACCAAGTCACAAATAAGGCGTGTGCTGCTGTATGGATGTGAAAACTGGGCCTTTACAAATGTTTCCGAACGGCCTAAGATGTATTCGAACGCAAAGTGCTCAAGAGGATATATGGCCCAGCATGGAGCAGAGTGGAGACTTCATTACAACCACGAGTTGTATTATCTTTATGACGACCGATTCGCATGCGCAAAACAAAGTAAACTGCAATGGGCAGGGCATGTGGAGGGAATGGAAGAGCACTAACTTCCTAGACGAATGTTGAAGTTTATAGCATAAAGGAAGGGTTTGATTGGGATACCGATCGGAAGACGCAATCGATGCTGACAGTAGATCCCTGCTTGGGGTTTCCGATTGGTAAACGAGGTCCTAGAACCGCGACGATTGGAGGCGGCTACTAATCGAGGGAAAGGCCCAAATTGGAGCTATGCCATCGATGATGATAATGAGCTCCGTTTTTATTGACTTATGCATGCCAAAGATTCTATCTTTGACCCATTCTTATACGTTCCATGCAACTCGAACTTAATAGGCGTCTGAAATGAGTTTATCTCGCCGTCGTACAATGAACATAAATGAATCTAGAATTGAGTTGAAGTGAAATATTTGGAATAAGTTTTCGACAACAAAGCTACCTGCAGTGTTTAAATTAAAAGCTTTAGTTTTTCATTTACTCCCTTGAGTAATTTGTTAGCCAGCCAATGTAGCATTAATTTTTAAAACCAAAATATCAATGATGTCGACAACCTCCTAAGTCCGCATCAATAACCACCTCACCGATGCCTTTGGCACAAATATCGGATTAAAGTAGGGAGATGGGCTGGCCTCATTGTTATTCAATTGGGCTCTGAAATATGTCATAAGAAAGCTACCTGTCCATATAAGAGGCACGTTACTATGCACGTGGAGCCAACTGGTAGCCTATGCGGACATCAGCATTTTGTTACTTTTCCTGAAACTCGACAGCGAAGCAAAACTAGTAGGGCTACAAAACAATAAGAATAAAACAAAACTCATGACGCAGTACCGAATGTATCGAAAATGTGGTTGAATTACTGTATTTGAACGCTACAAGGACAAGAATCGAGAATGAAAGAGACGAAATACGCTGAAAAATACAGCTCACAAATAAAATATTTTATTCAGTTTGGACGATCTTGAAGACCAGCTGCATGCATAGGAAAATAAAGCTTCAAGTATACAAACCTGTGATAAAGCCTGTGCTCTGCTATGGGTGTGCAACATGGACACTAATTTAAGCATACGCAACCATATTGAACGCCTTCGAAAGACGGGTCCTAAGGCAAATAATTGAAGCGAAGCTAGACGAGGACCAATGGTGAATTCGATTCAACCATGAGCTGTATGACTAGCCGGTGGTCTCAAAGATTGTACGACTGCAGAAGCTGCAATGGGCAAGCCACGTGAATCGTATGGACGAAAAACAGGTACCCAAAGAGGCATTTGTTGGGAAACTTGAAAGGCGGAGTCCAGCGGGGAAACCGCGGAAATGCTGGTCTGACTGGGTCGATGAAGACAGTTCATTGCTGCTCAGATTTTGAAATTAGAGGACGCGGTCAATGGACCGAGACAATCGGAGGCGCTTGTTGCAGTAAGTGAAGTGAAGGGCTATAGTGCTACGAAAAAAAAATTTTAAATCCATCTACAATTTCGACGCCTAAAATAAATTAACAAAGCCGTTTAAAATCAACTAACTTGGTGGTAGCATGGATTGTTATTTATAAACTTCTCAACTTACTTGTTATTTTACATGTATAGTTCCAAAGCGCTTACCTGTAATAAAAAGACAAAAAATTAACAATGAGAATGCTTAATTTTAGGAAAGCTGAAAAACAGTTGATAAAATCGTAAGTACCCTTTGCCAAATTAAAATAAAAAAGTGTATAAAAGACGCAAACATTTTATCCATTATTGAAATTAATGCGTATTTTTTATAGTCTAGGTACATTGAAACTCTTGGAAATTTGCCAGATGGAAATAATTCTGAATTCAAAATACAGGATATTTTCTGTATTCTTTTATTATAATCTGCATTTATACACACAATGTACATTTGATATTCTTTAGTTATGCGAACATATGACTAACTCGTGAAATTAAATAATAAATATTCAATTTAAATATAATAGTAGAAAACAATAAAGTTCCAGAATTTCATTTATCCAGTATATAAAATATCAACTCTAAAATAATTGGTTTCCCTATTCCATGCAAATTAGTTGTCTGCAAATGAAGTGTTGGAATAAGTTCATTGTCCAAAGCATTCATATAAAGTGGTGGCAATTTCGCATTCAAGGATCCAGTTTCGTAGCAAACCTAAAAGATGAATTGCGGCTATGAGCAATAAAATAATTTGTATTTTGAAAACATACATTATCTTGATGAAGCGTTACGCGTAGCCCAATTTTAACACAGCCATTAGCCGCCAAAAGATCTAAGAAAGATACCAATGCTATCGAGGCGCTTTTGGCGACCTGTTCCGATAATTTTTGCACATCAATTACATCTCTATTGTGTGGTAATTCGCTTTCCATCTAAAGAAAAGAAAAAAAAATAGAAAAATTTGCTTATGACGTAAATCGTACTTACTTGTATTATAAATACTTCAGTCCAACGAATTATATGACTGGCGTTGGAGTAGTTCAAGCCCGAATGTACTCGAATGCTAGGAATGCCATCCATTTTTTTATTATCAATCGGAGATTTCACACTGTCAAGTTAAGAAAAGGTCAGGAAAGAAGGCAGGAAAATACTTTCAATTCTTACTCTATATTGAATTCGACATCGTCATCAGTCCAATGAATACTGACTGTTTCCGTCTGGGATTCACTAGCATCAATAGGACCACAAACGATTTCAATGTCTTGTTTGTTTTGAAGGGCACTGCGAATTTGTGCCATTTTAGCAGGCATAATTTGGACCATAAGACCATCTTCTACAATGCTACATTTGCCTTGTAAGCCACTCGTAGATTTCAAGGCACCATTTAGCACCAAGAAGCTGGCACCAGTAACTAAGATATGTAAAATATATCAGAGAAATATTCCAAGATACTCGAACTCTACCTTTTCTTGGCTGCCCTTGGATATTTATGGCCTGCGTTGAATAAGTATGTGATTCAGCACAATTCGATTCCATATTTTGTATACACACTAAGTGCCCGTCAGCTTTTTTCGATAAATTTCCCCCCAACGCTAGTATGTGATCACTCGAATTGTTAAGAGCTTTCACTACTTGATCAGCTCTGTTACGAGGTATCATTACACTAGTCTTCCGATCCTCCATATGTATGTACATTCCTCGTATTGTGGCTAATGTGTATGAATAATTTCGAAAATCCTGAAACCGATCATGTAATATTACATTCTAATATCAAATATTTAAGAACCTACCGCCAAAAAGTTGATTATTGTTTGGGCTATGTCTCCATAGACAGGCTCGCGAAAAGCTACAGACACATGAGGACTGGGGTAGTATCGATATTGAGCACCTAGTCGCAACATAAGTCGCAGCGGGAATACCCGAGCCCAAGGTATTTCACTACGGTGTATTAAAACGCCAATTAAGAAAGGGGCATCAGGCAATTGCAATTCCAGAAGACACTGAAATGTTGGTCGTATGTATAGAAACCCGCCATGATCTGAAGAACCTAAAAACATTTGTCTATCTGGCACTGAATATCCCAATTCATTTATTGTCCGGCCTTTGCTTGCTTGACAATATATCTGATTCAAATGGATGAAAATATCTTTGGGCAAAGGGCCTTCTTCGCCATTGACTGAACTTTCATCATACTCTAACAAAATAACGATTTCATCTTGGCCTACGTGGTGCATTCCTCTAGTAGTAAAGTTGATAACAGTTTTGTTGACACAACATTTAACTGAAATAAATTTTGAGTATTTGAAAGAATTGAATATCACTTCATCACTTACGTTTGACGATTTTTACGTAAACATAGAAATTCCTCTGAACAGCAAATTGTAGCGTTTCGGATTTAAGTCTGAAAATAAGCTGCATATCGTTCTGAATTTCAGTTAGCTCACTTTCTGTTATATTTTTAGTATAAACAGGCGGCAACCCTGTTGGTGTATCTGGAATCAGAGAATCTGATTCGAGAAATTTAGAAACTCCTGCCTTTGGCCGTGTGTTTGCAGCGCCATATGGAGGAGAGCTCAGACCTGGAAAACAATTTCTAATATTAATGGTCAATTAAAGCTTGTTATGAACCTGGTTGCATCTGAAACTTCCTGCTCGTATTTCCAGACTTTCGACTAGTAGTGCTGCTTTCACCTTTGTCATCCCAATTCTCATCTAATTCTGCAAGATCACAGCCCGGTCGAATTCCGTCACTAAATATCACATTTTTATCCTTCCTATTATTCCTCGGTGGCACGCCCTCTCTCTTGAGCACGCCGACAGGAACCATCACCGATATTGGATTAGTCGTTGCAACCGCATCCGTAACTTGTTGATGTGGGGGTATCATAGAACAATACTCCATTGGATTATTTGGGTTTGGTGGCCTATTTAGAGCGCCCAGATCATTTGTCTCAATAGAAGACTGGCTTACTTCGTTACCAGCTACCGACCGTTCTCGAAGGATAAGATGGCATTGAACACATACACGTACGTCGTTTCCGAAGAATTCTAACTTAGCCTTCTGCGAACAACAAGTAGAGCATAAAACTAAGCCGCAAGCCCTGCAATGGTGGCGACGCTTTATAAGAGAAAATTTGACTTGGCATTGCATGCAAACGGGTGCCTCACTGTCAGGAATCCAGAAAGGGGGCACTTTTCCTAGCTTCGACTCCCCAGACAGTCTAGATGAAGCAGCTACCGTTGAAGCCGCTTCAGCACCCTCTGTTTCTTGACTAAATGATTGCGGCGATAAATCGTCCGAGCTTGAATTGGAAATGGCGTTGCTTTCATCATTTATCGCTAATGCGGGGGGTGTCTGACCTGCGGTCGAGTTTACATTTACTTGGATCGGAATATCTAGAGAATTGGGTCTTGGCTGACTTATTTTCGAGCTGCTCTTTGCAGTAGCTTCAGTTCGCTCGTCGCTTAGTTTTACAGAATAGCAATCTTCTAGGCTCATTGTTGCATTTGATGCATTGATATCACAGATACTGTTGGACTCAGTCAGATGTGATTCATGTCCGAAATCCGCCTGTACTCTTGATTCAGCGAATTCAACCGTTGAAGCTTGTGAAAAATTATCTACGTTAGCAATGTTTTCGTGACAATCGTCATCGTTATCAGCGATATTTTTGGCTTTATCTCCTTCAACAGCAGCAGTTTCCATCTCTTCAATATCATGCGTTGATGAAGGTACTATTTTTTCGTTGATATCAGGATGATTCTCAGATGTGTCTGGGATACCTTTTTCAATATCAGAAACAATTTCCGTGCTTTTGCTTCCATTAAATATCTGCATGTCACTATCAATCTCTTGCAGAATGCTATCAAGTTCTGTATCAGATATTTCGTCCATAGTTGAGCCAAACCCTACGACAACTTGCTTCTCTACTTTTTGTTTTTGGGAGTCACCTGCCTTATCTATAACAACTGCTTCATTTGCTTCTTCTCTACTTCCTTCTTTTGCCTGCGCGTTAACTGTGTTCACTTCCATATATTGTTCATTACTTGGGAAACTTTCGTCAACAGTTTTTTCTGGATCCTCACTATCTTTGGGAGTTGAAGACGGTATTGAACTTAGTCCTTCTAATTTACATAAGTCGTTACTTAGCCCCGGGAATGATGATGAAGTGTTTTCGTTGTATAAACACGAAGAAATAGACGACAAACCTAATTCGTAGCTATTTTCATCTCCGTTTTTCAGGGCTGCTACCTGTAAATGAATATTATCAACCTGTATAGGATTTTTATACCCGTCGCCACAATCATCACTTTCAAGATCTGTAGACTCGGAATGCAAATCACTATCTGGATTTGACTTTTTGAACTGTTTCTCGGGGAGCAATCGTTTTTCTCCTTTCAAATTTGGTTTCTGTTTTGAGACACTTGTTTCGGGGGTGAAAATATCAGAAGATTCGCTTGACGATCCTGGCGATGGTCCAGAAGAAAATGACGAAGGCGAAGAGGTAGTGATCGAACTCGCAGAAGTTAACGCTCCGACGTGTCCATCATCGGGGTAAATATCCGTACATTCCTCTTCATCTTCATTCGAATTTCGTGTTGCTGCTGAATCAACTAGTCTGTGACCAATTTCATTTTGTTCTATATGTTCGTCCTGCAGCGATTGTTCTTCAAGCGGTTCTGCCGCGCGTATGATATGCTCGATGTCTACATTTACATATTCTTGCAAACTGCTGAAAACGTTTGTTATGTTCACAAAACTTTTAGACTTATTTGGTTTATCGTTGTTGTTAGATTCTGACGCTGGAATGTTTTTGTACGAGTTATGTGATGCCTGTTGAATTGACTGAGAAGATTTCGTTGGGGCGGCTAATGACGAAGGCGAATGATTTACATCACTTGGACACTTTCGCTCGTCTTCGTCCAACTCTAAATCATCCAGTACTTTATCAATGTCTACTAAATCCATCGTGTAGTATTGATAGAAGACAAGGATGAATACATTCACAGGTTTATCTTAAGACATGGCTTCCACGAGATGAATGTGAATAAACGAAGAATGCCGCCTCCCTAATTCGTATTAAAGCTTTTTAGAATTGTTAATCTAATATAAGCGGCTTCATTAACAATCAAATCGAAGAAATATTTATTTTGAAGGGATGTTTTTCATTAAAGCGATGACGTAGAGAACATTGCTCGTTCGCTCCCTTTGCATCGAAATTCTTAGCAACGAAGACACCAGTTGGAGTTTTTGCATAACAAAAGGTCTTTCACTATAAGTACATCACACCGGCCACTTGCAACAATTGCTATGTGCAACGAAAATAACCGTGAATAACGAAAGCGTCCACCAAGTCTTCAAATATGAAGATGCCGAAGTCTTATTAGACGATTTCTCGCACAAAACAATTTTGTTTTCATTTGAGAAGCTGCACTTAAGACAGATGACAGACGACAGGTCACCTGTTTCACTTGGACTCACATGCAAGTGCGTGAAAGAGATGTAAAAATTTCGTTCGGTTGGGACTGCCGTAAGCGGTTTGGTTGCTGTAGAAATTTCCCAATATATCGGTGCAATTTTATAAATGAATTCAAGTTTTTTCCCCGTTTTATTTAGTTTTTGGGGAACTCACATGTGATATATTTGGATATATTCTGAATTTAACTTTGTATTGGCAATATTTATCACAGTTGGTGAATCAAAAACAGATTTTTTTATAAATGATATTGAATTAGATTATTACAGACGACTATTTTAAAAATTGCCTTGATCACGCAGTAGAAAATGATGATAGCCCATACCTTAGCTTACATACATATGTGTATCTCTAAATTCAAATGTTTCAGAGTATTCTTGATTATTTTCTTCAAAATTGCTCACTTCATTCGAATTAGGATATACGAGTATTATTGTTAAATTTTATTGTAAATATCTTTCTGCTTTCAATACTCGTAGCTCTTGCATCGTTTCTTTGTGAAGCTTCCTGAGTTCCTGGATAGAGAGTCCATTATTGATTCCCTGTTCTCGAGCAAAATTAATCAAGACCAAAACAGGGCCTAATTCCATTTTTACTGGCGTTCACGTGTAGTAATCGAGTAGGAAAATGCTGCGATGAAGTAACAAACTTCTAAATTGTGGGTAAGCTTTTACTAGCTTGTAATTAAGACGGAGCTACTTCTGAATAGATTATTGCGATTTAGGAATGCTTGGAATAAACTCCATAAATCGCCTGAAGGTTGAGTTGCAACACAGTAAAATAATATGCCTTGAAACAGATAGTAGCTAAAGTTAGATCACACTCTTGAAAATAATACCTAAAAAGCAGAACAAAATATTTCATATGAAGATTTGGGAAATATCTTTAATCATAAGTCACACAAACGCTAAGCCGAACAATAAGTCAGCATGCTCCACAAACCCTCCCCACAATCAGCAGCACAGCGTTAAAATCAACAAACCTGGCACAATGGCAATCAAATTTAGAAAATCTTCGAATAACTACACCTCCACTTCACCCAAATGAATCCAAAAATTAGGACTTCAGGGCGAAGAAAGATTGAAACAGAAAACAACTGAACTTCTTCGTCTTTTGGAAATCAAATCATCTCGAGCGGGCTGCACAGTCAATGAATATGCCAAAACGATAATATGTATCGATCTTGCATCTTTACCACTAGAAATAACCCTTGATTGGGAAATTGGATTAAAATTATCTGAAATACGCAAATCGGCATACGAAAACTATAAACGAACTTTCGAGAAAATCTTTGAGCTCAACAAACTAGTCGGCATAAATGAAATTTGCATACAGCTAGGTCTACACGAACATCAAAAGAAAGCTACACAATTTTTGGAAATTTACAAGAAAAGCGTACCTGATAATGAAAGCGATATTGATACATCACATCCTCAGTATGCTGCAATGGCGGTTTACCAAGCCTGCAAAACTGGCAAAAAGGGCAAATCATATAAATCTAAATTAATACGATTGAATCATTTGAAACCTGCTCAGTGGAATAAACTCGAATTTAAATTTGATAAACTGCTCGAAAATCATCTACAAAATGAAAAGAAGAATAAAAAGATAACCGAAGAGCAACAGGCTAAAGATGCGGGCAGTGAAAAGCAGCAATTGAACACATTTTCCCGCTAGTCTACGAGTTCCGCAAGAGACGTACAGTGGAAGATTTAAAATTCCTAAAATCAAAACAGGCCGTCGTAGAAGAGGAAGAAGAAGAGTCTGTTAAAGAGTGCGAGACGGAAGATTCACTTCAGATGTTCGTTTTGCCACAATCCGATCGGCGAATTGCGACGAGAAGAGAGTCCGCTTCTGACCGGGACCGTGATCACGTCGGGGAGAATGTGATGGCGAATATGCACGTTTCCGTATAATCGGCAAGAGCCTAGAACAAGTTTTGCGCGTGGAAAAACGGATTGTGATAAACTTGTGGGAGAAATTTGAGAGGAGTGTAACAAGCATCGTGTAATGGAATGAGTCGCGAAATTCCAAGAACGGATATGCAGTTCGAGTGCATGAAAGGGTGAAAGAAGAAGGATCGCAACAATTGATTTTGTCAATTGGGCATTAAAACTAACGGTGTCGCGTAAGAGAATGTTCGAGTTTTGTACGCGAAAGTGTGAAGTGATCGTATAGTGAAAATGACCCGATGAAAATTTGTGCAATCCTGCTCGAATTGGAAGCACCGCTAGTTATATGCGTTGATATACATGGACAGTATACGGGTTTGTTGTGAGTATTCGAATATGGTGGATTTCCACTAGCAGCCAATTATTTAATTTGGGGTGATTATGTCGATAGAGGAGAACAACCGCTTGAAACAAGTTGCTTGTTGCTTGCCAACAAAATCAAATACCTGGAAAATTTCTTTTTACTACTTGGTAACCACGAACGCGCCAGTATTAATAGAATTGATGGATTCTATGATGAATGCAAGCGACGGTATAATGTAAAATTATGGAAACCATTCACTGATTGTTTCAATTGTTTACCGGTAGCAGCGATTATTGATGAGTAAATATTTTGTTGTCATGGTGGTTTAAGTCCTGATTTACAAGGTATGGAACAAATACGTCGATTAATGCGGCCCAATGATGTTCCCGACACTGGCTTATTATGTGGTCTATTATGGAGTGATCCAGATAAAGATTTACAAGGATTTGGATTTAATATGTCGTGCGCATCAGGTCATTAAAGTTGGATGTGAATTCTTTGCGAAAAGACTACTTGTTACGTTGTTCTCTGTCAAATTATTGCGATGTTGAAAACATCTGAAAAGATAGCCAAATACTTATATAGCGGCTTAAATTCGGGCCGACCGTCAACGCCTCAACGTATTACGCCAACGATAGCAGCAATAAAAGAACTAATACCACATTCAACAACTTTCATATCCATAAACGTTTTTATTTAACTATAATTTTAAAACAAAAAGTGTGCGAAGTCAAAACTAAGCTAAAATAAAAGTCTAAGAAGAAAACAATATAGATGTTGTAAGAGGTTACATGTTCCCATATAAGAAAAACAATTCAAAATTGGATTTAGAGGAGCGACTACATACAAATCACGAGTGTTATTGTGCTTTATTAATTTATTCATGTAGGACCATCTGCATCGTCGTCGAGCGCTCGGAGGACCATGCGGGTGAGTACCCTTTTATTGTGTTATCTATATATATATTTTTTGCATCTTTTTTCCATTTAAAAAAAAATGAAATTCATATAAATAAATAGAAAGAAGTAAATTACATATTTTAACTATTTTTACAATTTAAAAATAAGTATATATTCGTTTTTCAATCAAAATTTGAGTTAATTCCAAAGCAATTGTTTTGTTTTCTTCTCCATTACATCTTTAATTTCTTTTTGTTAAATTATAAAACAGTAGAATCTAAGTAAAGCTTTTTATTGTTGAACTATTTGTAGCAAAAATGTTCTTTGTTTGCTTATGAAAAGTCATTACTTTTCTTGAAAGCTGTGGATTTTTATATGTTACAAAAAATTTAAAAATATTCAACTAATCAAGTTGGAAGCATAATTGAATTTTTAATACATGTCAAAAAAAAAAAACTAATTTAAATTTCCAGTTTAGTAGAAAAGCAATTTTATGAGCGTTCAAGGTTGTAATCAATGGTTTATTTGATTAATTCATTTTTTTATGATTAGTAATTCCAACTTGAAACTCGGCGACCATTCTTGGTTTATCATTGAAAATTAATGAAAGGAATATTTCGCGAGTTTTGTCACACGTCCACACATGATTACATTCTCTACGTATTGCACCTAGCCTGTTCTAAATTATAGATAATTAATTTGTTGGAAATATTTCAAAGCTAAATACAATATATATGTATTACATTTACAACTTGCAAATCTATCTACATTCGTAAATCGGGAAAGTATTCTAAATGAAAATGTTTATAGTTGTATGGGAATAAAATGAATAATATAATGAAGTGCTAATTTTCCCACAAAATCGGTCTTTCCTTTCTCCCGACTCTAACCGGGTACAGGACCCGGTACGGTGGCAGGCTTCCACCTCAAGACATGAGCCAGCCGCCGGGTACTTAAACAATACTTCTCGTTTCAGGTGACGTCGCGGGTTGAGTGGCCCAAGCAGAGTGCCTCTTTATGGCATAGCGTTATGCAATCAAATTGTATAGTTCTATGGCATAAATTGGTCACCGGGGTACTCCCCTTCTGATGGGAAAACTCATGCAATTCAAGTTGTATGAGTTTTCCACTCAGAAGAGGAATACCTGGCCACTACAACAAAATATATATGGATTTATTCCGGTTGGGTGGGTGCGAAGGGGCTCTACCACCACTCGATTGCCCCTCTTTCATTTGTGGGCCATGAACTTTGTCGGGTAATGACGAGGTTACCCCAAGTCCGCCTTTCTTTTCAGGTTCCACTTGTTCTCGCAACAAGTTCTATCTCCCTCGGTGTAGTTATCTACAATTTTTGCGACTTCGGTCGCCTCTTGATCTATAACCAAATTCGTGAGTGCGAAATTTTTTGTAGTGGGTCCTCGTGCTGGGGCAATGAGCCCACCCCACGACACCGCAATGCTAGCCTGCCAGCGCATTCACGCGTCTCCAGACGAGGGCATTCTCGGCAGATACCGACACCTTCTTCTGCCGAGGCAGCAGACCACCGCTGCAGTCCTTTACGGACAGTATTGAACTTTCTAATTCACTACACACGGCTTAAAGATGGACCATTAGTTTTGACGAAAATGAAATTAGATTTAGCTGGATCAAGAAGCTAAATGGGGTTATGCTGGCAAAAACCACCGAAAAATGGCCTCAATATGAGAAAAAACAGTAATTAATATTAAAAATGGAATGAAATTATTTTTTGGTGGTTCTTTAGACACCATAAATTAAATCCTTTTTGACACCGTTGATCACGACCTCCTACTTCGTAAACTTGAATCGTATAGTATTCAAGTTAGTCCTAAGCAGTTGTTTAAAAGTTACTTGAAGGGAAGATCGCAGAGAACTTTAATTAACAATGTCTGCAGCGAGAGCACCTACGGAAACAGGAGCAAAATTAATCCATACTATACAATGGGTGATATCCCGTCAGTCTACATGTATTTAGATTATTTGTGTATAGCAGGAATAAAGTTGGCCCAAGTATTGAACCTTGGGGAACTCCTGAAGACCCAGTTCTACTTTATTCAGGACGAGACAAAACTGCCATTGAGAACACTATCAACGAGGATCTAGGAAAATTCCATCTGTGATTAATCGAAAGAAAATTACTATTGAGCACTGCAAGGATAAAATATATTGTTTTTAAGCAAAAGAACAAAGGAGAAGTGGATGTCGACCTAAATATTAATGGCGAAAAATTGCAGAGTACTAGATTTTAAATATTTTGGTCTTATCATAGATCAGCGTATGATCACGATGGTAAAACTCTTTTGTAATAGCAGCGTCATTGGACGGTGAGGCTAAGTACTTGTTGAATGACCCACGTATGTATGAAATGTGCTTTTCGAATATCTGTTTTCATTTTGACAGTCCGATTCAATAAGCTTTGAAGTTCTATACTTTGCAACTTCCCTTTCCAGCCTAGTTACTGCATTGTCATAACCATTAACAATTCAAAGTCTGCGACTTCCACACAGCCATCCTACAATAGAAAATTCCTGATTTGAACGGGATTGCTGAGGGTGCTCCTCAACCCTACGTTCGTTGCAGCCAGAATGGTTTTAGTTCTCCTTTTTGTTTGGTTCGTCTATGTTGCAGATTGAAGTTATGACGTACAGATTCTAGATATAATTTTATTTTCACCCCACTGACAACTTTTTCAATAGGTCGTCCCAAAGTATGGATTTCCCTGGACGTAGCAATAGTAGAATCTGTAGTTTGCTTTTACTGGTAAATCTGCACTGGATGTAATTTTTTGAACATACATTAAAAGGTTATCGCGTATGAAGTCTTGCTTCCGCCCCATGTCTAAATGTGCCATCAGTACTTAAATGTACCATCAGTACTTAACTGTGAGCTTAGCTCCAAACTTATAGTTCATTTTTGACTTTTAAATTTGAAAAGGGAGCATTTATAAGAGAGGTAGCATATCTCAATTTAATATATTTCATTTCATTCAAATGTAAATGGGCAGGTTTGCCTATATTCCCATTGTTACATTTACAATGAAATAAAGTTCAGGAAGATATTCAGTTTCCTGTTTTAACATTTTCGTGATTCTATTCTCTGCGATGGTACAAGTTTAAGTTCCGGTTTCACAAAATTTTGATGCTATTCGATCGGGGTTTATTTATTTATTTATTGTAATATCTATATGTACAGAGTAAACTCCAATTATAATATAGACAAGTAAGAAAACAATGATAAAAGGTAAAAATTATTAATAATAAAAAAGCAAAAGAATGTATATTAAAACATATAAAAGCATAAAGGAATTAATAATTAATAATTAATAATAAAATGAAAACTTAATTAATAAAAACGAATTCAAGAACAGCCTGTTTTAAACGAGATTTGTATTCGTAAAAAGAAGAAGGTGTAGGACCAAGACCACGAATGTTGTGATTGTGGGGTATCCGAGCAAAAGGCGAGTTAAAAAAAATCTCGGTTCGGGCGAACGGGATATTAAAGATTACTGAAGATCTACTCATACGTTCAGGAGTAAAGGCCGATATATTGTCGCACAAAGCTGGTGGCAAAAGATGGTTATAAAGTTTGTACAGGAGGCATTCATCCAGGAAGATCCTGTGAGATAATAAAGAGGGGAGCTGTAACATAACGAGACGCTCACTATAGGAAACGTATGCAATCTGAAATTTGAAAATAAGAGATCTTGTGAATCTACGCTGCACTGTCTCAAGCGCATCAATTAAATAACGCTGATGAGGACACCATACTTGAGCACAATACTCTAATAGACTACGAACCAGCGATAGAAATAGATAGGTACAAGACCGTATATTATTGAAGCCTTTAGAGGCTCTTAAAATGAAATCAGACATTTTAGATGCCTTCGAAACAATATAAAAAATGTGGCGATCAAAGCGGAGCTTATCGTCAAAAATTACACCAAGATCTTTATGAGTGGTCACTACCCCATGAGCAGTGCCACTGATCGAATAAACAAAAGAAAATGGAGATTTTTTACGTGAGCAAGACATAAGGAGACACTTGCTAATATTTAAAGGAAGGAAGTTAGAGCTGCTCCAGGAAACAAGATTATCTAGGTCTGCTTGCAGTCGCAAGCAGTCATCTAGAGAATGAATAATTTTGAAAATTTTCAAATCGTCAGCATAGATAAGCGACGAAGAGTTAAATAAGGATGGCAGATTATTTATGAAAGCTAAGAATAATAAGGGACCAAGTATTGAGCCTTGAGGAACACCAGACTGAGGACAATAGGAGGAAGACTTACAAGATTTATACGTTACCACACACTCACGGTTATAGAGGTAGGAGTATAGCCAGTGGAGAAGGGTCGAGTCAATATTTAATGCCTTGAGCTTGTTCAGTAGAAGACCATGGTTGACAGAGTCAAAAGCTTTTGAGAAGTCAGTATAAATAACATCTACTTGATTCCTTTGATCTATAGCAGAAGCCACCGTATGAGAGAAGGAGAGAAGATTAGAAAGAGTGGATCTGCCTTTGATAAAACCGTGTTGCTGAATAGCTAAATTAGGAAGTAGAAGGGAATATAAGTTGTTATAAACTATGCGTTCGAAAATCTTGCTAAAAGAAGACAGAAGGGTTATGGGACGGTAATTTGAGATTGCAGCTTTATTCCCAGCTTTGTGAATAGGAAGGACAACTGATCTCTTCCAGAAAGTTGGCAAAGCGCCGCAGGCCAGACTATTGTTAAACAGAATTGATAGCGGTACGCATAAAGATGAGGAGAGAGTTTTGGCGAAGATATTTGGAATACCATCTGGACCGCTACTGCCATATGTATCTAACTTATTAAGAAGCAATTCTACTTCAAGTGGGCTAATATAAGAAAAGGAATCTGTTGGCGAGAATTGTTGGAAAAACTCGACATTGGAAGAAGATGTCTGCTTAGCATAAAATGATGAAAAATATTGAGCAAACAGCTCACAAATCTCTTCATTATTGGACGTTACAATGCCTTCGTGAATCATAGAGCCAGGAAAGTTATTGCCATTTCTTAGAGACTTAATATAAGCCCAAAATGGTTTCGATCGGTTATTACATATTGAGCCTTCCACCTACTTAAGATAATCTAGTTGGGTTTCAGTTATAAGTCTGTTCGATAATGGATAAAAATTGCCATTTTTTCTTACAAATTGAACTTTCGTGCGTACTCCCAACCAATATGTATGGACAAATGTTGAATTTTATCTTTCATTATACCAACAACTAAGGTTCTTTCACAAAATGTCCAAAAATACACAATATTTTACATTACGCCACATCAAATGGAATCAAAATGTTGCTAATCAAAAGAAATTAAAATTTGTGCCCCAGCAACCTGCACATTACAACATGCAAGAAAATTTCTTCTAGTTAGGTAATTCAGTCGGGTCGATTCAACATTATTGTTTCTAGGGCATGCTTTCGGCCTTTTTTAGGGTCAGCTGACCAGTATCACGGCATTAAAATTAACCAAAACTTTATAGTATATAGTAAACGTACAGGGTTTTTTTCGGTACGAATATGATTCGGGAGGTTAAGTGTGATTTTGTGACATTTAATCATGTTTGGTGAAGAGATCGTTTGACTTGTGGAGATTTGTGCAGAATGGCTTTCTTTTTTTAGAAAATGAAGGCAAAAAACCATTCGTTTTTATGGCAAAATTTTCATTTAAAATGTTCTTTCCGAAATCACCACATGATTTGAGAGCGGTAGCGGCGTTGATATTTAGACACAAACTTAGTAGAAAAGTGTTCACCTGACGTCATTTAATTTTCAATGTTCAGAAACCAATCGAATCATTTTCCAGGTTTTATCTCATAATCGATTAAGTATTTGTTCGCCGCTCGGCACACTATTTTTCATTAATTCGGGCCAAGTGTTTTCTGAGACAACTGTAATTTTTCCAGAAAGCATACAAAATCTAGGCAGGAAAAGTCTGCGTTCATTCATGAATGAGGGAATTCCACGAAATATGACGTTTCAAATGCACTTTTCTGATATTGTCTTGCATCGGTTATTAATTGGTTTTTATGTTTGCACGTGATTAGTAAGTTTGTGTGAAATTTATATTGTCTTTTTATTGCAATGGCAAATAAAAAAAGGAAACTACCGTAAGTGAGGGAAAAATCATTGTTGAATTATGGAAGGAGGGAAAAACTTTCAGGGAAATTACGAATGTTGTCTGAAGACAATATTCATCCATCTAAATCAGCAGGTGAGTTCTCTTCGAAAAGCCGTTTTGGATGTCCATCAAAGTTGTCCTGCAGAGAAGGCGCAGTGTTCTAATGATGATGAAAAAAATTCTCGACTAACTGAAAGGAAGATGATAGGGAGAGGAGATGAAATCAAGCAAAAGTTTAATAAGCAAATTTGCCCTGATAACATCAGGAGAAATTCTTAAAAAGGCTGGATACCGTGGAAGAATCGTGAGGCGAAAACCATTTATTTCGTCGATTAATCGAAAACCTTCGCTAAACAGTACAGCCTAATTTTTCGGAAACATTTTTTTTTCAGGCAAATGAAATTTTTCATTTTTTGGTTTAAAAGGACGAAAAATAATATGAAGTGAATCGGAGACGATATTCTAAAAAGAAAATTTCTTCCCCACAAAACACGGTGCTGGTGGAGTGATGGTTTGGGGTTATATGGCGGCCAGTAGTGTGGATAACCTTGAGTTGATTGAGTCAAACATTGAAAAACTCGATTGCCTTAGTATTTGAAGTAATAATTTGGAGCAAATCGCCCAAAACCTCAGCTTGGTTAAAAATTATTATTCTCTATATAATAATGATCCAAAGCATACAGCTGAAGCTGTAAGACTGTGTTTACTGTATAATGCCACAAAGCTGCTTCATACACCTCCACAATCTCTAGACCTTAATCCCATTGAACATTTATGGGACACTCAAAAGAAGGATTCATCAACACAATATACCCAGTAAAGAAATGTTGAGAAGTATTCTCAAGGAAGAATGGGAGAAAACTTCATTCGAGGAGACAGCACAGCTCATCCATTCAATGCCTAACCGTCTACAGCAAGTTATTAAGAGCCGAGGATACCCTACACACTACGAGTTGACTATATATGTGTAATTACCAGTAATTAAAACTGTTATTAAATGTGAACACAGAATTTTTCTGCGCTAATTTTGTACATTTGTTGTAATATGTAATGACTTCCAAAAAACTGTTAAAAATAAATTAGTTAAATTTTGCCTGTAGATAGTACTTTAGGTAAGGAATAAATGTATTCAACGAACTCTGGAGATTTATTTCGTTTTGGTTTTTTAACAGTTCGAATTTATTGAAAGCAGGTGAACGCAGACTTTTTCTGCCAAGTGTATGCTGTATGTTAACCTGTTATTGATTCTAAAGAAAACTAAAAAAATGGAAAATTTAGGCGCTAGGTGAGCTGAGTAGTTCACGCGAGCGCGCACTCACCTCGTGGGAGTCACGCAGCCCTCTCGGCGTCTAAATTTTCCAACTTTTTTGGTTTTCTCTTGAATCAATCAAAGGTTAACATTCGACATACACTTGCCAGAAAAAGTATCCGTACATGCAAGATAAAAAAGTTATCGTTGTATTAAACAGGATAGGTCCACTTAATTTGAATACTTTCTTCTATAATATCATAAAATCTATACTTTTGCATGATTTTCAGTATGTTTCATAATAGTTGCTATTTAAAAAGACTTGAAACTCAAACAAAATCAATTTATGGCAACACAATAGACCAGAAAAAGTATCCGTACGCGATGACATATGCAGGTGCATATTAATGTTTTTACGTCCGATAATAATTCTACTTTAGGTTGTGATAGGTTTAAACAGTGAGTGCAGTTTTTTTTTAATTTTTTGGGCACTAGCATAGAGGTACACACAGGAGACGGCGAAAGATCAAATTCATGAAGCGACGAGCTTTTGCCTTTGCTATTGTGATAGGCTGGAAGCAAATTTCGAAATTGGGGTGGAAATTTCATTCATCATATTGTAAGGTGTATCATACTCTTGGCGATAAACTCTATGAGAGTGCAGCGTTTGAAAAAAAATTGTCATATGTGCTGATATTATTATTCTGGTGGAATTATCTTGCAAACGCTTGAGAGGGTACCACTTTTGACCTACGTAGAAAATTTCATCATTCTAGTTTGTGTGGTTTGCGAGAAAACTTGCTGTGACGCACGGACGGATGGGCAGATGGACGAAAAGACAGATCGCGATTTTAATAGGGCATTGTAAAAATATTTTACAATCCCCTGAAATGGTCTGTTGTATAAATACTTACAAGTTACGCCATTAAAAATGTTTCCATGATTCATTACTTCAGTTGCTACTAAAATAGCGAATTGCGCTTACCTTCTGATTTTTGGGGGGCCATCATTTTGAATGCATGCATTTTTTTGGATTTTGAAAAATATTTCGATCTTAGAGTCTCATCAGTCAATTTGCCCAATATCATTCAAATCAGTTTCCCTCTAGACAGGGCAAAAGTATTAAATTTTTAATGAAAATGGCAGCGAAAAATATTAGGTTTTAAATTTTCGACTTCTTTATTTTTTATCCAATTTTGAGAATTTTTTGCTTAGTACAAGGACTTAGTACAATTATCCATAATCTCAAGTTTCATTAAAATCCATTGGAAAATTTGGCCAATAGAGGGCCACAAATATCTGAAAAAATCGCATATTTGAATCACCGCCATTTTGAAACTTGAGCATGTATGTGCACCAAAATAGCAAAATGTTTAGATCTAATTGTTTTCTATCTTGAAAATAAATTTCATTTACATCGAATTAAAATTGGCTCTTTCAGAAGCCTTTAAATTTCAAGCTTCAACTAGCCGCCATTTTGTTTTTGGGGACCTGATCTCTAGTTTTTTTACATAATTCTTTAGACATTTACAGTTTTTACCAAAGAACTGAATTTCATAAACATCGGTTGAAAAGTTTTGTAATGTGACGCCTACGCCCGGGAATCGAAGTGATTCCGATCCCGAACCCTTGCAACCGGCCAGATGGATATGTCCTCGAAGTGCCAGCGGACTTCATCTGTCGTGCGGATATCGTTGCGCAGAAAATATTTTTTTTTCTGTCCAAATATTTAGATCTGTGGATATAAATATTCGAAATATAAAATTAATCCACACCCCGACACATTTCGAGACATATCCATCTGGAAATGCCCCTCCACCGTGGCCATCAAAAACTATGCCACTGGCGACAGATGGAGAGGCACATTGCCGCCATGTGGAGTGCCATTCCACACACCTCTGTTTTGTCCGAGGTGACAACCGGTTGAGCTTGACAGCCACATGGCGAAAAAGGTAAATGGTGTCATGGTGTGGTGTCGGTAGCGACTTGGCGCGGTCCTAGGTGGTGTAAAATTATTAAGAGGTAAATTTTTTTCGTTCGGCTTACGTCGACAAATGCCTTACCAGGTTTTGTTTGCAGTTCATCGCCCTCGTCGTTGTAGCAGCCAAACGAGGATCTTTAGATCGAAGTAAATCGAAATCTCCCAAGAAAAAGAGGAAAACTGACACAAAGAAGACATCGAAAGAAGGGGTGACTGCGAGCGACTTAACCGAATCGAATGACTCTGAAGAAGAGGTTGATAACGCCCGAGAATACAAACCGCAGAGCTGTTGTCAGTTCAAGGCTGTGGAGGATCCAGCTAAGTATCGGGATTATTTATAGGAAACGAGGCATATGGGGTTGCTGGGCTGTCTAGCACAAGTAGACTCGATGGCCTAGCAAGAAATATCTCTTGGACATCCATGATTGCCTAGTTGTTTGGTTAGTTTTTGTGTCAGTTCTGCAGACCGGGTCAAATATCGGTATTCATTGGGCAGTGTTTATATTCCGCCCGGCGTATTTTACCGACTGAAAGCGAAAGTATATATTTGATTCTTTGAGAATAAAACCATTCCTCAAAGACT
Source organism: Odontomyia ornata (assembly GCA_963969285.1). Taxonomy (NCBI): domain Eukaryota; kingdom Metazoa; phylum Arthropoda; class Insecta; order Diptera; family Stratiomyidae; genus Odontomyia; species Odontomyia ornata. Next base: position 1,657,428 of record OZ017743.1, read on the forward strand.
TCATTTCCAAAGCAAGTTTCCGGCGGTCCAATCGTTCGGCGCCGCATATCATGGAAGTTCCTGATTTGTATTACAGTCGCGATGAATATGTTGAAACGGCTTCGGGTAATAAATTAAGTCGGCAAACTGTCCTCTGTGGATCTCAGAACATTGTCTTGAGTGGGAAAGTTATAGTTCAAAGCGGCGCTATAATTCGAGGCGATCAAAGAATCAAAAGAACTGAAACATGCGAGCGCAATAAAGAATAAATTTTTCGTGATGAGTTAAATAGAAATGTATAAATCTAAGTCGACATCTTAGACTATTGGACTTTTGTATGTAAAATTACCAACACCTTTATGTGCCTATTGATAGCGCTTGACGCGCATACGGTATTGTTTTAAAACTATTGTTTTATAATAATGTAAACAGTCCTTGTATTATATCTAATAGTTAAATTCTAAAAATGTTACCTTTCATTAACTTGAAAACATAGGCTTGTATAGAACAAAGTAATGGTCATGATATTATTCATTCTTTGTTGCGATCTAGTAGGAGATTGTCAAATGCTCAATACAATGCAAGAAACAAGCGTTGAGTTGATCTTATCCAGTGGAAATTAAAAACTTAAAGAGCCAATAGAAACTAATGCAGCCTATCGTTCAGTCTTGCCGATAAAACTGAAGAAGTTCTTAAAAATTATTTTTTTTTCTAATCCAGTTGACTTGTACTTACAATTGTATGGAGTCCATTGACAGAAGATCTACATTTGATTATTTCTTGGGAAAAATCTTTAAATTAGAGCAGCATGTAATGGAAGTGGTAGAAATAAAAGAACTCGATAGCCAGTAGAACAAATAACTGATACGTTAATAAATAAAATTTTCGGGGAAATAAAAACTCGTTTTGATCGTCGGTGTTTTTTCGTCGCGTGCATTTGTATCTCCGCCCTAAGATCCGCTCGGGTAATCTCGTCGTTCGTTCGCTTTCGGCCTACCGACCATAAATCATACTATGGGAATCTAGTCAGAACGGCACAATTCTTATAATTGTAAATTTTTTTCATATACAAGCCAAGATTCGTGATATTCTGGAATGATTTATGTACATGTGATTATGATGAGGGTAACAAATAGTAGTGAATGATTGATTTGTATTTTGACGAAAGTTCCCATTTTATGTTAGCAGGTTAAGAACAATAGTCCTTTAAAATGAAAACAAACAAACGTGTATTCAATGAATTGCTTCAATTTGGGTGGTAGTTATCAAAACCAATTACTTCTTTATTCGTTTAATGTAAAGCATTTCATTGGAAACATAAGTTGCTTAAAATTAATTGAAACAAACAAGAGGTCAATCGTGATTTCGTATGTACCTAAACCAAATTCACGGGAATTTGGTCGCGTCGCGTTTTTCGCGTTTAATTCGGGTGACCTTAATAATAATAAAATAAGTAGGGTATAAAAGTAATAAAGAAATGTGAACACATTTTTAGGGATAATAGTTTTTTATTAAAGCGTTTTTGTTTAATTTTTAATACACACATAACCTTAACACACATACATGCATATACAATGTATGGAATTTTTTTCAAACAAAATTTTCTACTAGAAGGCTCCTTTTGTCTTTTGTTTTCGATCCATATTCTATTATTGCAACTAATCATTTAGTTTTTAAGAAAACGATTTAGTTTAAATGCTCATATGCTTCTTTTTAGTATTGTTCGAAGCATGAATTTCTTATCGGTTTGGTAAATGAAAATTTAGGATTTCAACATATCTCCTTGAATTCAAAGAATAAAATATAAGAAAAATTCCAAGAAATGAAAGAATCTAAGGCATTGAAAAATAACTATCTGGGGAAGGAAAAAACAAAAAATCCTGTTAATTATTCGATCATTAGTTGTTCCGTTATTGTTAGTACAACATTTTTTTTAATAAAATAAAGTAAAATCAACCAGAAAAATTACTAAGCCAAAACTATATATTGCTATTACGTTATTATAAAACTAAAGGAAACTATGTCCTACAAAAACAAAATTAAAACATTAAATATTCTCAAGTATGATTTCTGTAATGTACTCTAATATTATTTAAAATTATCTTGAATATCTATATGATCAGATTGTATCGAAATTAGTAATTATTAAAAATGAATTGCTAAGTTAACCCACGACTTTCCTTTTCAGTGACTCGTTCTTTTTCAGTGGGAACAGAGAGTGTAGGGTAAGTATGCCGTCGCGAGGGTAGGGTTTCGACAAATCCGCTGAGGTCGGTTTCGCGTCGCGCGCGGTACGCGGTACCTTTGCTTGTTTCGCCATTTCTTTAGAGTAGTTTTCTTCGGTTTAAGTTCGAGTAGTATATTTTTCGGTACCGCGTCGGTGAATCGGTAACGCGCCTATGGGATTTTGTAGCGTTTTTGATTTGAGATCTGTGGATAGATCACATCCAGAACTAACGTAATGTAGGTTTCTCGTTCTGGATGAGTAATTGTTGACGCGTTTGAAAAACGGGCAAGTTCAGGTGACTGAAATATTGTAATTGAGCGTAATCCATTCGGAGACCCGCGACCGAAATCCTCTCCGAACTAGCTGGCCGACAAGCAGTCACCGCGTGAATGGATTACGGTGCACGGATTGGTTGACCTGTTGGTCCCATCCGTTGGCACTACTCAGACTTAACGTCTAGAACCGATGAGAGGTCGGTTCCGCGTTCGATCTTGAAAAGAGGAAAAATCATTACAGTTTGGTCACAACAACAACATCCAATGCTTACATGCTTTTCGACGCCTGAGCGGCCACCATTTTGTTTCAAACGGTTCGACTTTGGATTTTTTATTGTGAAATTCATCGCATACTTCAATAAACCTCTGTACCAAATTTCATCCAAATAGGAGCCATGGTTTGGTCACAAATGAAATCACGAATGTTTGTCTAAAATGGCCGCCATTTTGTTTTCCCTCGACCGATTTAGCTGGTTAAGCAACTTAACTGAGATATTTGCGCAATACGCCTTTCCTAAAAATTTTGTGAAAATCGAAGCGAAATTGTGAACAATGGCATAGTCACGATTTTCTTTATATAATATATATATATATATATATATATATATATATATATATATATATATATATATATATATATATATATCATATATATATATATATATATATATGTATATATATATATATATATATATATATATTTATCCATACATATATATATATATATATATATATATATATATATATATATATATATATATATATATATATATATATATATATATATATATGTATGTGTACATAAATATATATATATATATATATATATATATATATATATATATATATACATATATATATATATATATATATATATATATATATATATATATATATATATATATATTAAGTACTCTACGCACTAGGTAAATTTCTCGTGAGAAATTAACCTAAAATTTAAAAAAAAACCGACTCCAAAGTAAGAAAGATGAATAAAAATTTTTTAAAAGCGGTGCTATATTAGTGATATTACATGGTGATTCAATATCACCTCCATAAAATTCATTTCATCCATTTTAGGGCACTTTGAAGTCGGTTTTCTTCGTTTTCCGGTAAATAAACAAATATTTTCAAATTAAACCGCCATGCATGCATTTCTGCATTAATTGGCTCGATTTTCAACAACGATTTCAGTGCCATCACCACGACTCCAGAAACATAGAAAACATTTTTAAATTAAACCGACCAGTTTTCGAAATTAATAAAACAGCTGCCATATTGTAGGTGCACTGCACTGATACGAGATCTCGTATTTTAGAAAACCTTCAAAGTTTTTCAATTAAAACGTTTACTCCGATACATGAAACTTTTACAAGCACCTTCGCAACAACAAAATGAATTATTTTCAACAATTTAATCTTAACACCATTATGGACGGAGCAGACAAAACTTCAACATTTGCGCGGAACATCTATTTCACATGCAATTTGCACTTTGATAATTATGAACTTTAACTTAAAAACACAATTAGTTACTTCAACTCGAACGTTTAAGGATAACTTAGACTCATTTAAATCCGTAGGAATAGAAATCAGAAAAAAAGCCCGTAAATACTTACAATGCAAGCGAGTTTCAGTTACATGTAATCGGAATTCTATGACCGGCGTCAAATCTGTTTAAACCGAGAAAATCTTTAAATTCGCGTCTCCCATGTACCGTTTATAGCAGGAACGATTCACACAACATTCGAAATTATGTTTTCATTCACGAAACGCACCGAAAACCTGGACGGACACAGAAAACATCACGTAAATTATACCCGGACACATAATTGTTTCCTTGACTGCACTTTACTTACCTAAATAATGAAAAATAGTCGATGACGCTTTCACATTTTTACTCACGTTTACACATTGAACACTTTATTTTCGAAATCACTTATACAATTCACCCGAAACAAGCGTTTTCATTGAAAATTTTAAAAAATTACGATCTTTGATGGAATTTTCGCAAGAATTGTCAACTGACTGTTTTCCATGAGCTGAAACATTATTTCCGGAATCAGGGGTGTCACAATTGTTGATTTCAATCGAAAATGATTTAAATGCGGCGCACTTTGTAGTTTGTTAGTACATTTTATGGAAAAAAAGAAGTTTGTTGAACAATATTTGGAGGCATTGTTTAAAATTGTAAATGCTGTATGATCATTAAAGAGAAAACTAAAAATAATGAACTTTTTTAGCTATTTCGAAATTAATTTCGAACAATGATAGCATTTGGACAATCATACGTAAGCTCATTCGTGAAAGTCCAAAAGCTTTCGAAAATTGAAGTATACGTACATGAAATGTTTGTTCGTATTGAGCATGCATTAAGAGACTTCAATATTTTATATGGGAAATGAAAGCTCGCCGTCTCCAGTGTATACCTCTATGGGCACTAGAATACATGACGACGCCCAAAATTAGCGAAATCAGTGCTGAGGAGAGGAAAATTATGCTGAAACTCAAGAAAAAAGGGTAAACACCGTGAAATTGGTCAAATAGCAAGCAGAACTCACTCCTCTGTCCAGTATGTGGTGAAAAAAAAATCCAATACAACTGGTTCGATTATGTCAAAGCCTCGTTTTGGTCGACCCTCCATATCATCTATGGATCAATACGGTTACCTTAATATTTTGAAGGCGAATTTGAAGCAAAGCATTTGGCGGTTGGGGCTTGGTGACGATTTCTGCTTTCAGCAAGATAATGATCCCAAGTACACAGCATACAATCTGAAGCTTTGGTTGCTATACAACACAAAACATCAACTTCGTACGCCGCGCCAATCCCAAGACCTTAATCCCATTGAGCATTTGTGGGACTTGTTTGAGCGCAAGATACGTCCGCACAGCATAACCTCGAACAAAATGCTGTAAAACGTCATCGTCGATGAATGGGGCAAAACTACCAGGCAGAACACAGCCAAATTAATTCACTCCATGCCAAATCGATTTGAGGAGGTCCTTAAGAGAAAAGGTTATCCGGCAAGTTATTAAGCTCTTGTATGTAATAAAATATTTGAATATTTCAAATTAATATTGTCATGTACGGATACTTTTTCTGGTTCGTTTAAGTGAGGATTTTTTGTTTTTATTTTGTAAAATCAAGCTTTTAAAGCAATTCCGCAAGAAATATTTATAGAAAAGATAATTTCATTAATGAGTTAATTTTTTTTGCTTAAATATTTAAATGTAGCAGCTTTCTTCAGCATGAATTTCCTAATATGTTACGGATACTTTTTCTGGCAATTGTTTGTAAATGACACCTCCCTTAACATATTCTTATCTGTTTCCTATTCCATGTTCAATTTCCTTTAAGGTTCGCACTTTATCAGTACAAAATTTTATAAAACTACATGACTTGAGGGAATAAACATATTGTGTAGAATACATCAAACGAGTTTACACAGGTGTTGCAGAGTGTAAACAACCTCCCACTCCATACTTACGATTTTCATCTGGCCGGTTGTTTACAAGTTCTATAGGCTGACATGTCATCTCAAAAATAATAGATTCGTACGGCGTGTCACAAAGCGTTTTGTTTTCATAATTAAGTTCGATACTTCAGGATTTATCATAGTTTAGTACAGAATGGATTCAAGCGTAGAAATTGCTGGCAATATGAATATTCCCGCTGGCGGACCAGATAATGCACAAGGGAGTTCTAAATTTAAGTGAGTGCATTAGTGAAAGTTGGATTTATTTCTCATGACAAGGAAGTTAATACGCTGTTAATGAAATCACCTGGAGGAGGATCTTCAACTTACATGAGACACATATTCTATGTCGAATATTATTATGAAGATTTTTAACATTATGGATTTCGAACTGCTTTTCTGAATACTTGTCTTACGATTTTAACGAAAGCTGCATAAACTACTCAAACCTCGGTGGAAATTCGCTAATCACAATGCATTTTGATATACTTTGCAGTTTCTCTACAATAACATCGAAGTTACCAATATCTATTGGGCAAATTTTCACACAAGTGCGATCGAATCTCCGACCTATATCCGAATTTTGCAATATTCATAATTTTAAGCAGCCGTCAAGTATGCAAAGATTAACGAATAGGATAGCGAGAAATTTAAGTTATTTTCAAAGCAACTACATATGCGTGTTTCTCATCTTGATGGCGTACTGTTTGTAAGTATAAATTATTGCTACCTGAAGTGAGGTCTTACCACTTTCGATGTTTTTATTTACAGAATAACATCACCTTTAATATTAATAGTTTTGGCTGGTGTATTTTACGGTTGTCATCAAGTTCGTCAAATGAATACACAGTTTACACTTTTCGGAAAGCAATTGCATGTTTCTCAGCAATGTTTTATTATTAACTGTATGGCAGCGCCTATTCTTTACTTAGTAGGAGCGGGCGCTGCACTGTTTTGGACTTTAGGTGAGTTTTTTTTCAGTTATATGGAAGTAAATGCTTAAGATTACAAAATATGAAAGCTGTCAACAAACTGAATGATTATCATGAATTATATATTGAGCGAACGGCAATTAAGAATTCGTAAAGGAGACTGTTCTTGGCGATACCTTATCGAAAAATTGCCAATCTTTTAAACATACTTCATATTTCGATAAAGCATCTCTTCTTAAAGCGTATGGAATTCTATTCGGCAAGGGAATCAACTCTTCAGTTAAAATGTTGCAAGCAAAGCGGTACAATATTTCGCAACCCGTTGACTAATTTCTGTAATCTTGTTCTCAACATTTCCAACGCGAAATCATCCTTTGAGAGCCTTATTGAAACATCAGCTGCTATAGAATTTTAACAATATATCTTAAATATAAAGAAAAACCTTCCCTTTTGATTTAGCGTTTTTTTATTTTTCAAAATCGATTTTCGACCGCCGAGGAAGACCGAACGATTACGGTGTAAAATTAATTTCGAAAAATAAAAAATTCCACGCAAAATTAAAAGGAAGATTTTCATTTTTCTCTATATTTTAGAAAGATTTTGCGAAAATTGAATCAATATATCTTTATTGTCAGGATCGTAATTTTTCGTATTAAATATGCTTCATTTCCATCCGCTTAGAATATCTACCACAGAATTTAACTTTTTGAAATTATTTCAACAGGTGCATCGTTTTTTGCGATAATGCTCCATGCGTCATCTTATAACATTGATGCAATTGTTACAGAGGACATGGAAGGCTTCCTAACGGAAGTGGTGTAAATTTTTGGAGCAGGATTTGTATTTATTATATCTCCTTTAGTGAAAAAAAAAAAATGATATTCAAACCCCAAAAGACGATTAAATACACGAATTTTTCAGGCCCAAACCGAGCGCGACTTAGGAGTCTTAGTTTGTAATCAAAAATACCCCTAATTTTAGTCAAAGAAAAGGAGGTGAATACGCTGAAGATTTAAAAGCTTCGAGACATAAGGGATACGATCATAGCTGCATCAAATTAAAATTCATACCATTTATTAACATAATAACAGTCACAATAAAATAAATGCGATTGATGTAAAATTTTACTTGCGTTTTTTTATCTTTTCACCAAAATATGTTTAGTAAAAAAGTGTGATAAAAATGCTTGTGTTACAAATATTTTTGAATTCAAATATATGAACACACTGATGTATTCACAAAATAATAATGCATCTAAAAAAAATTGATAACGTATAAACATTTACTGCAAAATCTTATTGCTATGCATTGGAAATAAAAAGCGATTATGTGAATGGAGAGAATTTCCCTTTTGATGATTACATTACAACAAACAACGCGGAATAACTACAACAAATAACAAAATTACAACAAATATTTACTTAGCTATGTTTAACTTAGCAATTAGAGCAAAACAAAAGGTAGGTAGATAATGATATCATGATTCATTCGTACATAATGAACTTATGTGGTAATGGTAAATCATAACCGAACGTTATTTTCTACGTTTAATGTTAAAATGTTTTCGTAGTAATATTTTTACAATATATCAGTCTCATCTAATTAAGGGCGAAGTAAGCGGCGTCGTGCGATCAATATAGTGACAAGTTGGTCTGCTTTCAGCTTGAATCACTATGTCGCCTTTTTCTGTCAGCATCACACTTTAGTCAAACGATGACAGTGGATTGACTTCTACTCTCCGTAAGGCGTTTTTCGATGATGCGCTCAGTTTGATTCATGTCTTCAAGATAGAAAACAACGTGTGAATTTGTGCTTAACGTAATATTTTCAGGTAATCCAATGAAAATAGTAATTTAAACTCGAAAAATTCCAATTTTGATTTCATAAATAGTCCATTGATTTCCACAGCCTCACATAGAGTTCATTTAAAAATATAAACACTTTATTTTAATCCCGGAATTATAAGTAGACATCTCTGCTGGAATAAAATGGTCTTGCGGAAATGGGGACAAAGAGGGAAATGTTGAATTAACCGATTTGAGCTAACCGTTATGCACAGGGCATCTCAGTTTTATTTCATTTTATTCCCAAATCAGTGATTGTGTGATGGACAACAAGATAAAAAGCTTCCTCTCAATGAACCCGAAAATTTGAAATTTCATTTATACAAAAATATAATGGAAATCCATCACTCCCTCCATTGGATAGCTCCAGTTTATCGTTTTTTCTTGGTGGCTTTATTCATTTTACGCTTTTTTACAATCATTTCATAGAGTGCCTCTAATCCTTCTTGTAGTCCTTCGCCTGTTATAGCACATGCCGGCTGAATATGCCAGCCCTTATAATTTTGATATGACGAACTTGTCACACTACTATTACTGTTTGTGGTCGTTGTTGCGTTTAAAATTGTCGAAATTGCGTTCGAATTACTTGTTGGCTGGTTGAGACAATCATCTTTTTTATAAATAGACTCTCCACTCGATACTGCGGTTGAATTTTGATGCGTTGAGCTGGTCGATAACGATTCAATAGCGGTTGCACCCGGTGAATATGAATAGATGGGTGATAGTTCATGTAAACTTAGTAGTTTTTCTAAATCTTTTGGTTCGCGTGCACCAGGTAAATCCTGTTTGTTCGCAAGGATGAGAACAGGAACTCCCTATGAATATAATAGAATGTTAAAAATATGGTTCATGGCAATAAATTAGAAATTTAAATGAGAGAATGTCTAAGAAGGTACTCAGCTTACTTGATTATCAGGACATTTAGCTGTGCGCATAAGTTCCATTTTTGCTTCCTCCATTCGTTCAACATCTACTGAATCCACAACAAATACTATTCCATCGGTACATCTATTTGGAGTATAAATTGATTATTAATATGATTACCGGATATAGCGAGACTTCAGCTGAGCAAAGTATATTATTTTTTGTTATTACATACCTAGTATAGCTTCGCCATAAGGGCCGCAATTTCTCTTGCCCGCCAACATCCCAAACCAAAAATTGAACACCTTTTGCTTTCCCGACCGCACCGCGAACCTAAAATACTTCATTATTTGTCGAAACATCAAAAATGATAATTCTTGCCTTTTCACAATTAAAACCTATGGTTGGTACGGTATTTAAATACTGATCGAATTTTAAGCGATATAAAGCTGTAGTTTTCCCCGCTGAATCTAGTCCAAGCATTACGACATGCAGAGTTCCCTAAGGTGGCAAATAATTATACCCCGTTAACTGATTGATTTGCCCAATGGAAAATTAAGAGTGTTCTATTTAATCACGTACCTGTGTGGATGGAAGTGAATCCAACAAATTTCCTCCGTTTTTACCCATTGTTGCACCCATACTCCGCTTTAGTTTCGCCAATTGGCAAGCAATGTTTCGTTTCACCCACTTCACTTATGCTAAACATGTAGGCATTAAAGCTTTTACGTTCGCACGGAGCTGAAGAAGGAAGCAAGTAATTTATTTCCTGTAGGGTTTGGTAATAAGATGCTTGCAATCTTTTCGCTGGAAACTTAGCTTCGTTTTTCTAAAATTGGCGCGTTTTCTTTAAGATAGCTATTCAACCGCAGATGTAGTAACTACTCACCATTCGACACTTGCAGTTCATTGAATTGCTTCCGATAGCTTTAGCTATTCTTCTTCATTAAGTTTTATACTTTCGCTTACTTTGCTTGCAAAGTTTTTAATGTCTCGGAAAATTTAGTATTTGACGAATTTTACACGAGTTGGATAATTAATCTCGGCGTCACTGGATCTGCGGTTTACCGGCGTACACCACCCCTTACCCATTATCCGGTGAGTAGCAATTACATTTCGTAGCGGGGGTAGCCTAGTTAGGGCAATGGCTTTAAAAATCAACTCACTGTAGGTTGTAACTACTACCCATTACCAGGGAAGTAATACAGCTAAAATTCCTATGCAGCATCTTTTGTTGCTGGGAATTGAATCAAGTAAGCTTCATCGAGAGCTTGTAAAAGTGATTAACTCAGACTGCCTAAAAATTTCTGCAGTTTTTATTGAAATTACTGAAATCCTCAATAAATACTTTACAACTGCGGTCATATCATTTTGAAAGTTCCAATGAAAATATTTGTTAATTTTTAATATTTATTAGCCTATTAAGCGACGCGTTTCGTCTTATGCAGACATTATCTAGTAAGTCATTTGCTTGATAATTCCTTCATAGGGCGAAACGCGTCGCATTATAGACTAATAAATATCGTTTAAAATGAACAAGCGTTTTGTTTGAAACTTTGGAAATGAACAAATTTTAACAAGTGAAAACGAAAAATTCAATTGGCAATCATATCCTTGGCATGAACTTTGGCCTACCTTGATGCAATTCATTTTCACTCAAACTATTCGTCGCTATGAGGGATATTTATGTGAAACCCCGCCGAAAGCGAAGGCAATTTGTAACTGATTGCTCCGAACTTGCAGCAATATTAAAACATTGAAAGCAATGTACACCCGACAAACCAATAATTTTAACTTTATCACTGTTTCGATCAATGGAGCAAAATGCATCTTAATGTTTACTGGTTGTTACTGAATATAACCCGTTGTTTACAACAGCAATCACAATCCTTTAATGTGTCACAAGAACATTGCACCCAAGTCTGAATTGAGATTAGTCACATTTACAAGTTTCCAGCAAATAGAACAAGTGCAAGGAGACGAATAAAGTATTTACTGTGAAACTTACCTCGGAAAATACTTCACACATTTTGTTTTTGGAAAAATCTCTTCTTCTTATAAACAAAACTTCTATCGATTAAAACTGAAAAGTGAAACGGGGTCCGCGGGTTGTCACGCATGCGAACTGTAATAGCGATTCGGAGGCATAAGAGATTCGAAATATTAATTTCTAAGGGGGCAACAGACAAATTTTACATACTTTCGTCTGTTCTTTTATCACTCACAACAGTAGAAAATTAGGTGAAATAACGGCGAGGAAATTAATTAAAGCAATTTTCATCATTTAATCCACTTGCACTTACACTAACAATTAACTTAGTATAGATAAAGCATTGGAAAGAGAAACTAGACCAATCAAACATGTATGTATACCGTTTCACTTTACTGAAAGATTGTTTGGGTTTTTGTTGTAAATCCATAAATATTGAACCATGATAAGAACTGTAGTTTCTTTTCAAGTTATATCTCAAGAAGTTTGAGTTTCGATTCAGTTTCTTAAAGCCTCTTGTTTCAAATTTTGATTGGAACTGGAAAATTTTCCTTCGCACTTGCAATCTAAATCCAAGAACTACACTTCAGATAAAAATACTTGTGTCAAAAGAACTGGAAATACAGTTGCGTTGAAGACAGCCAGGGTTGGAACAATAAAAACAATACGTATTCGAGTATCGACTTACGGTTATGTTCAGAACATACGCGAGAGGTATTCAGTGGTTTCGCTCAGAAATACTGGTATCATTTTCACCAGTAAATATAAACCAATTCCCAGTATCAATTTTCGGTTAAGATTTTTTATTTATATGATAGAATTGATAGTAATTTTCAATGAATGGTCTTAAGATTAGCGTTCTGAACTTATATTCGACATCACCTATGTATTGTTTAAAGTTTCTATAAAACAGATGTGATTTCGTGTGTAATAATTAATCACCAAGAGGAAACTTCAATAAAAAAACCTCTTCTTAGCTTAAATCTAGCTAACTATTTAATCTAACTTAAATCTAATTGGCCTATTATTGATAGACATGGCTAAGCTACGTGATATCTTTTGATATTTTTAGTTGGGTGTAATACAATATAATGATTTTGTGTAGTTTCTGCTCTCACCAGCAGTTTGTCTGCGCACAATTTTGCGAGCTGATCAATTGGACTGAAGTTCGCAATACTATGTATGTAATTCATGCGAAGAGAAATTAAAGGGCTCATCAAGGGCCATTTTGCGGTAACGATTTTGCGTGACTTGTAGCTTCCTTTTCAGATAATCAGCACCATAGGGGAACCATATGGATGATCGGTTGGATAATCATTTTGATAAATAGGATTTTATTCCTAGTATTTAACTTTGATCTCTAATTCAGAAGGGATAGGATCTCTAATTCAGATAGGTGATAGGACGAACTTGAGGGCCTCTGTGGAAGTATATTCTATATGTGACTTGAAAGTTAACTTTTTGCTAACTTGAACCCGAGATAGGATATATCATAAAACCATGGGATGCTTTGTTCAATGAAGTTTAATGTTTCGTTCGGAAGCGATGTCGGTTTTCACTTTTTGTTGAAGAGTATACATTTGGTTTCACCTACAATAATTTTGATTTTCCACTTATGCAATAAAAGTGAATTTTTCCACACATCTTTTCTAAGCTACTAATTACCGTGTTTGGGTCGTTATTGGAAATGTAGGCACATGTATAGTCTGCAAAGGTAGATGTTTGGCAATTTCCGGGACTAGTCTAATCTAAAGTGTAAATATTGAATAATGTAGGACTTAGGCAAGAACCTTGCGGGACACCAGCACTTACGTTTTTCATTGCGGACATGCTTCTTCTTATTTTGACTAAGTATCTTCTCTCATTCAGAAAATACTTATTTAGATTGAATAAGTAAGAGGTGTTGTGGTATTTCAGTTTGTGGAGAAGCCCTTCGGGCCACACAGAATCGAAGGCTTTTTCTATGCCTAGTGTCATTATTCCCGCAGATAATTTAAAAATAAATTCACACAAGAAGCAAGTATCATGAAATTTTTACAAACCATTCCAAGACTTGTATCAGATTGTGTCTACCAGTTCGTTATCTGAGCCACCAAGATGCATAGAAAGACGTATGTATCTTGCAGGATTTTGTGAATCTAAAGATGTGAGAAGCATCTAATAATGCTCGTAAGTTATTTCTTACTAAGCGAAGGTCAAATGTAGAGGAGTAAAGCATTCATGAAATTTCCCCTGAAGATGTTAAAATTATCTTTATTTATAATATTTAAGCTAAATATCATCGTCATTTATGTCATAGCTCTGATTTGGTCTTTCAATTCCAGTAATAATCGCCTCCAATCCTCGCAGTTCTGCGACCCGATCCCAAGTTGATGGCTACTGTCAGCATCGATTGAGTCCTCCCATCGTTTCCCTTACACTCTACCCTTGAACGTTCATCTGGAGAGCCTGTGTTCTTCCATTCTCTCCATTGTTTCGCTCATTGTAGTCTGCGTAGCTTTAGGCATGCGTCGTTGTAATGAAATTTCTACTCTGCCCCATGCTAAATTGGGCCATGTATTCACTTGAGCATGTTGCGTTCGAAGAAGTCCAGGGTCTTTTTGCAAACATTTGTGAAAGTCCATGTTCCACATCCGTACAGCAGCACAAGTCTTTTTAGTGACTTGTATAAGCTAATATTTTTTCCTTGTGAATATCTCTGGATCTTAGCATAGGAAGTACTGATAATTAGGCTTTGTTTACTGCCTTTATCTTTTTCCATACTTCGTTCTTTCTATGTGTGATAATTAGGAGTATTGGAAGCATTCATTGACCAGGAGGTCGACTTTTTTGCTTTTGACTCCAGCAATATGAACGCTTCTTACGCATCTAGAGTTGTTCTGGACATAATGTTAACGTCTTCACTACTAGTTGCAGGAATTTTTAGATGTCTATTGAACAACATTCGGGCAAGCCCAACCCCCTTTTTTATGCCCGATTTCGTTGGGAAACTTTTACTCAAACCTTCGTTAACTTTGACCTCAAACTAACATTGTAACTTTGTTAATGCGGATGAATTTAGTTGGAACACCAAAGCCAATTATTATTTTGTACAATTTTGTACGAGACATTTTTTTGAACACTGTCGTATTTTTGCTTGAAGTCTGTGAATAGCTGGCGTACATCAATATATTCCTAGCACTTTTTGAGTACGAGTTTTACTGAAAATATCTGGTCCATCGAAGATCGTCCATATGGAAAACCACTTTGGTACTCTCCAATAATATTTCCATAATAGGGTTTCAATCTTCGCTCAATGACTTTAGACAGCACTTTGTATGACGTGCCCAACAGAGCAATTCGTTTGTAAGTTTCACAGCGTACCCTATCTCCCGTTTTATGTAAGGGGCATATGATGCTTTTCTGCTAGGTATCTGGTAGCTGCTTCGTTAACTTTGACCTGAGACTCGGCGTCTAGCAATGAAACCCTGCTCATGCGGACAAGTTTAGTGGGGATGCTAAAGCCATGGGTTATTTTGTACATGACATTTTTGTCAACACTGTCGTATGCTTGCTTGAAGTCTGCGAAGAACTAATGCACATCGATAGTATATTCTCAGCAGGCACCAGCTTTTTTGAAAATATCTGGTCAATCGAAGACTTAAACCCTTGAACGTTCAAACCACTTTGGTACTCTCCAATGATATTTTCATAAAAGAGCTTCAGCTTCGTTCAATGACTTTGGACAGCTTTTTGTATGATGTGCACAGCAGATCAATTCCTCAGTTTTCTGCCCTCTCATCTGTCCGTATCCTACATATTGTTATATGTCCAAACAATTCTGCGAGTTACTGTCGCAATTGTTGTCGAAACTGTTAATAACATCATGATCAACGAATGTACTCGAAAGCACAAGAATGGACCAAGTTGATCCAAGACCAATATCTGAAAGTGACGTCACTGCGGGTATTCAGAATTGTTCGAAGATTCCAGGTAGTTCTCGTCAGAACATTCGCCAATATACGAGAAATGGATTGAATGACTAGAGACCCTATATAAAGCCTATGAATGGGGGCGATACAGTAGTAGTAAAAACCATGATAGTAAAACTGCGATAGTAAAACGGCGATAAATGTAGAGCGCAAATCGAAGGCGGTATTGATTGATAGTGAAGTAAAAGATTTTTGTGGCATATTTTGACGACAGTTGAAACATAAAGTGATAATACAAGTGAAACGTAAATTTGTTAAAAAGTGAAATTAATGATTGTGCATTCTTAGTAAATAAACTCTTTTAACTTAATTTAAAAGACAGTGCGTTTTCACTTTCTAGGAACATTAAAATTATCGGCTGCGAACTATAACGACAGTGGTGTCAGAAGTGGGATTGAAAATTTTGAAAGTGAAAACTTTTAAACATTTTGAAAGTGCACAATATTGAAATGTAACGTGGAAACTGATGGAAAAAAATAAAAGCCGAAATAATAAAAATACCACGGATCTTAATTTAAAATTAATGAATTGAACATGTCGGAGCTTAAAAGAGAAGCAGAAACATCAAAATCAAAGGAACCTGAAAATGTTGATGCTGATGCAAATGTTGATGCTGATGTATCAAGAGCAACGACAACAGTCATCCAGTTTAACAATCTGCGAAGCCAAATGAACAGTCATCCAGTTTAACAGCGAAGCTAGATGGACAATTTGCGAAGCTTTATGAACAGTCATTCAGTTGAACAATTTGCGAAGCTAAATGAACAGTCATCCAGTTTAACTGCGAAGCTAGATGAACAATCTGCGAAGCTAGATGAACAATCTACGAAGCTAAATGAAAAGTCATCCAGTTTAACAGCGAAGCTAATTTATTTATTTATTTTTCAAATCTATTCAACAGACGAAAATCCAATTACAAAATAGACTTAGACAATTAAATATAGTTAAATATAGTTTGAAGTAAGACAGATTAATACAACAAAAAACGTGTAAGAAATGAAATTAGAGTTTAAATAAAAGTTTCAAAAAATTGATCACTATTCACAAAAAGTAACGTCTTTAGTTTATTTTTAAAAACAAAGTAGGACGTGGATCGAGAACCAAGCTCGAGGTTGTTATGCTTTCTGATGATTTGCGGCATAATTGACAGAAAATATAAATCTTTCCTCGAGAATGTTATTAGACCGACTAGGACGCGCATACAGTCTTTAGTGCAAGTCTTCGCTTAGAGTGGAAGCAATTTGTTGGTGGTACAATTAATAAAGGAAACATTGATCTAAGAAAGTTCTACGGGACGACAGAGAAGGGAGACGAAGTACGGATAGACGACGCTCATAAGACTCATAGGCTAAGTTGAATTCGAAGAACACAATACGGGTGAACTTACGCTGTACAGCTTCTAGTGAGCTCACAAGATATAAATGTCTAGGAGACCACACTACTGAGCAGTACTCAAGAAGCGAGCGGACAAGACATGTGAAAAAGCGAACAGCGATAGCAATATTTGCAAACTTGTTCAAATGCCGCATAATAAAACCCGAACTTTTGATGTCTTGGTAATTATGCTAAAAATATGGGCATCGAATTTAAGCTTGGGGTCAAATATTACACCAAGATCTTTGCATGAGTCTGCAGAGGAGAGAACAACATCACATAGACTGTAATTGTAAGTTGAAGGAAGAATTTTTAAAGTAAAAGTTATTTTAAAACATTTGGAAACATTGATGCGAAGGGAGTTTACATTACACCTGTTATAGAGGTTAAAAAGATCAATTTGGAGTTGCTGATAATCTTAAAGGGATCTAATTTTCCTGAATACCTTGAAATCATCAGCATACAGGAGACAAGAAGAGGAAATGACAGAGGGAAGATCATTAATAAACAGTACTTAAAGAAGAGGTCCAAGGATTGACCCTTGAGGGACGCCAGATGTAGGATTGAATGGAAAGGAGACTGTGCCATAGAGGTTAACACGACATGAGCGAGAGGATAGATACGATGAAATCCAAGAATGTTGGGAACCGGATATTCCAAGCAAAGCTAGCTTTTGACAGAGGAGAACATGGTTCACGGAGTCAAAAGCTTTGGAGAAGTCCGTGAATATTGCATCAACTTGAAGCTGTTTATCTAAATATAATATAATCTTCGAACTCAGCCAAGTTCGAGGAAGTTGAATGACCCTTCAAGTACCCATGTTGCTGTGGTGTGACAAATGAACTCAATGACTCAAGAAGCCTGTTGTGTACAAGGCGTCCCAGCAGCTTAGAGAAACAGGAGAGGAGTGATATGGGACGATAGTTTGAGGCAGATGATGGGTCGCCGTTTTTAAAGATAGGAACAACATTTGCATCTTTCCAGTACATTGGAAAGGTGCCAGTACCAAGACTGAGATTGAATATAAGGGATAGAGGAAAACACAAAGAGGAACAAAGTGACTTTACAAATATATTAGGCAATCCATCGGGACCAGGACTAACATTCGGATCGAGCAAGTTAATAAGGGATTCAACTTCGGAAGGATCAGTGGAGTAGGATCTACCTGATGCTGGATAAGTTTGAATTGAATTTATGGGGAAGTGTAGTATATCAGAAGAGGAAAAAGTAGAGGAAAAATATTCGGCAAATACAGGTAGGTTAGAAATATCCTGAGGGGAAGAGGCTTCAGTGTTATTCCATTTAACAGTATGCGGGATGGAAGAGGAAGATTTAAAGGATCGGATGTATGACCAAAAGGGTTAAGCGTTATGTGTCAGAAGTGAGCTCTCTAAACTGCTAAAGTAGTTTTTCATGGCCGTTTTGAGCTCTTTTTTAGCCAAAGAGCGCAGTCTACAAAAATTCTGTTTGGCATCATCATTTCCGGTCAATTTATAGTGCCTATGCCCCTTGTCTTTGGCTATTAAGGCACGAAGAACTCTCCGAGTAAGCCAAGGCTTCTTTTTTGCTTTGCAAGGAGCTTGAAGTGGAGTATAAAGAGCAATTAAAATTTGTTCAAAGCACTATCACAGTCAAGACGAGTGAAGAAGGTGCACCAGTTGACCAAGTCCAGGTTGGTTTTAATTGCCTCATAATTTGCTTTAAAGAAGTTGTAACGATAAACTTAGGCAATTCTCTGCGGTTTTAGGGTATCAACGGTTAGTGCTAGAGACAAAGGTGGATGATGGAGGTCAAGTTGAATATAAGGATGTAAAACAGGAGCTATTGCTAGACACTCAGTTTCAACATTTAACATGACAAGGTCCAGAAGGCGACCATTAGGGTTACGGATATGATTAAACTGTAAAAAAGAACAAAGGGAAAGAAAGGTAGATTGAAGTTCCACAAATTATAATTTTAGAATGTGGATGACGAGCGAGAAGATAGGCAGAGAGTTCATCGAAGAAGGCTTCGTACACAGTTCAGGGAGAATTACAGGGAATATACACAGAGGAAATTAATAAAGAGGAGTTATGGGAAAGAGGGAGTTTCATAATTACACACTCAACAGCACGAGCAAAGTTGAAGTGAGCGCAAAGTAAACTATTAAGGGTTTTGCAGACTGCAACCAAGACTCCCCCATCACCCGATTTATTAGTGATGTTAAGGTCACGGTCACATCGGTAGACTAAATTAATATTTCCGCATTTGAAATATTTTCGTTCAACCACGTTTCAGTTAAACAGATAACAGAGTTGTTAGTCAATTGAGGCACGAGTAAAAAGTCCTCAAGTTTGGTCCTTAAGCCACAAACATTCTGGTAATAAATAGAAATAGTTGAACGATTAGGAAGGGCAGAATTTCTTTCAGTGTTAGATGATCTTTGAAGGTTTTTGAGGCTGTTTGGAACCTGTATCGGGACGAAATCGTCGCTTAGGTTACCCTGTATCGAATGCTTTAACGAGTGCCCCCTTTGGCTGACAATCGGGAAGTAGTAGGATAGAAAGTTCAGCCGGAACTGTCAGCTTGAATGAACTTTTAAACTGGTCAGAAAGGTAGTCTTTTGTTAATTTTACGCACTTGAAAATATTAGGCATGTAAACAAGCTTCGATGTTACGTAGTTGGCAAGTGTATCCTTGGTTGTGGTTGAACAATCAGCGAAGCTAAATGAACAATCAGTGCAGCTGGACCAACAAACAATCGAAATCATGGCAGATTTGCAAAAGCAGTCAACGGAAATAAAAGCAGAGCTCGGTAGTCTGAACAAACAAATTAAGTGCGTCGAGGAAAAGGTTTACCAGGTCTAGGAGAAGACCAGTCAGGTCAAGGAGGGAATCAACCATGAGATCAGCTAGGTCAAGGAGAGAATCAACCATGTGATGCAACAAATGGAAAAGGAATTGGAAGCAGCGAAGGCAGTAGTAACCACCCCACAAATCCCACTTATACCCGCAGCGCAAAGCACATCCAGAAACGTGAAAGCACCAATATTCAACGGGCAAACGGTCTAGAGTACAGTTGGGAAACCTTGCGTTCTACAGAACCCAGTTTAAAGCCGCCGCTAGGACAAATCACTGCGATGAGCAGGAACGAGCAACTGCGCTAATTCTTGCTCCTAGAGCTTTTGCAGACTATGTCCATTGATTTGCACATAAACTCGGCTGCTATAATGAATGCGCTCGACAAGCGTTATGGAGGCGATCATCTAAAGAAGATTTATCGGTCACAGCTACGGCATCGGATGCAGAAGTCTGGCGAAACTCTACAGCAGCTAGCCCAAGACATTGAGCGACTGGCACTTTTGGGTTACCCAGTTTATGACCCGGAACATCGAGATGACGCAGCAACAGAAGCATTCATCAGCGCATTAAAGGACTAGGAATTACAACAAGTCGTGCGTTTAGCTCAAAAGCAAACGGTTAAGGACGCATTGGCTTATAGTCTGGGCTTTGAGGCAGCGAAAAATGCGACTCGTACCACTGCCCGGGTTCGCGAGGTAGTGACAGGCGAGGGCAGGTGTGAGCACGTGGAAATTGAGCGAGAGCCGCAGGTAAATTGTGCGCCTAGATGCTGGAATTGCGGTGAGAAGGGGCACCTGCAAGGAAATTGCAAGAAGCGAGTTAGTGTCCAGAGTGGAGGAGATCCAGACAGCGTCAGGAGCCCTTCAAGCAGAGGGGGTAGAGGATCGATGTTCCCAGCACTAACATCACCGTGTCAAGACTACATCGTGGAGAAGCAGACTTATGCCTTCCGGGTTAAGTTGACGGAGAACATTGCACCATAACCATCGACACTGGTGCAACCCGATCGATTATCCGACCAAGCCAATTGAGGCATTAACTACTTCACAAGGGCAGGATCTTCTCACTACGGACAGCTACGGGAGAAACTACACCTGTCCATGGAGAGGTCAACCTCCAAATACAGTTGGGAAACCTTGCGTTCCGACATAATTTGCTGGTCGCGAGTATTGTGGATGACTGCATACTCGGAATGGACTTCCTGCCACCACATGGAATCACGTTCGATTTGCGCAAACGGGTATTGAAATGGCGGAATGTCGAAGTTTTGATGGAGGATCCCAGCGTCCGAATTCCCAAGATGAATATGGTAGTATGTACCGACACTGATGTACCGAAATCTTCCGAGAGCATTGTATGGGCCAAGCTTGATGCTTATTCTGGAGACCAACGATCTTATCTGATAGAGCCAACGAAGACGCCGGCATCGCGCAGTTTGATTGTACTACGAAGCCTTGTAAGATCTCTAAGGAAAGAATACGTGCCAGTTATAGTCCTTAACACTGCAGACTCAACCACAAGTATCAAAGCGGGAGAAGTCATCGGCAGTTGTCAGCTTGTTTCCACCATCACCTCTTTGGAAGCTACTCACGGATATCATTTGAAAAAAAGTTAAGACCCAGACAAAGCCCGGGAACTGACGTCTGCAGTATTGAAGCAGACTTAATTGCGAAACCTAGAAAACCTGTTGGTGTACCTAGATGAAATCATTGTTATCGGGAGAATGTTCGAAGAGCATGTGCGGA
The DNA here is from genome assembly GCA_963969285.1 of Odontomyia ornata. NCBI lineage: Eukaryota > Metazoa > Arthropoda > Insecta > Diptera > Stratiomyidae > Odontomyia > Odontomyia ornata. Next base: position 1,678,947 of record OZ017743.1, read on the forward strand.
ACTTAGAAGAGGTATTCTCCCGATTGTGACTGGCGAATCTGAAACTTAGTCCCGGCAAGTGTACCCTTTTCGCAGCTGAAGTAAAATACCTGGGAAAGGTTGTATCAGCAGAAGGGGTCAAAACAGACCCTGAGAAAATTGAAGCCGTGAAAAGCTGGCCAACACCAAACAACAAGCGCCAACTACGAAGTTTTCTGGGTCTGGCGATCTACTATCAAAGATTCGCCAAAGATTTTGCCAAAATAGCTAAGTATCTCCATCAGCTAACCGAGAAAAATCGTCCGTAAGTCTGGAATAAACAATGCCAGATAGCCTTTGAGACCTTATAATAGAAGCTGTGTGAATCATCCGTGCTGGCACATCCAAAACCCGGAAAAATGTTTGTAGTTGACACCGATGCGAGCAACGTCGGGATTGGAGCTATACTCTCCCAGCAGATCGATGGCGAAGAAAAAGTCCTCTCGTATTACAGTCGAGTTCTCTAAAAAAGTGAGAGGAACTACTGCGTGACCAGGAAGGAGCTATTGGCTATAATAGAGGCCACCAAGAATTCATTCATATGGCCAGAAATTTGTTCTTCGAACAGACCATGCATCGCTGAGATGGCTGTTTAACTTCAAAAACCCCAAGGGATAAGTTGCGAGGTGGATCGAAAGATTGCAATCATACGACTACGAAATTGCTCATCGGAAGGGGGAAGTTCATGGAAATACTGACGCCCTATCTCATCGTCTATGTTCACCGAACTGCAAGCATTGCCGATGGATTGAGAAAAGTAGCCGACCGCTGATCTGCGAGTGATAAGGGCCGAACCCGAATAAGGCTAGTCAGTGGAGGAGATTCGAAATGCCCAGCTAGCCGATGAAGACATCGGACCATTGCACATATGGAAGGAGACAACTGGGTGACCTGAGTGGAAGGACGTTTCGATGCATGGCGCAACCCTGAAAAGGTATTGGGCGCTCAAGCGGAAATGGGAAATGGCGGATGGCAACTCCTATAGAATGCAAACTATACTTCCCAAAAGCCGAATCCACGATGTGGTTAAGGAAATGCACGAAGGATCCTCGGGAGGTCACCTTGGTGTTAACAAGACCTTAGCGACATTGCGGAAAAGGTTCTACTATCTCCACGCTCGAGAAGACGTAGAGGACTGGTGCCGTAGATGCACAATTTGCGCTTTCGTCAAAGGTCCAAAGCGACGACTGAGAGGACAAATGCAAACCTATAACGTGGGGGTACCGTTTGAAAGGATTGCTGTTGACATTACAGGACCCTTTCCTGAATCCAAATGGGGAAATCAATACACGCTGGTTGTGGCCGATTATATCGGCAAGTAGCTCGAGGCTTACCCCATTCCCAACCAGGAAGCAATGACTGTAGCCGCAGCTAGTGTTAAATTGGGTCAGTAGGTACGCCATACCTTGCAAACTGTATTCGGATCAAGGCCCAAACTTTGAGTCACTAGTTTTTGGCAAAATGTGCGAGCTGCTGGAAATACGGAAAATGATGGAATGGTCGAACATTTCAACGGCACACTGAATAAACACCTGGTCAAGATGGTTGACGAGGACCAAAGGGACTGAGACCGGCACGTCCCATTATTCTTGATGGCGTATGGAGCTGCCGAACATGCATTGACGGACGAAGCCCCAACCAAAGTCATTTTTGGAAAGACTATTCGTCTGCCCGCTGATATAAAGTTCGGAACACCCCCTGAGGAACCCTAAACGATCTCGCAGTACGCAACAGTTGAACCAGATACATCGGACAGTGGGAAAACACCTCGAATCGGCTGCTGACCGTATGAAGACCAGGTATGATCTAAAGGCAAATTCTACTGGCTTCCAGCAAGATGACTTGGTGTGGCTATATAACCCGGCGCAGGGGTAGGTCTCCGAAGTTGCAGCATAATTGGGAGGGGCCATACCGAGTTACAAAGCGAATCAACGACGTCATATATCATAGCAGGAACACCGTAACGTGAGAGCCAAAATGAAAATCGTGCATCTGGACCGTCTTGCCCCATATAACATCCAGGGAGACTTGACTATAACTGGCGACACATCTTTTCGGGGCTAAAAGGACTGAGGTGGGGGCAGTGTTACATGTCCATATAATTCTGCGAGCTATTTTTGCAATTGTTTTCAAAACTATTAATAACATCGTAGTCAATATACGAATGTACTCGAAAGCACAATAATGGACCAAGCAGATTCTTGATCAACATTTGAAAGTGACGTCACTGTTGCCATTCAGAATTGCTCGAATACTCGTATTCCAGGTAGTTTACCAATGTACGAGAAATGGATTGAATGACTAGAGACCCTATATAAAGCCGAGCTGAATGAATGAGGAGGAATAGGATAACCGCGATAGTAGAAACAGTGATAGTGTGGAGCGCAAATTAAAGGCGATATTGATAGATAGTGAAGTGATTTTCGTGATATAGACAGTTGGAATATAAATTTATAGACAAGTGAATAACATTTTAATTATTTGTAAAATAGTGAATTTAATGATTGTGCATTCTTAGTAAATAAACTCTTTTAACTTAATTTAAAAGACAGTGCATTTTCACTTTCCCGGAACATTAAAATTATCGGCCGCAAACCGCAATATGTAAATTTCTATCAAGAAATTTACTTAAAAAATCCTTCTTAACCCTATTACTCGTTCACGTTTATGCGATACCAATCTCCTTCGTTTTCAGTGACCTATGGCACATAATTGTCCTGAAAGTTTCATGAAAATGATGAAATATAGTCAACACCAACGTAAGTGTAACAAGTCTTCCAGTAGAAATTCGCATTTGTAGTAGTCAGCCTACTTATGGCCAGCTGGCGTGAGTTGTCAGCCTACTTCGGTAGAATGCAAATATTTGTACCGCGTAATATATTCGATATTTCACATTAAAAAGGTACAAATCACATTCGTTGCGTGCTAAAAATTCAGCTTACACTGTCCACTGTATAGCTACATCATTTCGAACAAACAAATGAAACAACTATTTAACTCCTTCCACTGACAGCTATCTTGAGGAAGTAAACAAACTGCTATTCTTTTAACTTTTAACATCAATAAAACATGAACCGATGTTTGAAATGAAATGAAATTCACTTCAGAAGGGGCACTACCATGTTCTCCGGAGACCATTAGGATTTTACAATTGAAATCCGTCTCGAAACCGTACAAAACCTCGAATTTTCGTCGGCACTTCCAGATTTCTCCATATATCATCATATAAACTAGCAAGCAAAGTCAGCCTACATGTGGTCATGTACTCGTATGTGGCAGTAGGGCTTTCTGGTGCATGGATTGTTAAGCTGTAGTAAGGCTTTGATTATAGTTAAATGAAAACACGACTATGCATTTTCATGTTCAGCTTTAAAGTTATTATCATTTATAGAAGGAAAAGTATCGTCTTTTTAGGTCGAGGTTCCCGTCTATCTTCAGTATGGTAATCATTAATTTTAGAGTTCTGGGCATACTTGTGTAGTGTATAATATTTTCTAGAAAGTAAAGAATCAATTTTCAAATGGCGATTAGCTATATACTCGTCATTTACAGTTATTCAATCCTTGTTAATTTCTTGAGAGAATTTTGCAAATCCTATGTGAAACATCTGCATCTACAGATGTGAGAAGGATCTTTTAATAAATTTATGAGTAAGCGAGACGAATGTGGAGGATTAAATAAAATCTATTCTGAAATTTCATCCAATAATATTGCTCATCGTCTTGAATTGTAGCATTTATGCTGCACTTAGAATTAATTTATTGGTTATTTCCAGTAGAAATTACTAACTAAAATGTACCGTTTATGGAGTAAATCAATGATACTAATCATATATAAGCAAAAAATCGGCATATCTATCAAATCCTTGATAAGTCGCAAAATAATCAGCATATTTCGTACGAAAGATAATTAAAATTCAATTTCTCAACATTAATGTACCATGTTGAACTGTTAATATCCAAAGACTCCTTGAAAGGATAAGAACGCTGTGCCGATTCATTTTAGTTTGATACGTTGTCCTTCATTTGACATTTCTACAATAAAAATCCTTTTATGTGTCGATCAGTTAGGCTGAAAAATCGGAATGAAAGTCGGAATTTTTTTAAGTTTTAACGATATAAGTCCTTTACCATTACTTGATTTCCTCCGTGGGGCCTAACAAAAAGTAAGACGTATCATTTGCCGAAAACAGGACCCTTCTATCACCCCCCGTTCAAAAGTTATGCGTGAACATACATTAAAATAAAGCAAAAAAATACATACGCGATGAATTGATAACCTTCTTTCCTTTGGAAGCCGGTTCAAAATCACATTACGAGTTTGACAGGAGTCACGCATGATCTGTCAAAAAAGCCTATTGAAAATCAAACCTCATAGTGAATCACCCATTATATATATACATATATATATATAAATATATATATATATATATATATAAATATATATATATATATATATATATATATATATATATATATATATATATGTATATATATATATATATATATATGTATGTATATATATATATATATATATATATATATATATATATATATATATATATATATATATATATATATACATATATGGGATGAACGAAATTTGTGACCACGCTAGAGGCTATAGTGCTGCTCCGATTTCCACCAAATTTTCAAGAAAGATGTATTGAGTAAATATTTCGGTTAAGTTTGTGAACCAAGGTATATCGGCCAGGCGAAAACAAAATGGTGGCCTTTTTAGATGAAAAATCGTGATTTTTATCATGACGAAAATATAGCTCCAGAGATTCATTAAACTGTGTGATGAATCTCACAATAAAAAATCCAAAGTTGAACCGTCTGAAACGAAATGGCGGCCGCTCAAACGTCGAAAAACGTGCAAAAATTTATTGTTGTAGTTGTGATCAACCCTTTCAACCGATGTTAATGAAATTTGATGGTTTGGTAGAAACTGTAAGTATATAAAGAACGATGTGAAAAACTAGAGGTCAGGTCTCAAAAAACAAAATGGCGGCTACTTGAAGATCGAAATTTCAAAGGCTTTTAAAAGTCGCAGATAGTTTTGAGATAGAAAATAATCAGTTCTACGGATTGCGTCCTTTTGGTGATCATCCATGAGCAAGTTTGAAAATGGTGGCGGTTCAAATATGTGATTTGTTCAGACTTTTGTGGCCCGCTAACGGCAACATTATCCAACGGATTTTGATGAAACTTAGAATTATGGATAACTGTACTAAGTCCTTGCATTGTTTATTATTATTAAAAACAAATGAAAAATAAAAAAAGTCGAAAATTTTGAATATAATATAGTTAGCAGCCATTTTCACTGAAAATTGAATACTTTTGCCCTATCTATAGTGAAACTCTGATTTGAACGAGATTTGGCTTGTTGACAGATAAGAACCTAAGACAAAAATATTTTTAAAAATCCAAAGATATGTAAATGCATGCATTAAAAAGGGCGGCCCCCAAAAGTTATAGACGATCGAAATTTATAAATTACAACAACAATTACACGTGATGCTGTGTAAATACACGTTCGCAAAGGACCCAAACACTACAGATGTTTAAACGTTTTAATGAAAATTTTAGAAATGTTTTAAAGCATAATAATCAGGCATTATTTTTCCGAGCTCAATTCATGGAATATATTTGTAAGTTTGTTTTTCCAAAAATAAATGGATATTCAAGCAGAAATTTATTCTACACAAATCATATTTCGCCATATTCACAATATCGTTATACTTTTCGTTCATTTGTAAAGGCACAAACAACCAAAACCATAGGTGAAAATTATCACAGCACCCAAAACTATTACGGTGATGGATTTCTTTTCATTTCGGGTGAGTGGAAGGAAGGCACCGTTCAATTCACTTGGACATGCAGGTTTTGATTTTACGTTGGCGTTTTATGATTTTTGAGTTTTTTTGAGCAAATTATCGCGAAATCGTAATGAAACAAGTGGGACAAGATAAAAATTTTGTCTAACAAAATTTGCAGGGAAAATCCAAATCGTTTTACGTGACACGGAGATGTGACATCCAATTATGCACTTAATTCCTAACTTCCATCCTAGTTGCTGCCACGCTACGTTGTGCACAGCTGCACGTACACACATCAACGATCATGGAAATGTATGCGCTTGCTATACCATCATGGATGTGCATACATGCAGCTCTGTTTGCAATGTTTGCTGCGAAGGCACGGATACAAGCCATGGTTGCAAGAGGGTCCGGATGACGATATCTGTGGAAGTTTCTTCCATCGTTCTTTGCACTTTGCTGACAGGGATTGCAGAAGGATTGGGCGTTTTATACGGTTGTGATTAAGCTACTGGCGCATGATGTAGAACAAACTCTTACTTGAATCTTCACTTACTTCTTATTTCGTTCTAACAATGCATTGTTGTGTTAGGTCATAAATATATTCAACAATTCTGTTCTTTTTGTATGTTTTCTTTTCATAAAAATTTGAATTTGTGCAACAGTGGTTCAACTATTTCTCAAACACAAAGTAAATTTTAATTTCGTAAAAATATGTGGAAATAATAAGTCACTGCGTTTTGCCTATCGCGTTTATATCGAACATACGAACAATTAACATTAAGTTGGCCACGTGACGAAATTTCAATGATAACAGTTAAAATACTTTCAATTTAGACATAAGGATGCATATGATTTCATTTTGTTGCATTGCGCTTTACATACATACATACGTGTTGATTAATTTTTTGGTGAGTGAGTAGAACGGAAAGGTAGCAGATGATGGGAGTAGGGAAGGTTTCTAGAAATAAATTTTTCTCTCTCGGTGACCAAACTATCTTTCTTGGTCAGCTTATTGGATGATGGGTTGGCTATTCGTTTTATCGAGTTTTCATCTTTTATGTTGTATTTTTGTATCATCTATCTCGCAACAGCCCAAGCCGAACCTTGACCCACAGAATTAATCTCCTCCAATCATCACAGTTCTACGACCTCGTTCACCAGTTGATCACAACCTGCAAGGATCTGCTGTCAGCTTCTGCTGTCTCCCAATTAAGTCCTCGGTTTTCCCGCTTGACTTCAACCTTGTGCTATATCCGTTAATATTCTTTTGGGTAGCCGATTTTCTTTCATTCTTTCTGTATGGCCGGCCATTACAATTTACACGGGAAGCTAAAGCTGGTTCATTATAAAGTTCATACAATTCATCGTTGTAGCGTAGTCTCCAGAACACTTTGCATTGAAATATGTTCACTGCCCTTTTGGATTCGCTCGTCAGTGTCCATGTTTCGCTTCCATATAACTGCACAGGTTTGACTAGTAATTTGTAAATACGAAGCTTATTTTTGCCAGTGTACAGCTCTGGACCCTAGAATCGGAAGTACCCAACAAAAGGTTTGAGGCATTTAAGTGGCGTCTAATTTCGTCCTTTTCTGTGCCTCTTGTATTTAGGTTTGCTGCTAGATATGTATACAAAATGATACACACTTTCAAAGTTCTCCTACGGTAAGGTTTTGTTGGACTGGAGCGTTCTCCCTCGTTTGAGTCATGAATTTAGTTTTTGTTTCACCAAACCATCGACCAGTACGTTTTGCTTCAGTTTCTAGATCAGAAATACTCCTTTCGCATCTGAGATTGAACGCGTCATAATGTATACGTCATCAACTTATGCAACCAATCGTGTGGATTTAAATATTGGCGTACCAAATGTTTATTCTGTGGTTTTCCTGATGACGTGTATTTTTATTTCGTCGAATATGTATTGGATGCCGTCATTAACAAGTTCATGAGCACGACAGTTTAAGTTTAGTTTGTGCCTTTTCATGACATCCTTAGTAACTAACGACCCAAAGAGCCAATTATTACACAACTCAATCTTACGAAATATTCGAGGTAAGAAAGACAATTCATACCATTTTTAGGGTTTTGTAAAATAATTTTATAAAACCCTACTAAAATCGCGTCCTGTCTGTCCGTCTGTCTGTCTGTCCGTCCGTCCGTCCGTGTGTCACAGCAGTTTTTCTCGGAAACTACTTAAGCTAGAAGCATCAAATTTTGTACGTAGGTGTAAAGTGGTGCTCTCTTCAAAGTTCAACTACAAAAAAATTTTATAAGGTATTTAAGGGGGGTCTCCCCATGTAGGGGAGTGACCCCCCGAAAAAAAATTTCAGTGAAGGTAGCCGATATGAGTATCAAATAAAAGGTCTTGATGAGAACTTTTCAAAACAGGTCTTCATTTGGCAAAGTTTGCTTTGAGGGGCGCACAGGGAGGGGAAATACACGAAAAATTTGTGTCCCCCCCCCCTCGCGATTGGACACCTGTGATCCGAAAAATCTGAAAAAAATCAAGAATGTAGGCCTTGATGAGTACAACAACAACAAATACGTGAGAAGTCGCAATTCACTCAACTTTGTTAGTAATAGTATGATTTATCGATTTTATGTTTTCTTGAATAAAATCTTAAGGGTACCCTTAAATACGATGAAATTTAGTACACAGATGACTATTCATAAGATTGATCAACCCTGCAAGTTTCATAAAGATTGAATCATATTTAGCGAAGTTATAGCGGTTTGAATTTTCCTGTATTACTATGGAACAATATGCGCTGCATGTATTACTATGGCAACATATGGCTATGGAACAACATGCGTTTTTACCGACTCAGACACTATAGTTTTGCTAGGATTTGCATGAAAATTTCAGGAATGATAGGTGTCATGAATACCTTTGAGAATCGGTTCAGCTAGTGGTATCAGTAATCGTAAAATAAAATAGTGGCTGTTTTAAATGCGAAGATTGAATAATTTTGAGTTATTTTTTCCCAACTTCAACGTTTAAGGTGCATGCTTTGAACACTTGATTCAATTTAGTGAATGACTGAAGATGAGTACCTACAATTTATGCTCATAAGTGAAACAAGTCAAGGAGGCGGGAGAGAGCTCCTAGCAAAAGGGCTTGGTAACCATTCTAGGATTCGAAAAAATTGGCAATGAATCGATGATAACAGTACAGGAGAGTGGCCCCTGAAAAAAATTCATCAAACGTAGCCAATATGAGTATGAAATGAAAGTTTTCATGGGAGCTTTTCAAAACAGTTCTTAAACTGTCAGTTTTTGCTTCAGTGGGGCACAGGGGGGAAATACATGAAAAATGTGTTTCCTCCCTCGTGAATGGACATCTGAAATAATTATCAAGGGAGATATTTATGAGTATAACAATAACAAAAACCTCAGAAGTCGAAATTCGTTCAAATTTGTTAATAATAGTATGATCTTCGAATTTCACAGTTTCTCCAATAAAATCGTCTTTGACATGCTTCTTGACTTTATTCAATCTGGTGACTGCATTTTGAAAATTGAATACAAAACCCTTCTGACATGAGCGTAGGTCTGTTTACCCAACTTGTTGTTTTTTAATTATTTTTATAAGAAGTTTGGTTTTATAGTTTTTATTCGATTTTCAAGGAATTGATTAATTTGGAGATAAAAGTGCCTGATGTGTACAATCTAAGGATATATTTTGTTGCATGTTTGTTTAAAATCTAGTACTCGTAAAACAATAGCGCCACGATAAGGCAAAAACGTTTATTTTGAATTAAGAAGATATTCAGATAAGTGTTTGTGAATGAGAAAGATTTATCAATCTTGTGGCTCAGGACACATTATAATTTTAAATGTACACAAAAATTGCAATTTTTCGAATCATCAATGGCGTACAGTGATACTATTAGGGTATCTCATAATTGGTTTCAAGGCTAGGCTATGAATGAATGTAGCTGGCTATGTTTGCATAAACATGCAGGCTTATCTATTAGCCATTTATGGCACCGGTTTTAGTCATCCTAGAACACTTCGGTGGTAACGTTGACCCTTTAAAAATCTTTTTCTACACCATTCAACATCGACAGCTACAGGAATCATTTGCGGCATGTTATATTTAATTCCTTGAAAAAATTCATAGTACAAAGGACACTGCAGAAGAGATTTTCATTGTTTATGGGACTAATACTACGGATTTTAAGGTCCATTTGCAGTTTGTTAAGACAGTTGAAATTGACAAATTTGACTTGAAAGATGATAGCCCCATCGGACGCCCACCAATAACGGACTTTTTTGTTGGTTTTTTTTTTATACGGATGTGAAAACTATTTACGTCCTGGGTGTGGGGCTCATAGAGCACAAAGTATCTAGACTGCCCACTAAGCATCTCAACTAAAGAATCTAGCCTGGAACCGTTTGGCACATTATTTCGGCCTAGGGCTCGTTTTGCCATGCCGTGAGGGACAATCAAGTTTAAGGAATCCTTCCTCTAGCGGGAGGGGAGAGACAGAGATTGCTAAAAAATCAACTACGATTCCCCGGCTGTGCAAATAACGTAATGTGCTGCATGAATAACGTAATGTGCCACATGGTTCTATTTTTCAACCGATATAAGCATCTCTTAGATTAGACTGTTCAGAGAAAGAGAGCTCTCGTTTTTCTTATGGGGATTCCCGCATTACCTATGCTTTCTTGATGCACCAAACATATGTGGCAGTCATCGTCTTCCTCTTTCGCGCAAAATGTTGGGCCGGGAGACCATTACTTACGAATATTGTACAGATACTCAATAGCTTGGTTGGGTAGAAGTCGCCATACCTCCGATTTAGATCAAAGATGAGCTGAGTAATCCATCTTCCCCCACGTCATTTGGGAAGGACTGCTGGTGATCGTTGATTGAGTGTTCTTCTTCCTCTTGAGCAAATGTATCCCTATTGCCTTCGTTTAGTTGTTTGCTATGCTCTCTAAGCAAGGACGAATTTGGATCATATCAAAAGTACCCCTATTGAAAATCCGCGGTAGAGTGTGGGAGAGATAGTGGATGCCAATAGCATTCCCAGGACGAATCTAGACTGGATATATGATTCGATAGGAAGTTTGGGTTCCTAACTTATTGATCGATACCGGGCTCGTGAACGGTGTCTCTAAATGTGATTTGCTTCTTCAGCGATATGAAAGAAATCCTTTCTTAAAAGGTCTTATCATTGGAAAAAAGACTTGGATTTTGTATTAAAATCTGCGTCGAGGATCACGGAAAAACGATTAAATTGAACAAATATTGCAACCAACTCGTTAAATGAAAGTAGCAGAAAATAGCTATTGTTGGCAAACCAGCGGGGCGTAATGCGTTGGCAGTACGACAAAATCTATCTCCGTTATCCTTTTAACTTGACCCATATAATGGCAACTTGTTTCTTTCATTGAAAAATGCTTCTCCAAAATTATTAAAAGGAAATAAAAATGCACCTTTGTGAATATTTTGTCGGTAAGCTTCAACAATTTTGCAACGAGGGCATAAGGGGACTTTCTGAAAAAATTAAGCATATAAAGCTGAACGGTTCATATGAGTATATAACACAACAAATCAATCTTAAGCAACATATATCGTGTCATTATTCACATAAACATGTTGGGTAGACAGACCTATGCTTATGTCAGAAGGGTTTTGTACTCAACTTACAAAATGCAATAACCAGCAACGAATAAAATCAAGAAACATGTCAAAGACAATTTTATTGGAGAATATGTGAAATTCGAGGATCATACTATTATTAACAAAGTTGAACGAATTTTGACTTCTGAGGTATTTGTTATAGTTATCCTCATAAATATCTCCTTTGATATTTTTTTCAGATTTTTTAGATCACGGGTGTCCATTCGCGAGGGAGGAAACACATTTTTCACGTATTTCCCTCCCTGTGCCCCTACTGAAGCAAAAACTGTTAGTTTAAGAACTGTTTTGAAAAGCTCTCATAGAGAACTTTCAGTTGATACTCATATCGGCTACCTTTCATGAAATTTTTTTCAGGGGCCACCCCTCTTCTAGCAAAGATGTAGTGTCTAAGTCGTTAAAAAGCGCATATATTTCCATAGTAATAGAGGGCATATTGCCATATGTTTCCATAGTAAAAGAGGGCATATTGCTCCATTGTAATACAGGAAAATTCAAATCGCTATAACTTCGGTAAATACTATTCGATTTTTATGAAACTTTCAGAAAAGATCAATCTTATAAATAGTCATCTCTTTGCTAAATTTTATTGAGTTTAAAGGTACCGTTGAGATTTTATTCAAGAAAACACAAAATCGATAAATCATACTATTACTAACAAAGTTGAGTGAATTTAGACTTCTCATGTATTTGTTGTTGTTGTACTCATGAAGGCCTACATTCATGATTTTTTTCAGATTTTTCGGTAGAAGGTGTCCAATCGCGAGGGGGGTACACGAAAAGTTCGTACATTTCCACTTCCCCTGCCCCCTTTGGTACTTATAAGGCAATTTTAAGACATGCTTTGAAAAGATCTCATTGAGACCTTTCTAATGACACCCTACTCGACCACCAATGGTGAACATTTCTTTTTGAGGGTTCACCTCCCTATATGGGGAGCCCCCCTTAAACGCCTTTGAAAAATTTTTCCACCCTTGAAGTTTCAAGAGGTCACCACTTCCGACCTTTCTACAAAGTTTCATGGCTGTAGCCTCTATAGTTTCGGAGAAAAAGTGCTGTGACATACAGACGGACACAGGTCGTGATTGCAATAGGGTTTTGTATTTTAGTACAAAACCCTAAAAGGGAAGAAGTTTAGGGGGTACCTTAATGAAATTTTGAGTACTTAACTATGATAAATGGTAAATGAAAATAGTCAAAAATATGGTTACAATTTGCTTAAAAGCTTTCACTGTTACGTCAAAAAGGAGTGCAACTAATACAACAAATTCATGCAATCTGACCTAATTATTGTATGTGCTCATCAAGCGCATTAATTTAATCGTATTAATATTGCTTATGGCTATATTCTCATTAATAATTGTACCAGGAAATTTTTTAGTCTGATATTGTGCCAAAAACCAAACATTTGTGTAGACTACAGTTTCACCAAACAATTCTCACAATAATTGCAGAATTTTTTTCGCATTGCAACTGTTAAGTGCAATCAATTACGCATATCGGACAAAAAAATTAATTATACATTAATTATCCCATAAGAAAACGTTATAAGCTAAGCATTTCTTAATAGCGCTGTGTGAGTGCTTTCTTTACAGTGACAAACGCCAATAGCATTCAGTTGTTAGCATTTCACTTGATTACGTTAGATCTTTACATCAGCATTTTACTTTTGAATCTGGTATCTACAACAGCTGGCGATGACGGCTAGTAAAAGGCATGCTGATCAGGTGACAGAGTATTTCGCGCAAGCCAATGGTATTTAAGCCAATCTTATGCCGGATGCTGTTGGATACTATATGTTACAATATCATGTTTGATGATCATTTTTGTTGAAAACATCATGTCATTTATTTTTCGCATTTCTTTCTTATCGGAACTTTCACTAAAGGTGGTCCATAATATATTATAATCTTTTTTCAAATAAATTTCGTAGCTCTTGCGTTCGGTATCTAACACCAGTTATTAATGGTCGAATACGTTGGGATGAAAATCATCGCTTTCTTGCTTTATGCCATCAGCAAGAGCAATTTGAGATGAGAAGGGCTTTTATTTTCACTTATAACACAATGCTCTTAAAGTACTGTCTAGTTGTTATTCAACATTTTCATGGAAACGTGTACTGAATTCATCTCGTACATGAATGGTCTGTAGCCAACATCGTTTCGAGCGATGCGTAATAGCAGATATTAATTTCACACTTGAAACAATGAAAGCCCTTAGCCAGTTGATATGTTCAACAAAGAGATCTGGACATTTTGGTGTAATCATGACCTTGCTCTCCTGACGCGACCGAATAGCTCGCATTATTTCTGAGAGTGCAAAATAGCTCCGCAGAAAGAAAGTGAAGTTATAAGAATTTCCATTGTATTACTGAATAGCCATGAGAGAATAATGAAAGTTAGTCATTTGAAGGATTCGTTTCTTTGGCATCTGTAAGCTGTATACAGACATACGTTTTTAAACCTCATCCGATGCCCAAAGACACGGTCCATTTTCGTACTGAACAAGTTAAGGATGAAAACATTTTCCATGAAATATAACGTTCTGTTGACCTCGTCGTGGTATTATTACCATATCTCAAAGAGACAAGTTTCGCATTTTAATTTCACAAATAATGACGTAGTTGCACAGTTATCAAATACTTGTTTTCAGGTGTATATGTAGCAATAGGCGATTGACGAAAAATCACTAAAGGTCATGGAATGAACATTCAAATGGCTGCTGAATCGGAATGTCCTCTATCGATTTATTTCATTACTTATGATTCCAATTCAAAATTCCGGTGAACAGCGATACGGAAGTGCATTTGTCTTAATTGAAATTCCAATCCGATATCGATGTAGGGCAGTCGGTACATATACGATACAAGAATAAAGACGATGCGTCTTTCGTGTTAAAAGACTTGTATGTCACCAACGTACGCAGAAGCATCAGAAATAAATCCTATCATGGAGTGATTCGAACGCGAAACTAGTCTGCAGAAGTCTAGATTTCTATTTTTTATTTTATGAAGCAACGGGGCAAAATACGAATAACCTGCTTTTATCTTTACGTGGTTATATTCAATGCGAAAAAGTTACTAAGTTTTTAAACATATCTCTCAAATAAATTACTAATCTTTAATGCATTTCTATATCGACAATTTACAAAAAAAAAACAATTACAGAATGATCGAGTTTTTATGTTGACATGTAGAGAAGAACATGTTTTTCCCAAAAATTTACCAACTATTGTTAAGTGCACTCTTCCGTTAATGATTTCCGATCATCCATTTAAGAAAGATTTAGATACTTCTGTAATGCGTTTAAGAAGGGTCTTATAAATGTGGAAATAAAAGCTGTACATTAAAAGATTCATTAAATAAAAACAAGTTGGGTAGACAGACCTACGATCCTATCAGAAGGGTTTTTGTGCTTATTTTACGATATGCAACGACGAATAAAGTCAAGAAACACGTCAGAGAGATGTACATGTTTAAAAGAAAATCTATTGTTACTCCATTCCCAACGGTCGCCACATTCCCAACGGTTGCCCAAAAATATTTATGTTATTCACCTTATATGAAAATTAAAAAAAAATCGATATCCTTCAAACTTATAGAGTATCAGGACCTTTTGTAAAACTTCTTACATATTGAAGTTTGTTGAGATTAAGGGTATTCATACGATTTTATCGGGGAAAATGTGGAATTCTTTGATCATACTATACTATGTGGAATTCTATGATCATACTATTATATACTTTCTCTTCTTGTCTTTTGCACTTATATACCTTGTAAGTGTTCTTTTTTGGTCTACAATACTTTCTTCACCGTACTATCTAGTATTTACTTATCGCGCTTTCCAAATTGTCACCTTATTTGATGTGGAGATTTTAACCTTCCTAAACTCTCATGGAATGACACTCAGGTTGATTCTGACTCATCACAAATTTGGTCTTTAATTTGTTCTTTTATAACCATGTGTTCCCTGGCTCAATTTAATAACTGTTCTAACGTTAATAATCATCTTCTTGACTTATTCTTTTGTAGTATGGAGCAATCGTTGCTATGCTCGCCTCTAGTTCTTTTTCCTTATCTCTCTCCTGATCCCCATCATCCCCCCTTACGCTTTGAAATTTCCTATACTGCTTCTGTTCATTATCGTCGGAAAGAGCGTCAGCGCTATAGCTTTTATAAAACTAATTATGAGCAACTTTCAGAAACAATTCGCTCTGTTGATTGGTCCTCCTTCTTTCGCGGTCTTGACTCGGATACTTGTTGCAACAATTTCTATGATTTCTTAAACGCTTCTATTTCTAACACGACTCCACTTGTCAGTATAAGAAACTCTTCTGACTGTCCCTGGTTAACTTTCGATGTGAGGCGAGCCTTGCAAGCTAAAGATCGAGCTCGTCAACGTTTTTCACGTGACAGATCTCCTGAGTCACGTACAGCTATTTGTCATCGGTAGCTAAGAAAAAGATGCAGATCGCTAAAACATCTTATTTTCATAGTATTGAAGGCTCTTTAAACTCAAATCATTCAAAACCTTTTTGGAAATATATACGCTCTCTTAAATCCTCTTTCAGTTTTCCATCCTCGCTTCATTTGAACGGCTGCTTAGCAACTTCACCTCTCGAGATTAGTGAGCTTTTTAGAACTCAGTTTTCTTCTACTTTTAATGCTACTCCCAGCAATAGCCCTTCGTTCCCAATCGTATTCCCTTTTACTTGTCATCCAGAAGATGTTATGAGGCTCATTTTAGAACTTGATGACTCTGCTAGTTCAGGTCTCGATGGTATTCCTAATCATTTTGTGACATCTTTAGCTACTTCTATTTGTATCCCTCTTTCCTTTCTCTTCAATTCTAGCTTATCTTCAGGGTCTCTTCCTTCGTGTTGGAAAAGATCCTATGTTACTCCTATTTTTAAAAAAGGTAGTATCTCAAACGTTGCCAATTATTGGCCTATCTCCTTATTACCCTGTTTTTCCAAACTACTGGAGAAAATCGTGTACTTGCACGTTTCTTTAATTACTCATGAGTTGCTCGTTCCTGAACAACATGGTTTTATCAAAGGGCGATCGACCTTAACGAGTTTGTTAGAGTTCATGATCGTTACTTCAAGAGCCATGGAGGACCGTTTACAAGTCGAAACCTTGTATTTGGATTTCTCTAAAGCCTTCGACTCAGTGAATCACAATATTTTGTTTAGCAAACTTAAATTTTTTAACGTTCCTGATTATTTGCTCCACTGGTTATCCTCTTACTTATCCAATCGTGTCAGTCAGGTATCTTTTCAAGGTTGTCTTTCTACTCCCTTCCATCCGTCTTCTGGTGTTCCCAAGGATCCATTCTGGGCCCACCATTGTTCACTCTGTTTATAAATGACTTACCATCCGTTGTCATCAACTTCTCTTGCCTTCTTTATGCAGATGACGTCAAGGTTTTGAAAGTAGTGTCGTCAATCGATGACTGTGCTTTGCTTCAAGATGATTTGAATGCCATTTTATCTTGGAGTTCTTATAACCAACTTACACTAAATGTTTCTAAGTGCATCCATCTTTAATTTTCTAATAGCCCTTGCCTTATTAGCTTACAATTTACGCTAAATAATTCGTACGTCTGTAAAGTGACACACTTCAGGGACTTGGGTGTCACTTTCGACTCTAAATTAAAGTTCGACGCTCATATTTCTGAAATTACTTCTAAAGCCTCTCGCGTTTCTGGCTTGATTTTAAGAAATTAATATATTTTTTCCAATCCTTTATCGTGTGTTAAATTATATTCTAGTTTGGTTCGTCCCATCCATGAGTACTGTTCAACAGTTTGGTCGCCTCATTTGAAGTGTTTGAAGTTCACGCTAGAAGCTGTACAAAAAAGATTTACCAGGATCGTCTTCTTCCAGATTCCCTACATTTTTTATGAATCACGCTTAGCTATTTTCAATACTCCTTCGCTGGAAATGCGTCGACTCTACCTTGATGAATGTGTCCTTTACAGGCTTTGCCGTGGTTTGCTCGATACTTGCCTTGTCAACAAGGTTCATATGAGGCGCGTTATGCGTTCTACAAGATCGTCGAATATCTTTGATGTTCCATTTGCACGTAGTTTGGTGTATTTTCACTCACCCATGCTCAGATTACCTCGTAACCATGATGACCTTCAGCTTGGGCCCTTCCCCCTTTCGTATTTAGTTTATAAAGATTTGTTAACTGTCTTCTTCGTAGCCCTCAGTAATTTTTCTTATTTATTTTCTCCTAATTTTTGCATTTTTTATTACTTTTTTCTGTGCTGTGCTATTTTTAGGGTTTTGTAAAATAATTTTACCGTCCGTCCGTCCGTCCGTCCGTCCGTCCGTCCGTCCGTCCGTCCGTCCGTGTGTCACAGCAGTTTTTCTCGGAAACTACTTAGGCTAGAAACATCAAATTTTGTATGTAGGTGTAAAGTGGTGGTCTCTTCAAAGTTCAACTACAGAAAAATTTCATAAGGTATTTAAGGGGGGTCTCCCCCTATAGGGGAGTGACCCCCCGAAAAAAAATTTCATTGAAAGTAGCCGATATGGGTATCAAATGAAAGGTCTTGATGAGAACTTTTCAAAACAGGTCTTAGTTTGGCAAAGTTCGCTTGAGGGGCGCACAGCGAGGGGAAATACACGAAAAATTTGGGTCCCCCCCCTCGCGATTGGACACCTGTGACCCGAAAAATCTGAAAAAAAATCAAGAATGTAGGCCTTGATGAGTACAACAACAACAAATACGTGAGAAGTCGCAATTCACTCAACTTTGTTAGTAATAGTATGATTTATCGATTTTATGTTTTCTTGAATAAAATCTTAATGGTACCCTTAAATTCTATGAAATTCAGTACACAGATGACTATTTATAAGATTGATCTATTCTGTAAGTTTCATAAAGATTGAATCATATTTAGCGAAGTTATAGCGGTTTGAATTTTCCTGGATATGGAACAACATGCGCTTTTTACCGACTCAGACACTACAGTTTTGCTAGGATTTGCATGAAAATTTCAGGAATGATAGGTGTCATGAATACCTTTGAGAATTGTTTCAGCTAGTGGTATCAGTAATCGTAAAACAAAATAGTGGCTGTTTTAAATGCGAAGATTGGATAATTTTGAGTTATTTTTTCCCAACTTCAACGTTTAAGGTGCATGCTTTGAACACTTGATTCAATTTAATGAATGACTGAAGATGAGTACCTACAATTAATGCTCATAAGCGAAACAAGTCAAGGAGGCGGGAGAGAGCTCCTAGCAAAAGGGCTTTGTAACCATTCTAGGATTCGAAAAAATTGGCCATGAATCGATGATCAGTACAGGAGAATAGCCCCTGAAAAAAAATTCATCAAACGTAGCCGATATGAGTATGAGATGAACGTTTTCATGGGAGCATTTCAAAACAGTTCTTAAACTGTCAGTTTTTGCTTCAGTGGGGGCACAGGGGGGAACTAAATGAAAAATGTGTTTCCTCCCTCGCGAATGGACATCTGAAATAATTATCAAGGGAGATATTAATGAGTATAACAATAACAAAAACCTCAGAAGTCGAAATTCGTTCAAATTTGTTAATAATAGTATGATCTTCATATTTCATATTTTCTCCAATAGAATCGTCTTTGACATGTATCTTGATTTGATTCGATCTGGTGACTGCATTTTGTAAATTGAATACAAAACCCTTCTGACATGAGCGTAGGTCTGTTTACCCAACTTGTTTAATTCATTTTGCTGTGCTTTTATTTTATCTATTTTGTTATTAGAATTTTTTCTGTTAAATAGAATAAGTAAATAAATAAATAAATTAACAAAGTTGACTTTATTTAGACTACTGTGGTATATGCTTTTGTTGTACTTTTAAAGAACTACCTCCATCATTTTTTCCAGATTTGCCGGATCAAAGGGGGGACACAAAATTTTTCGCAAATTTTCCCGCACTTCTAATTCCACGAAAATAGTAGTAGTTTGAACACCTGACTTTGAACGCTCTCCTCAAGAACTTTCGTTTGACAACTACACGACTATTTTCAGCAAAAAATTTAAGTTTGTTGTCTGTAGCTGCTGTAGTTTCGGCGAAAACTGTTGTAATACGGACGGACAGACAGACAAACCCGCGGGTTTGTAAGAAGTACACGACTTCAAAAACGGGGCAAATATTCAAACCTTTTGAATGCTTTCATTTAAGGATAAGTATATTTCGCTACACCCGAAATGACTGTTAAAAGTCATTATAACTAATTAACCAACTTCTGAAGGAAGAAGATTGTCAGTTTGCCCCGTATATTTTTTCTTGATGCTATTTTTATTAGGTCTCATTTAAAGGATAGGAACGTCAAATAACGGTGAATGACTTTTACCGTTATAACTAAATCTGAATTTCACCCCGACTTTTCAGTTTTGATTGCTGAGATTTTAAATTAAGGACAACATATTGAACTTAAATGTATCGGCATCGAATTGTAATCATTTTAAGAAAACTGCAGATATTAACAGGTGAATATAGTGCAATGATGTCAAGGAACTGAATTTTAATGATCTTTCGTACGAACTTTGCCAATCATTGTGCGACCCTTCATGGATTTGATGGAGATACCTAATCTTTTGGTTATGAATGATAAAATGATCAGTATCCTCAATTTTCTCCGAAATCGTAGATTTCAGTCAATCATTTTTACAGGAAAGAACTAATAAATTAATTCTAAATGTAGAATAAATACAATTCATGATGCTTTTCTCTTCCGCAATCATTCTTTGCCTACTGGTGAACTCATTAAAGGATCCTTCTTATATCCTTAAACGCAGACGTTACACGTAGGACTTGCAGAATTCCCCGAAGAAATAACAAAGATTGAGTGATTGCAAATTATAATGTTACTCGCCATTTGAAACTTACGAGTAATTCGTTACTTTCTAGATAATGCTGTACATTATATGTATGCCCAGAAATCTAAAATTTGTGATTTCCATACCAAACACTGACGTGAATTGCGATCTAAAAAGACTATACATTTCCTTCATAACTTTAAAGATGAAAATAAAAATGCATAGTCGAGTTTTCACTAAACTATGGGACATAATTTTCATGAAACTTTCGTGAAAACTATGCGTCATAGTTTGCTGAAAACGTAGTCAATGGCTATCGAATAAACGTGAACGAGTGATGCGATTGAGAAGGATCTTTATGGAAAAATTTCTTGAGAGAAATTTCTTCTTCTTCTTCGTAGCATTGCAGCCCCTCTCGGGCCTTTGATTCCTGCAAATAGCGCTTCAATCTGTTTCGGTCCATTAAACGCGTCCTGCAATTTCGAAATCCAAGCAGCAATGAACTTTCTTCCTCGCCCGAGTCAGTCCAGCGTTTCATTGGTTTCCTCATTGGCCTCCGAGCTTCAGTTCTTCCAATGAATACTTTTTTGGGTATCCGTTGTTCGTCCATACGATTCATGTGACCAGGCCATTGCAGCTTCTGCAATCTTACAAACGCTAAGACCATAGTAAACTCAACTAGTAACCACACTCCATCAACCCTCCGGAAAAATCCAAACACAAGCCGAACAGCGAGCCATAAATCTTCGGTAGCAGGTAGGTAGGTAAATGCTGACGCGAGGATTGGCACGAATATAAACATATGCTTCGATGAGAGATTTCAGGATTACCATATCTCAAAAAATTAATAACTTTGCAGAAAAACAAATTCGTTCCATGCAATCTTTTAGTTTTTTTATTAGGATCTGGCAGCACTCCTATGTTCTGAAATGCGTAAAAGAATACGTGTGTCGGAAATTTTATTTGCATTTTGCTTTGTTTCTTGAGCGCGCCAAACATGGGATGAGCTGTAATGCCCTGGATCAGCTGTAATGCCCCTGGGAAAATTCAAAAAGTGTGCGACACAGGGTAAATGAAAGGTGTGGGTACTAGTTGAGTATACTATGGTTAAGACCTACGGTTCGTCAAAAATTCCGTACAGCTCATGGTTGTATCAAATTCGCTATTGGCCACTGTCAAGCTTCGCTTCGGTTATTCGCCTTAGGACCCGCCGCTCAAAGGCGTTCAATATGTTTGCGGATGCTTGGGTTAGGATCTCTGTTTCACACCCATAGCACAACACAGGTCTTATCACAGATTTGTATACTCGGAGCTTTGTTTTCCTGTGTATGCAGCTGGTTTCAATATCGTCAAAAGTGAATACAATATTTTATTTGCGTGCTGTATTCTTCGGCGTATTTCGTTTCTTTCATTACCCGTTTTCGTTATTTTGACGCCTAAATACACGCTCACATTTTCGATACTATATTCCCCAAGTGTGATATTTTGTGTACTTAAAGTATATTTTCTCGGCGGCGTCATGAGCTTTGTTTTATTTCATTAAATTGTAGCCCTACTAATTTGGCTTCGCTGTCGAGTTTCAGGAAGACCGTGACAAAATGTTAATATCTTCCGCATAGGCTACTACTTGGTTCGACTTTGTGTATCGATAGGTAGCTTCCTCATGATGTACCCCAGAGCGAAATTGAACAGAAATAAGGCCAGGCCATCTTCCTGCTTTAATTTGATATTTGTGTCAAAGGCATCGGTGAGTTGATTATTGACGTCGACGTTGGTTATTGATCGTCGACGTCATTGTCATTTTGGTAAGACGGGCTTATTTGGCTAGGATACCAAAGCACAGCATTATTTGGTACAGTGCGTTACGATCAATACTGTCGTATGCTTGCTTAACCTCAACGAAAATTTTGTGTACGTCTATGTTGGACTCCCAGCATTTTTCAAGCACCTGCTTAGTTGTGAACAATTGAGCTATCGTTGATCTACCTTCTCTAAAACCACCTTGATACTCCCCAATAATACTGTTGGCGTAGGAACCGATTTGATTTTCTGAGATCTTTGAAAATATTTTGTACGCCGTATAAAGTAGTGATATGCCTCTATTATTTTCGCACTATAGCTTACCACTTTTTTGTGGGTAGGGAATATAATTGATTGGCTCCACTCTTTTGGCATATGTTCTTGTTGCCAAATGTGCTGAAGCAAGTATAGGATAGTATTGATCGTAATGTACTGTACCAAATAATGCTTTGCTGTGGCATCCCAGCCAAATTAGTCCGTCTTAACAAAATGACAATGTCTTCGACGACCTCCCAAGTTTGCGTCAATAACCAACACACCGATGCCTTTGACACAAATATCGGACTGAAGCAGGGAAATGGGCTGGCTCCATTGCTGTTCAATTTGGCTCTAGAGGACGTCCTATGGAAGCTACCTATCGATACACAAAGTACATTAATCTACAAGTCGAACCAAGTACTAGCCTATGCGGATGACATCAGGACTTTGTCACGGTCATTAACAACTACCAAAGAACCCTTCTTGAAAATCGCCAGCGAAGCAAAACTAGTAGGGCTACAAATCAATGAAAATAAAATAAAGCTAATGACACAGTCGAGGTAAAATACCTCAAATCCACAAAATACCACACTTGGCGAATACAGTATCAAAAATGTTAGCAAATTTTTGTATTTAGGCGCCAAAATAGTGAAAACGGGTAATGAAAGAGACGACAGCTCGCAAATAAAATATTTTATTCAGTTTTGACAATTTTGAAGACCAGCTGCATACACAGGAAAACAAAGCTCCGAGTATACAAACCTCTGATAAGACCTGTGTTATGCTATGGGTGTGAAACAGAGACCCTTACTCAAGCACCGGCAAACATGATGAACACCTTTGAGCGACAGGTCCTGAGGCACATAATCGCAGCGAAGTTAGACGGAGACCAATCGCCAATTCGATACAATCATGAGTTGCATGAAGCTTTTGACGAGCTGGAGGTCTCAACGATAGTAAGACTGCGAAAGTTGCAATGAGCGGGCCACTTGAAACGTATGGACGAACAACGGATACCCAAAAAGGTATTCGTTGGGAGAACAGAAGGCCGGAGGTCGGTGGGAAAACCGAGGATACGATGGTCCGACTCGGTCGATGAAGACAGTGCATCACTGCTTGGATTTTGAAATTGAAGGACGCGGTCAATGGACCGAGACAGCCGGAAGCGCTATTTGCAGGAAGCGAAGGACTGAGAGGGGTTGTAATGCTACGAAGAAGAAGAAGAAGAATTCCAATTATCTTATTTGCTACTCTTCTGAGATTTTCATTATGTTCTCTCTTCGTCCTGGTTTTCCTAGTTTCGTAATCTTTGTGGACCTGATTATTTTTGTCTGACGCATTCTGGCACTCATCGTAGTACCAATCATTCCTCTTGCGCCGGGCTTGATGTCCGATCGTATATTCTGCCACGGTTTTAATAGCCGCTTTCACTTCCATCCAGAGTTCGTTGCTTGTTTTTAGCAAGACAGCTGATTTTCGAGGGTCTCCGGGAAATTCTTGGCCACAGACATCGTTTGGAGCCTTTTGATGTCAAATTTTTGCAGCGGGCTGGTCTTCACTGAATATGCCTTTGACAAACGACATCGATCGTTTAATTTAATCAAGTAATGATCTGAGGTACAATGGCTCCTCGGTGTGTACGGACGTCAAGTATGCTCAAGGTCTAACGCAATTGGATCAGGACATTGTCGATCTGGTTTAGTGTGTTGCCATATGGTGATACCCAGGTCATTTTATGAATGCGTTGATGTGGGAAACAAGTCAAACGTATGACTAGATTTCTGCTACGTGCAAAGTCAATCAGGCGCTGGCTGTTATCATTTATTTCATCGTGGAGGCTATATCCTCCAGTAGTTCCCCGATGAGATAGCTCATTGCCAACATTAGCGTTGGAATCACCCAGAGTTATTTTTGTGTCGTTTGTAGGTAATGAGTTAAATAGTCTTTCAAGGTGATTGTAGAAGGTTTCCTTCATTTCTTCGTCCTTTTCTTCAGTCGGGGCGTGAACATTTATTAGCCAGATTTTGAAGAATTTCGCTTTTATACGGATCGCACATAACCATTCGTTTGTTGCCTTGAAAATAATAACAAGCGATTTGAACTCCGTATCCACAATGAAGTCCGCTTAAAAGTCTCGTTTTCCGGTAGCCTTCCCACTTTTGAATATTGTGTGCGATCTCATGTCTTGAATATCATTTCCAGTCTACTTCGTTTCCTGGATTGCTAGTATTTTTAGTCTGTTTTGACTGGCCTGTTATAAAAGATCTTTATTAGCGCCGAGGTAATTGAGCGATCTGACATTCCAGGATCCAATGCTATAGTCCTTTTCCTGTTTGTGACGTTGCTGCAATTCATTCCGAGGCCCATCTGCAGGTTTCGAAACATTGTAGGGATTTCCAGGGACGGGGAGTTAACCCGTCGCCCAACCTCCATTCCGACGGCATGGATATTCATTCGATTCCATAATCAGGCGCGGAAGACTCGCCTTCACCCTCTTGCGTCCCCACAAAGGAGGTGTAAGTAGGATTTAGTAGCAGAGCTGTACATGTATTTACAGTTATTAGCATTTCTCGGCATTTAATGTCCCAATATGACGGACCCAGTAAACCCAATGTGCAGCTTCGAGAAGATTTACTGCCTTTTAGTCGCGGGGTTTAGTATGAGGAATCATGGAGGAGAGAAATTTACCTATTGCGAAGTTCACTTTGTGTTTATAAATACATAAATACTTATATCTGTATATATATATATATATATATATATATATATATATATATATATATATACATATATGTTTATATATATATATATATATATATATATATATATATAAATATACATATATGTTTATATATATATATATATATATATATATATATATATATATATATATATATATCTACAATATAAGGTATTTGAGAGGGGAGTTGCTGAATAAAATCAGGCTATACTTTACTATACGCAAGTAGAATAGTGTGTTGACGCTTTCCAAAAACGGGATTTTTGGCGTCCATTGAATGATGAATCTATATAGTTAGTTTTCAACCATTTTATAAAATATCATCTCCCTCAGTATTTCAGAGAATCCATCCATAATAAAACAAAATACAGCTTATTGACAGTCGGTTAGTTAGACGCTGAAAGCTTTAATATATTTTCGAATGTATTTATTGTGTACAAAATCACCGGGTAATGAGTTAACAAGCGCACAAAAAATCATATTCAATTATTCCTTAGTGTGAATTGATATTCTCATATTTATTGATAAGTAAGTTCTAACGCCGTTTCGAGGCTGGAAATAATGGAAGTTGGATCTGCGCCTATGCTGTATATGCAAATGTCGTCTGCAAAAGCTCCACTTTGGCACCCCAAATAGATACCTGAAAAGGGCACTTAATAAACCGTAGATTGTGGAGTCAACGTGATGAGAAAGAGAGCTTTGTTGTTTGATTCGCAGGAGAGTGGTTTTAAGCTGAACAATGTCATCGGAATTGTTTGCTATCCTCATACTGTAGAAGTTTTCTTGAGGTTCTAAGTGCTCCAAAATGATGGTGGAGTTTAAGGCAACTGATGGTAGGTAAGAAAGGTCGATCCGATTAGTAAATTGATGGTGGGCCATGATCGTCAACGAGCCTTGTCTTATGTTGCAGCTGGCCTTAAACCTCAGAGAACCAGATCCAGTTAGAATAGTTTGATAACTGTTGTCACCACAAACTATGTTTATAGACGTTTCTTCTTGCAAATTGTAGATCCATGTATTCTTGTTGTGAAGTGGAATCCACGTATTTGAGGAGCTGGGAGTGATCTTGAGTTTGCAAACTTGGGGTAGTGTATGCACTTGGTTTAATAATTTAAGTTCGCATTGAGCTGGTCGAGTATCTCGGTTGAATGTTTGATGTTTTTTATTGCACAGGTATTTATCTTCACTTGTTAATAGGCATGAACTAATTTCGGCTTCGGACATGACGCTGTATTGATCCTTGTGTAGTGACACAGCTAAAAATGTAGTATTCGTAACAATGCAAGCAAACTGTTCCCTTAGTTTAAAAGTAATAGGAATAACTTTGAATAGCTGGAACACCTCTACGTTTAGCAAGGGTATGTTTATTTTGAAGATAGCCTTATCCTTCATGATTATTGACTGAACAGTCATAATTGAGTATAGTTTTAGCAGTGAAATATACCCAGATTGATTCGGTACGATTAAGGAGGCTGGTATATTTTCTCGGATGAATCTTAATTCGTTTTGTAGCTGGTCTGGCCGCAGGATGAGAGGGTTCATTTTGCCGTTGTGACTATCTATAGTGACACCAATTAATGCTGTTTGGATGCGTTGATATGGATAACGTGTTGAAAGCTTGTATGAGACCTTGGTTCTCCAGAATATTTAAGCGGAAGTGTTCTAGATAAGTTTCGATGGATTTCGTCTGTTCCTTTATAAAGGTTCTGTCTTGGTCTAGGAGATTTAGGGTGGAATCTATGACGGATGTTTGATTTTTAATCAGCTCTATAATGTGGTTCTCATTTAAATTAATTTTGTCAATAGTTGTTGCCATTTCTTCTGCGTAGCCCTGGTCCAATATTCCGAATAACTTGTTACTCATGGTTCCAATAAAATCAAAAGGCGATCGCTTCTTCCGGATTTCAGAGCTTCTCTCAAGCAGCAAGTTATTATTTGCCTGTATGGTACTTAGCTGGGATTGAAATTGTGCTAAGAGGAGCTTACATCGTCCTTGGTTGTCGGTTTCAGTTTGCTCGCAGAGTTCCTTCAGGCGTTTGTGGTTGTTTCGCAGGTTTTGCATATCCTTCCAATATTCGATCATATTGTAATATGCTATGATGTTCCAATTGTCCGTTACCATTGATACCTTACCGATATCCTCAAAACATACCGGCGCCTCCTTGGTAAATGGTCTGATCACGATAGTCTCGTTGATTGGCTGAGTTGTTGTTTTGATGCTTGGTACGCATAATATTAATAGCACTAAGGCGAGTTTCGGGATCTTTGGCGTTCGTATCGTTGGTGGCGATCGTGTCCTTTTGGATTGAACGTGCTTCGTTTGTACTGTGGTATTTTGAGACGGTTGGGAGTTTTTACTCTCGCGGAACTTCTTCAGGTCACTGCAGCTAAAATGAAGGGCTGGGCTTGTAAACCAGTTAGAATTTATGGGGAAAATTTGATGTTTGCTTCGTTTTTTGACCGTTTTAGTGAATTTTACCAGCGACGTACGTCCATCGTTTTGGCTAGCAGTAACAGTTAATGAGATTTCAGACGATTTTAAATGATTATTGGTTACATTTGATGTGCTTGAATCCTTCAAATCTGATAACTCTTTTGATGTACAATCGATCCTGTCTTCATTCGAGCCTTCAGGGGGATTAATGACCAAATCCCTTTGCGGCTTCTCAACGTCCTCCTTCAAATCTGATGCTATTGTGACTGTGTAGTCGATCCTATTTTCAATTGAGACTTCAGGGAATTTTTTCGTCAGGTCTTCTTCAGTTGTGTCAACTGGCAAAGGACATAAGTTATGAACTGCTCTTTTGAGTACTGTTCTTCCGGTTTTGACATCAACTACTCTAATAAGTTCATCTGATCCTTCATAAAGTTTGATGATCCTGCCAATGGCCCATTTGAGAGGGGGTACGTTGTCTTCTTTTAAGAGGACTAATGTCCCCAAAGAAATTTTTGTTGTCGACGCCTTCCACTTGCTTCTGGTCTGTAACTTTTGTAGGTATTCTTTAGACCAACGTTTCCAAAATTCCGATTGACAGGCTTGGACTAGCTTCCATATTTGTAGTAGCTTGGTGTTGGTTTCTGAAGAACTTGGGATTGGCAATGCGTTGGGTGGTTCCCCAATCAAAAAATGACCCGGTGTTAGCGCTTGCAGATCGTTTGGATAATTAGAGAGAGGAGTAAGTGACCTAGAATTCAGAACCGCTTCGATCTCTGTTATTACTGTGTGCAGTT
This sequence comes from Odontomyia ornata, assembly GCA_963969285.1. Lineage (NCBI taxonomy): Eukaryota > Metazoa > Arthropoda > Insecta > Diptera > Stratiomyidae > Odontomyia > Odontomyia ornata. Next base: position 1,707,287 of record OZ017743.1, read on the forward strand.
CTTCATATGTAAGTGAAGCTCCAGCAATCACTCTTTTGATATGGTACTTTGCAGATTTTACAGCGGCTTCCCAGAGTCCTCCGAAATGAGGTGATCTGGGAGGGATGAAAAGCCATTCTATTCGCTCTTCTAAGCAGTACTGTTGAAGCTCATTTTGATTTTGTTTATTTAGAAATAATTCTTGTACCTCCCCAAGTTCGTTTTTGGCTCCTACAAAGTTTGTGGCATTGTCACAATATATCTTCGTCGGACGGCCTCTCCGAGCAAGGAATCGTTTTAGAGCACCAATGAATGCGTCCTTTGTGAGATCCGACACAAGTTCCAGATGAACAGCTTTTGTACAGAAACAAACAAAAACGGCAATGTATGCCTTTGTGGGCCTTTTTCCTCTAATACAGTAGTGAATTTGAATTGGGCCACAGAAATCAACACCAACGTTGGAAAATGGACGAGTTGCTTGAACTCTTTCTCGTGGAAAGTTCCCTATAATTTGGGAGTACAATCTTGGCCTTGCTCTGCAACACCGCATACATTTATGAACAATCTTTTGTGCCAAAGTTCTTCCACGTAATGGCCAAAATTCTTGCCGAAGTATTCGAAGCAGCGCTTGAGGAATGGCATAAAGATTCCTTTCATAAACATGTTGAATCAATAGATGCACAATCTCGTTTGAATGTGGCAGTAAGAGTTGATGTTTTGCTTCATATATTGAGTCAGATAGCTCGATTCGTCCTCCTACTCGAAGTAATCCTTTGCTGTCCACAAAAGGCTTGAGCAAACTAAGAGCATGTCCGGTTGGCAACATCGGATGTTTTGCCAAATGTTTTATTTCATCCATAAAGGCGATATGTTGGATTTCATAGACAATATAGTGTAAAGCGTTGTGAAGCTCCGCTGGAGTTAGTGGTCCAATTAAAGTGTCATCTTTTGATTTCAGATTGTGCTTGAAGCGATGAATGTAGGCAGCTGTACGCTGAAGAAATCTGAATGAGTTTCGATGGTTGATGTCGCTTATAATTGGTGAATGTGGTTGTATTGAAATCAAAGCCATGGGTTTCCGTTCTTCGTCTGTTTCCAAGTATTTGACTGGGGGCTTTGGCCATTCGTTGTTTGAGATCTCCAAAAATGTTGGTCCTCTAAACCAAATGCTACAGTTGACAAAATCACCGGGGGTGGCACCTCTAGAGAGAATGTCTGCAGGGTTTTCCTTCGTCGGAACGTGCCTCCATTGACTTAGTTTGGTATTTTCCTGGATGAACGCCACTCGATTAGCCACGAACCGTTTTAACATTGATGACGATTCTCTTATCCATGATAGCACTATGGTTGAGTCGGTCCAATAAAAAACGTTTTTGACTGGTGCACACAAAGCCTTATGCACTTTGACCACAAGTTTTACCATCAGATGAGCAGCACAAAGTTCTAATTTAGGAATGGTTGTTTGTTTCAGTGGAGATACTTTTGACCGAGCACACAGAAGATTCGTTACATACTCTCCATTTGAGTTAGTTGAGCGTATATAAACTGCTGTTCCAAATGCACTTTCACTTGCATCTGAAAACGCATGTAGTTCGATATTGGAGGTATCGTGGAATAATGAGTGAATTTAATACTTGCGGCTCTTCACGGAAATTACACCACCTTGTTGATAACGACTCCGGAATTGGATTATCCCAATCAAGTTTGAGCTGCCACAACTCTTGGATGAAGATTTTTCCCTTTGAAACGATAGGGTTGACGAGACCTAAAGGGTCATAGATGTGCATAAGATCACTAAGGACGCTATGTTTTGTGACTTTATCCACTGCTGGGAGATCTACCTGGATGCCATAAGTGTCAGTATGGGTATGCCAAATTATACCAAGTGATCTAGTGTAGTAGTCATCTTTTGTATTTGACGTGGTCATAGTTTCCAAATCTTCTTTTGGGATATGCTGACGTAGTTTAGGATGGTCAGCACACCATTTGCGCAACGAAAATCCGCCTTCGAGAAGCATGGTCCTCAGCTCGGATTGAATGCGCACGGCTTTCTTTAAATTGTTAGATCCAGATAAAATGTCATCAACGTAGAAATCCTTTAAAGCAACACTAGCTCCCAGTGGATAGTCTCTCTGCTTTGTTTCAGCCAAATACTGTAGCGTTTTGGTAGCTAAATACGGTTGACAAGCGGTATCATAGGTTACTGTTCGTAATCTGTAATATTTGATTGCTTCGGTGGGATTATCTCTCCATAATACCAACTGGAAGTTTCTGTCTTCATCAGCGACTAAAATTTGCCGATACATTTTTTCTATGTCTGCCGAAAAAACATATCGGTGAATCCTGAAGCGAATGAGTATGTCAATTAATTCATCTTGAACCACTGGTGCCACAAGAAGCAAATTGTTAAGGGATGCATTGCTTGACGTTTTACACGAGCCGTCGAAAACGACACGTAACTTTGTCGTTGTGCTAGTAGGTTTCAGCACACAATGGTGGGGCAGAAAGTAATGTACCTTTGGAATCCTGGCTGGATCAATTTGTTCCATGTGCTTTAGTCCAATCAACTCGTCCATGAAGTCTTGATATTGACGCTTAAGCTCGGGATGACGTTCCAAACGGCGCTCTTGGCTTAATAATTGTCTTATTGCGACTTGTTTCGATTCCCCAAGAGAATCAAGTGAGTCAGAAAATGGAAGTTTGACTTCAAAGTTTCCCTCTGATCCTTTTCGAATAGTCTTCAGAAAGTGCTCTTCACATTTCCTCTCTGCGTCTGACATGGCCGACGTTTTGGTTTCGACTTCTTCCAACTCCCAAAAGCGTTTCAATTGTTCTTCAATGGAGCTGGAGGCAATATTGCAAACAGTTGATAGTGGGAGCTGTGTTGTTTTCAATTTCCCTAAAACGATCCAACCGACAACGGAATTCTGTAGCGTAGGGAGATCAGCGGAAAGTTTTATATTCTCTGAAGACATCAAGCCGGCGTGAATCTCGGCACCTATTAAAATGTCAATCCTTTTGGAAGTATTAAAGTCGGGATCGGCTAGATGTATGTTTGCTGGGATGGGCCATGAATTCGTACTGCAAATCTGGTCCGGTTGGTATGAAGTTATTTCTGGCAATATTACAAATTCAAGTGCAGTAGAGAAGTTGCTGACTTGGGATTGGATAGTAAGACTCATTCTCCCTTTAGTGTGCAGTTTTAAACTTCCTATTCCACAGATATCAATAGGTTTATCAACTCGTCGAAATCCAAGTTGTTTAAAAAGGCGCTCAGAGATAAAATTCAGCTGCGATCCTGAGTCTAGAATTGCTCTGCAAATAACGAATTGCCCGTACTTGTCCTTAATTTTAATGGATGCAGTGCCAAGGAATACATAGTGTTGCACTTTTTGTTGGCTTGAGGCTGAATGACTCATGCTGATTTCGTTTGCTATGGCAGCTGTCACTGGCTCAGTTTCAAAGTGAATCAATGTATGATGTCGCTTGTTACATTTCATACATGATCCAGAGCTGCAATCTTTACGTGTATGCCCTTTCTGAAGACAGTTGATGCAACACTGTAGTCTTTTGACCGTGCTGAACCTGTCTTTTATGGTCATTTGCAAAAATTTCTGGCATTGCCGTAGATTCTTGCATTCCTTTTTGCAGAGTTGGCACAGTTGGCACAGAGCGGCGGGCATGTTGTCCCCTTTAGGTTTCATCGCAGAGTCCCCTAGACCCTCCAACATCTGGAATCTTGCTTCGATGAAAGTCAGTAACGTAGAAAGTGGTTGAACTTTCCGAGGGTCGGAAAGTGACTGCTCGAATAGCCGATGGGTTTCTTTGTCCACCTTCTGAAGATACATGTGGACAATTAATGGATCCCAACTGCTTGTATCAATTCCAAGATTACTGATACCCAGCAGTGTCTCATTCACTGTGTCATGAAGTCGTTTGAGAGAGGCACCAGAGTCTCGAGCAGCCACAGGAACATTTAACATGCTGTTGAGAAACGCAGCTACTATCATCCGTTGATTGTCATAGCGAGTCCTAAGAATTTGCCATGCTGTGACATAATTTTGCTCGGAAGGTGGAAGATGTTGGATCAATCTACCAGCTTCGCCAGCAAGGTTGGCCTTCAAATAGAACATTTTCTGCACACTTGAAAGATTCTGACTGTCTACTAGTTGCGTGAAGAGCTCTGCAAACGAAGGCCACTTGATATAATCGCCATCGAAAGTTGGTATAACAATCTTGGGCAACCTTATTGCGGCTGACCCTTGCCTTGCCTCCGTACCTGATGGCTGTATGTTCTGCATGTCCAATTCCATAAGCTTAACAACCGTTGCATTGTAGTTGTCTTCCAGCATGCTGAATCGCGAGGCGTCATAGGGTGTGTTTTCAGCAACCAATGCGTGATGATTGCTTGCTATTGATGTCCAATAACCACGCATACTCGAGAGATGCTGTTGGTTGAATTCATGAGAGCGGCCAGGAAGATCCTCCGAATCCTTTGAGACAGTAGCCATCACCCTCTCCAGTGATGATATTAAAGACCCCTGAATGATGAGCCTTTTACGGACCTCTTGTGCATCTCCTCCGGGCGGCGAAGATGTGGTTGAATCAAGGCCAACAGTGGAACTGTTGACTACCTTTGCTTCCTCAAGACCATCCTCCAGCTCACCTTTGAGTTCCTCATACACGTCTCGGACTTGGCCAAAGAAATCTTCCTCAAAATATTGATGATCTGCTTACCTTGAACGAAAACTTTGCAATTCTGCATCTCGTTTGACGAATTTCTCCCACTCCGTGTTTAATTTGTTGATTCGATTCTCGAAGTATCGCACAGTCTTCCTTGATTTCGAATCCTTGTAGAAATTCACCAGCATCCGTTCAAGAATTTTTCCCGCAGATGATTGGTCCAACAGCAGCTTCTCCATATCTAAATGATCAAATGATCACGTCGGGGTCACCAAAAAATGTTACCTTTCTTATAAGAACAACTGCTTCTTCTGATAACAACTTTAACAATAATAAAATGACAATTTTCATGATTTTTAAGTACAATATTTTTGCTTTACAAAGCAAATTGTTTGTCATATATTTCTTATGAATTTTTACTGCACGCGCTATGTGGTCAGCAAAAATGATCCGCGAATTTCGGTAAGTTTTTCGCGCGTGTAAAGAAAATATGCAAAAACAGGAAATCAATGTTCCAATTACATTTAGAGTTATTCTATGAGATAGGTAAAAAATGAATTTACGATTGCACGTGCAGGAACAATTGCAGACATAGGAATTGAATATCATCGGAATGATTTTAATGTAAGGAACAATATTTGATGACGAAAGTTAATTGTTTGAACAATATATATATATAGATATATATATATATATATATATATATATATATATATATATATATATACATATATATATATACATATATATATATATATATATATATATATATATATATATATATATATACATATATATACATATATATACGTATTGAGACTCAAGGTTGCAATTTTGCTTCGATTTTCACCTTATTTTCAGGAATAGTGTGCTGTGTAAATTTTTTATTAATCAGCCAAATAGGCTAAGCGAAAACAAAATGATGGCTGCGTTTGATGAAAAATCCTGATTTCTCTTTTAACCAAAGTATAGCTTCGATTTACACCAAAATTAATACAAAGATTCATTCGAGTGTGTGACGAAGCCGACAATAAAAATCCGAAGTCGAGCCGTCTGAAACAAAATAGCGGCTACTCAAAGGTAAAAAAAAACGTGCAAAATTTTGTTACTGTAGTTTCGAAACTCGGCAATGTGGTAAAGACCGTAAACGTCTAGTGAACAATAAAGAAAAAACTTCAAGGTCAGGTCAGAATATCACAATGGCGGCTAGGTAAAGCTCGGAATTCCAAAGTTTCCAAAGGCTACAATTTATATTGGATGTTTATGAAACCTTAAATTACGGTAGGCTTTGGTGGGATCTTGGACTAAAATATATCAGAACGAAATTCGATTCCTATGGACCTTGCAAATTTTAGCAGTAGTGAGTTTTGCATTGCCGTCAAGAAATTAAATTTTCATGCATATGGTAAAATTTATTCAAGAAATTGAGTTTCAATAGATTTGAAATGATAAAAAACTACCACTAAAAAGAGTGGAACAAAATCAACTTTTAGAAAAAAAAACTTTTAGAAATTAAAGAAAACCGACTTCAAAATGCCCTAAAAAGGATTAAATAAATTTTATGGAATCAGCGCCATATCAGTTTTACCCCGTTTCTTTTGTGATGGTGCACATGTTTGAAGTTTTAATGTTAAAATAAGGAAATTGATTTGGTACCGTTTCCATAAAATTTATTTCATACTTTTTAGGGCATTTTGAAGTCAGTTTTCTGTTTTTTTAAAGCTTTTTTATTTCGCCCTTTTTAATCGCTTTTTTTCATTTCAAATCTTTTAAAACTCAGTTTCTTGAATACATTGTACCATGTATATCAAACTATAATTTTTTGAATGCAATGCAAAAATTACTACTGCTAAAATCTGAAGCTTTTATAGGAATCGAATTTAATTCTGATGCATTTTAATTCAAGATCACATCAACGTCTACCTTGATTTTAGGTTCCATAAAAATCCAATATAAATTGTAGCTTTAAGAAGTTTTCGAATTTTGAACTTTGTATAGCCGCCATTTTGACATTCTGACCTGACCCTAATGTATTTTTTTATTGTTCAACTGTTTTTGACATTTCCTTTCAGATGGTTCGACTTTGGTTTTTAATTGTGAGTTTTATTATCTTTGTGCTAATTTTGGTAGAAATCGGAGCTATAATTTGGTCAGAACAGAAATCACGGCTTTCCATCTGAAAGACCCTCCATTTGGTTTTCACTTAACGAACTAGTCAAAAAATTGATTTTTTGAAAATTTGCCAAAAATCAAGGCAGAATTGCATCCTCCAGGCCCCGATTTCATTATATGCTACAAATATAGGGTTTTCAATTAAGGACATAACAATGTCGTATCTTTATATGAACACATTAAACTTTTTTATTGAACTGTCAATGTCAAAACGTTAATTAAAGTCAACATTTTTATCATGGTAAAGTCCACGACTGTCTGTGTGGCCTAGTGATTAGAGCATGAACGCATAAGCCGAAGGTCACAGGTTCAAATCTCGTTGGGAGCAACGTGATTTAGTTCAGGGGATTTTTCGGACAGACTACGAGTGTTCACTCAGTGGTGATATGTACTGATTTAATCAGATCATATCATGGCTGAGGAAGCACACGGGAGCATGGTACTGACCAAACCAACTTCCGAAAAAATCAATACGGTCATGAAAAATGAGATACTCTAACTGTCTCAAAGCGAAGGCCCGAGAGGGGCTGTAGTGCTACGAAGAAGGAGAAGAAGAAGAAGAAGAAGAAAGTTCACGACTCAGCAACGTTTTGAAATTATTAAAAATTACTACCGAAGTTCTGAGTCGGTGGTCGCAACTTTAAGAGCGCTTGCTCCAATTTTCGACCATCATAATCGTCCAACCCGACAGGCTGTGCCTGCTATAGTGAATAAATTCGAGTCCGAATTTTCTATATTGGACGTTCCGGTACCAAAAAGACGTCGTACTACTCGAAGCGAAGGAAATAGCCGTAAGTGTATCGATTCAGAATGATTTTAACGACACTCAAGCGACACTGTGGCGTATTTTGTGAAAAGATCTATAAACTATAGCCTCTTAATCATTGGAAACGCCGAAACTTCTCCAGTTGGGCTCGGGCAAAGCTTGAAGAAAATGAAGAATTTCATCGAAAAATTCATTTCTGGCTCAATGGCTTTGTTAATAAGCAAAATATGCGTTATTGGTCAGCAACCAACCCACATATGCTTCTTGAAGCACCGTTGCATCCACAAAAAATTACTATTTGGTGCGGTTTTCATGCCAGAGGTGTGATTGGGCCGTGTTTTTCGTGCATGAAAACGACCGTCATGATACCGTCAATGGAGAGCACTATCGTGTTATGTTGGAAAATTATTTGTGACCAGGATTGACATCAACGATATGTGGTTTCAACAAGACGGTGCCACTAGTCACATAGCACGCCCCATACTCGATTTATTGAAAGTCAAATTAGGTGAATGTGTCATCTCGAGAAACGGTCCGGTCGAATGGCTGCCTCGTTCATGCGATCTAACGCCATTGGATTTCTTTTTATGTAGCTATATGCCTGGTCTATGCCAAAAAGTCAACAACTTTAGACGAGCTCAAAGACAACATCCAATGCGAAATTGCTAACGTTCTGGTCGCCTGTGCCAGAATGGTGGAAAATTGCGTCCAACGAACCGATCGCTGTAAACGGGCCCGTGGTGGTCATATGACCGAAATCGAATTACATTCATAAAACACAATATAATACTTGCACTACGCCCACAATGAATTTGAACTCAATATCTCAAATATTTCTGTGTTTTATTAATAGATAAAATTGTTATGTCCTTAATGGAAACCCCTCTATACATACATTTATATATATATATATATATATATATATATATATATATATATATATATATATATATACATCTATATATATATACATACACATATATATATATATATATATATATATATATATATATATATATATATATATATTGACATCAAGTGAGCTCCGCAATCAACCTCAAGAAATTTACTTAAAAAGACCCTTCGAGACCTTATCACTCGTTCACGTTTTCCATTAATTATGGCACACAATTCCCATGAAATCTTCATGAAAATGATGTCCTATAGTTAAATCGAAACTCGACTATGCATTTTCATGTTCATCTTTAAAGTTATGATCAGTTATAGCGATTCTCGTCAGTCTTTAGTATGGAAATCACTAGTTTTAGATTTCTGGGCATATAATATGTATTACTAACTAAAAGTAACATATCGATTTTCAAATGACGATTAACTCTATAATTTGCAATCACTCAATCCTTATTATTTCTTGGGGGAATTTTTCAAATCCTATCTGTAACGTTAACATGTAAGAAGGATTTTGTACTTAGTTCGTCATTACGCGAAGAATGAATGCGGAAGAGAAAAGCAGTCATGTTGAATTGCATTTATGCTGCACTGAGAAACAATTCATTGGTTATTTCCGGTAGAAAGGATTGACTAAACTGTACCGCTTATGCAGAAAATTAAGCATACTGATCATTTTTATCACTCGTCACCAAGGAATCAGCATCTTCATCAAATCAAAATTGAAGAATGCAAAATAGTTGGCATTTTTCGTACGAAAGATCATTAAAATTCAATTTCACGACATCAATGTATCATATTCAACTATTAATATGTACAGAACCCTTGTAAGAACTACAATTCTGTACCGATACATTTTAGTTCAATATGTTTTCCTTCATTTGAAACCTCCATAATCAAAATCGATCAGTTATGCTGAAAAATTAGGGTGAAAGTCGGAATTTTTTTAGTTTTAACGGTAAAACTCCTTAACCGTTAATTTAATTTTTTGGTCTTCGAATGAACCTAACATTTTCCCTTCCCCTGCACCCCTCAAAGCAAAACTTGTCATTTTAAGAAAAGTTTTGAAAAGTTCTCATCAAGGCCTTTCGTTTGATACCCATATTGTCTACATGCGATGAAATTTTTTTTCGGGGGCCACTCACCTATATGGGGACACCCCCTTAAACACCTTATAAATTTCTTATTGAAGTGAAACTTTGAAGAGGGCGTCACTTTGTATCTACCTACGAAATCTTATGTTTCTAGCTTATGTAGTTTGCGAGAAAAAGTGGTGTGATACATGGACGGACAGACGGACAGACAGGACGCGATTTTAGTAAGGTTTTGTAACATGATTGTACAAAACTTTAAAAAGATTCGAAAGCAAGGATAGAAACTCACCAAACAAAACCTTGAATGAGTCTGATGAACGATGGGTATTTAAGAAAATAAAGGAAAACCGTAAGTTATCCTCTCCTAAATTGTGTTTACTGGAGTTGGACAAAATGCAGTGCGGAAATCATGCGCCGAATGCTAAGAAAACATAATTTTAATGGCCAAGTTGCACGGAAGAAGGCCTTTTTTAGTAACAGAAATTCAAAAGGCCACCTGAACTTTGATACCGAGCATATTCCAAAGGTTTGAATTTTCGGAAAACTGTCATTTTTCCTGAAGAGTCAAAATTTCGCTCAGATGTAATGTCGTTCGTTCGGCAAAAGTCAAATACAGAGCTCAACTAGTTGGGTAAACAAACTTACGCTCATTTCAGAAGGGTTTTGTACCCAACTTCTCAGAAATGCAGTCACCAGCAATGAATAACTTCAAGAAATATGTCAAAGATATGTGCACGTTTAGAACGAAATCCATTGTTTTTCTACTTTCAAGGGTCGCCATTTTGTTGCAAACCAACAAAAGTCACTCAAATAATGAATTCCCAAAAACATTAATGTTATTGACCTTACTGGAAAATTTCAAGAAGATCATGTCAAAACTGCAGTGACTGATGGAAAGTCCATAAAATACCAAAATCGTGTGTAATTGTTGTTGTAATTCGAGAAATTCCAAACGGTTATAACGTCCGTGTATATCATTCGATTTTTATCGAACTTACAATGTTCAAGGACCTTTTGTAGGACTACGCAAATATATTTGTTGTTGTTGTACTCATAAGCACCTACCTCCATAATTTTTTTCAGAGTTTTCGGATCACAGGTGTCCAATCGCGAGGGTGGACAGAAATTTTTCGTGTATTTCCCTGCGCGCCCCTCGAAGCAAAAAGTGTCAAATGAAGACCTGTTTTGAAAAGATCTTATCAAGACCTTTTATTTGATACCTATATCGGCTATGTTTGATGAAAAATGGTTTTTCCGGGGTCCATTCCCCTATATAGGGAGACCCCTTTTAAATACCTTATAAATTTTTATTCGTAATTGAACTTTGAAGAGAGCACCACTTTACACCTGCATGCAAAATTTGATGTTTCTAGCTTAAGTAGTTCGCGGGAAGAAGTGCTGCGACACACGGACGGATGGACTTACAGACAGACGGACAGACAGGACGCGATTTTAGTAGGGTTTTGTAAAGTGATTTTACTAAACCCTAAAAATAGGGAAGAACGTTTCATCAATCTGACTGAGAAGGAAGACAAACAACTCCAAAGTGAGAGAAAAGTAAGAAAAGGTTGCAGAGTACGACGAAGAGCAGTACCTCTCCATTGCTGCAAGTGCCTTGGTTATGGTCGTGCTGCTGCAGGGGACCCGAACGAAGTTCCCAATACTACAAATGTGGCAACATGGGACATGAAAGAAAAGAATGTACGAGGGAGGCACACTGCATCCTTTGCAAGGATGCTAATCAAAAATCGAATTTCAAGCACGTTTGAGGATCAGGAAAGTGTAGAAATTCCCAGGCAGCTCTAGCCAAGGTATAAGCAAAAGTTTTCATGATCAAACTTAAACTGCAGTACAACTACCAAAAGCCGGTTTGGGTAGTTTGCGAAATACATGAAAGTCGAGTTTTTGCTACTGACGAAAGTTCATCATCATGGTACCCTGAGTATTGGCACCATCTGGGCTAGGAACAGTACTGATTTCCTAGTGGAGGGCTATGGATGGAGGGATGGTTTTGTATGAGTTTACTTTCTTTAGTGTGTATCTAACGCCAAACGAGCCGATATTATCTTTTCAGGCCAATTTTAATGCTTTGGTGTCATGTGCTATTTGGAGGAGACTTAAATGCTAAAGGAGTCGAATGGGGTATGCTTCAAACTAATCCACGGGGAAAACGAGCCCTAGAGATGGTGGCCAAGATAGGGCTTGTGTTAAATACCGTTGATATGTTGAATTTCCACCGTGTGGGCGTTGAAGGAACCATACCGGATGTGACATCCACCTCGGAGCCTCTAGTACGGAGGGTACACCCTTGGAGAGTATTAGAGGACTACTCTCTCTAATACACTCTGCTTGGGATCCGTTATGATGTCTCCCAACGTCCGCGCTCTCAACTTCTCACGATTGGGTGAAACATTGGGGGAATGGACGTCGAAAGGTTTTTCGACGTAGTCACAGCATGCGCACCGCTCATAGAAGATTGAAAGGGGATTGAAGAGTGAGCAGCTCAAGACGACGCGAACTCAGCATAATAACGTCTGCTTGCAGCACTTGTATGCCTCGTCAGAGCCCCTAGCACGGCAAACCTTCAGTGTACTGGTGGTCAACTGAAATCACTGAAAAGCAAAGGGAGTGTCGTAAGCTTCGGCATGACGCTCAACGGGTAAGGAATCGTGACGAGGCATGTAACCGCGTTGTAGCATAAAGTTGACCAGGAAATGCCTTTGCAAATTGATTAACTACAGCAAGGCTCGATGCTGGCAAGATTTAGTGGACAATTTGAGCAGGGGTCCGGTGGGGCATTGGCTACAAGCTCATTATGCTGAAGCTTGGCGCCCTATGCAAGCTCTGCATAAATGCAGCAAAAAAGATGGACAAGATAGTGCGGGCACTTTTCCTGCACACCCACGGCGAAAAAGCAGTCAAATACCCACTCTTCATGCAGTTGGAACTGAAAGAGCTAAACATATCATTGAAACCTGAGAACGCTCTAGATCCAGACGTTACCCAGCTGAGGTGTTGTAGCTGGTCCATCACCATTGTCCTGGTTGCCTGCGCGAAGGAGTTTTCTTGGAACGTTGGAAGGTAGCGAGGCTGGTAATGATTAGCAAGGGGAAGGGGCACGCCGGGTCACCATCAGTATACCGCCCGTTATGCATGCTAAACACGGCGGGGAAAGTGCTAGAGAAACTCATTAAGAGAAGACCCACTAACACGATTCGTGCTGCTGGTGACTTATCTGCTCATCAGTACGTCTTTAGAGCAGGGCGCTCCACGATTGATGCTATTGCAGAGGTGGTAAGCGCGGTGCGAAATGCGGACACACATAGCCCTACCAAGCGACCAGTAGTTCTGTTGGTGACACCCGATGTTTGGAATGCCTTCAACTCTGCTAAATGGGTGAATATTCTGGATAGCTGAAAACCCTTTTTCAAGTTCCAGGATATCTAATGCAGCTTTTGATAGATAACCTGAAGGAACGAAGCCTGCTTTATGATACGGCTACTGAGACTAAAGCTGCCTGCTGAGTTGCACCTGGTCGGCTATGCTATATTGTCGCGCTAGTTAGTGAACGCACCGGCAAACAGGTGCAACTTAGACTAGGTATGCCAATGCACCAGGTGGCAGAATGAATGACTACTCAAAGTGGCTGCAAATAATTAGTTTCCAAACCTCAGGTGAAAACTTTAATATAAAATTAGAAAAGATTAGAGCTCAACATCAGTCGTTGGTTGTGGTTTTTATGAAGCTTAATAGTTCTCTTCTAAATCGGCGGTCGTTAGTCAGTATAATTTTTTTCTTTTAAAGAAATTTTTTTCTTTTAACCAAAAAGAACTTCCAATAGTCGAAACGCATCCTTATGTAATATATTACTTCTTAATATTTTATTTTTAGATGATAAATGCAGAAATTATGGAAATCGAGCATTTAGCTTAGGATTGAACGAAAGAAATTAATATATATTAATATATATATATATATATATATATATATATATATATATATATATATATATATATATATATATATATATATATATATATATATATATATATATATATATATATATATATATATATATATATATATATATTAATATATATATATATATATATATATATATATATATATATATATATATATATATATATATATATATATATATATATATATATATATATATATATATATATATATATATATTGCAAGAGGCGGACATAGCTTTGAGTTTCATGTCTGGTTGCCAATGTTTTCATTATTTTCAAAACATATCGTTATCAATCAACAATAAATATTTTTACTACTTGGTGCACATGATCTGTCTTTTTAATATGAAGAAGAAGGTAGCGAAAATGTCTCAACGAATATGCAAGATCCGGTTACCATGCCTCGTTTTGACTTCGATAAGATGTAGTGGCTCGGATGCCTGTTATTCTTGTAGCATGTTAGTGTGAATGAAGCACTGCATTCCAGCCTTTCGCGGGGAAGCTACCATGCAACACAATGGTGACTATCAATCTAATGTCGCTAAATGGGAAATTATATTATACACTTTGAATTCCATTGAGGCAAGTGCAAAATTGGAGGGGCTTCATTGGACCACCTGCCCGTATGACTGGTTAGAAACTTCGAGGCATTAACAAGTGGTATGGTGGAAACCGATGCGACAGTCTTAGAAAATTGTGGTAGACTTTGAAACATGTTTCTCGTTCCCCGTCAAAGCACGAAAAGGGAGCATAGAAAAGAAGTAGTAACTTTGATGTTGGAAAATCTTAAAGCTATTGTAGCAATCCAACATCCATCCATAGAGCTGGTTTTCAAGTCAATGAAGAGAAGGTTGCCTTAAGACTGCGAATGTGGAATTGAAGTAAAGCGAAAATAGAAAGATCAACAACTACCACGATATTAACCTGACTTGTTTTTGGTATCTGAAGTCTTGTTTTCTTGTATTTTGATTCCCATAGAGCTTAAGACACTTTCTGTGATCACCACCTATTCAGTCTTGATACTGAAATGTTCATAGTGTGGTTGGTTTTCAGTGTTGCGTTTATTTCGGGGTGATATCAAAATTCGATTAATTTCTGTACTTGCAAATTGACTTGACGATTGATTGTTCTGCATCATATTAATTAAACACAGAACAGAAATAAAAGATAGCCCAATAAAACGGAATTACAATTCATCCTGTGGAGCAACATAATATTTGTGCATTGTTTGAAAAATATCCTTTTATTATTATGTAATGTTTATACGACAATAATAATGTGAAAAAGGAACCGCGAAAGTGTCCGGTCCATCCACTCTTATATCTTGTCGAGCGAATTGTGCAAATAATACAAGTAATTGTGTTCTGAAAATAGTGCGTGGATTTTTCGAATTTATTAATTTTTGGGAAAGGTAATCAAATACATATTGGAAATACAATAAAATTTAACAAATTAACTTAAGAAGAACAATTAACTGGCGCTCCCATCGAACGTGGAATTGGCAAAAGCAACATGTTGCAACCTCGCGAACAACATCGAATACCGTTTTTTCTTGTATTACTTCGATTAACATTATGCATTACATTCATTTGCATAAAAACCGGACTTGCACAGCATTCAGGTATGTAAAAGTATTTGAAGGTTTCCACATAAAGAATTGTATAAATTATAAATATAGCGGTATCTAGTGATATTCACATGAGAGAATATATTCGCCCATTGAGATATAAAATAATTTTCATATTTCGCGCTCTTCTGTATCAAAACACTCTAGGCAAAAAGGTTTGGTCAGGCAACAATTTTTCTGGATTTATATGAAATAAAAACGCATGCTTCTGAAAAGTTACCGATGAATGATTCCCTTCTTAGCTATACAAAGTTCGATGCCATTGGAACTTTCAATCATTATTCTTTAATTCGTTCCCTGTATTTCAATAATTACTACAATTCAATTGAATTCTATTGGGCACGTACCCAATTAGGCACTGTTTGTCAATAACGGATACAAATATTACAACACTGTTTAAAGAACGTTTACGAAAAATTCACAGACCAATAGTGGGCTCTGTGTGAAGTATGTACAAATGCAAAATTAAACAAATTATGTTCTGCGGTTACTCGTAATATCATATTTAGTGTTTTTTTTCATAGGCAATTAGCATTTAGTTGCATCATTACGATAGCTTCTTTCTTCTAACATTAAAGTAGACATCAAACTATAACGTAGCCCTTGAATAGCGAAGAGTGGTCTTCTATACAATTAAGCTTATTACATAAACTGCCTGGAATGTACCGACTGTTAAAAGAACTACACTAACGCTATAATTGTTCTTGAAATATCAAAATTTAATCTTACAGCTGAATAAATTCTTGATCTGAGCTCAGCTTGTTAAAGACAAATATATTTCGTAAGAATATCTTATCCATGATAATTTGGGTATTATGGCTTTGCATCAAGTACAAAATAGAGCAATTTTTTCATAAACAATTCAGATTTAAAGATTGAAATGATTTGACTCATATCATCAGCATTTTTGTTCGGTCAATGTATTGAAGGATTCATTTTTTCGGTTGGAAACTTTATAAATATCTGTTAAAATTCTGAAATAATGTTTACAGATGTGTAAGAACTTTCGCCTATCAATTACGAATATATCTTTTCTTCTCAATATCAAGGTATTTATTTTGACTATTAAGTATGCAATACATTATCTGGACACAATTATCGCTAAAGCATCAGTATTAAGAGTTATTTGAATAGAGACCTACCTACTTCACTCCCATTAGGCATATCACTGTCGTTGGACTTATGATGTATAACTTATTACATACTAAAAAATTAAGACAATGTAAAATTAAATGCTTGCGTTCATTACTGCACTAAAAAAATTGTATCGTCAACGACGACGATGTTGCTCAACCTCGTCGCGGTGTTGGATACGGCAAACTTCGCAACGAAATGGATTCAACATCAATACGGGTTTGAGCGATATAGTTGAGCCAACTACATGAGCAGCTGGAGGCACTGAAGTTATATTTCCATATAAATGATGTCCAATAAATCAATCAAATGTGCCTATTTTTAAAATACTGAATGATTCAAAGACAATATTAATGCAATTTATTAATTATTTCCATACCAGTTAAAATTGCATTATTGTAATGATCGCTGGACTTCTGTTAATGAAAAGTTGCTACTCAGTGTATCATATTAGTATTGTAGGCAAGTGTTGACAGGGGATCTGAGAAAGAAGGAAAGGAATCAACTGGACATCTTCATGCACATATCAACAGCACGTGGTGTATTGCATGGTCTCCCATCTAAGTACTGATCAATACTTACACTGCTTGACTTCGATCATGAAACGTAAGCTGAATATATCTGTAAAGCTAAAACTTTTCTTAGGAGAACTGATCTACGTGTAGCGTAAAAATTCAAACGCGCTAATGTGCGTATTTAAAATCGCTCCAAACTATTCAAAAACATTTTAGTTACTTTCACGGTATCTCAGCTCATTCCAAAATGTTTGAGGATATGATTGAACAATTATTATGAAGTTCTCTCAACTTCACATAGGCTCAATAATTGTTCGTTCTGCAGCCGCAGGCTATTCATGTATTCAAAAAAAAAAGTGAAAGAAATAACTTCTCGATTATTTCTGCTTGCATAGTTATTTCTTTGAGCTAAGGGAAATTTAACTTTGTGCTAAAAAAATGCAAGATATTTGATAGAAGTAGTTGTCCAATTTATTTGATAGGAGTACTTATGTGCTTTATTTGATTCCATGACACTTTAGAATCGGTTCCGTACACAACTAGTTTTCAAATGATCAACGGAATTTGCTTCAACTTCTGCGAAATTGTTTGGATAATTTACTTACTTTGTTTCAACAATAAATCTGCAAATTCTCGATGAGGTTAAAACTACAATATTTCTTAATTTTTTCTGTGAGTCATAATTTCATTAGTAGATTAAAGATTTGGGCCCCATTTGGTGATGAAATCAGTTAAATTTATACAAGATAAAAAATAAGTAAACATTTCGCTAAATTTTTAGTGAACGGTTAACTGGTAAATTCAGTGATTCATGTTACTAGTCTCTGAACAGCTTCAAACTCGAGAATCAGTTTTCAGTTCAGTGCCTATGTTCTATCTTGATCAAGCATCAAAGTTAAATAGTATCCTCTGCGTATAGTACTAAAATATGGGACACGATAGTAATGATCTTCTGTGAAATACCCTTATCACGGTATCATAAGCGGACCCTAGTAAGCTTAAGTAAATGGGTTCCACGTTTTTTTTAAAAGCAACCTGTTTCATTAATTAAAATGGTGATCAGTCACTTATTATTAATTGCATACTTGGGACTTTTCAAATTAGTAAAAAAGAACTGAAAATTAGTTGTTTTTCAATAATTTACTTTTAGAGAACAAAGTGTTGTGAATTTACAATTTGTACATATTCCCTAAGGTAAGCCCAGGAAAATTTTATATTGAGGCAGTTTGAAGCTTATATTTAAAGCTGATTAATCTTCTTTTGGAAAGCTCTCGTCAATATCTTTAACTTGATACCCCACATGACTACCTTCAGTAAAAAAATTGTTTAAGGGTCCCCATCCCTGTATGGAACTTTCTAGGAGACACTACTTTACATCCACCTACCGAGTTTGATCTTTTTTGCATTTTTTCTGATAAAAAGTGCTGTGATAGACGGACGGACACACAGTGATTTAGGATCCCATATACGTAATCGACAATTAAAGTTCAACTTTTTCCAATAGTAGCAAAATTGTGATATATTTTTTTCTTCTATGAAACCAAGTTCTACGCTGCGAATGGCAACGGCCTCATAACGCAAATTAAAAATATACTCCTTCAAACGTCACAAAGTTCACATCTTTTAATAAAGCGATTTCAAAGTCAAAGAGTCTGCACATTTCCCATAGAAAGATTTGAAAATATAGTTGTTTTAAGCCTTTATAATGAAATTCCTAATTAGAAAGTATCATTTAGTGCGATTGAAGGTGTTTCAAATTCACCTTTTGCTTGTTCAAGGCCCTAACTCTAATTATATGCATATTTCTTATGATTCATTAAGGACGTCAATGAGGGATAGAATGTCGTCAAAATAGGGTTATTCTTCAGTAAGTTTTAAACAAAATGTAGGTTTACTTACCTGTTCGTGACTGCTCCTTAAGACTCTAAAGCCTATAAAACAATGCAAGGCATTGCTGAATAAAACCATTTCACAGTCTTGCGGACCACTAATGTGGTGTTATGTGACTTACTTTTCGTGTTTGCAGTTGTATATTTCATTATTTTTTTGCATGTTTAAGGTTTCTTTCAAATTGATATATTGTGGCCGCGTCGTCATAGTATTTTTTTTTCTAAATCCTAATCCAATTGAGAAGTATAGATGTAAGTTTAGCGAGCAACAACACAAGACAAGCATACAAAGTAGTGAAAAGCCTAAAACGTGGTTATCAGCCCAAAATTACGCTCTGTAGTAATGACATCGGCAATATCGTTGATGAAAGCAAGATTATGGAAAGATTTCGAGAACCTCCTTAATCCTCCGCACAGCTCAAGAACATCGGAGCCTATAGATGTCTGCGGAGAGCGTCCATTGGCTCCACCAACTCTGGATGAAGTTTGTTCCATCATCAAAACTCAAAAGAATAATATAGCGCCGGGCATCGATCAGACTCCAGTGGAGCTCATCAAATATGGTGGCAGTTGTGTTCATCAAGCTATTCACAACGTCATCCAGCACATTTGGCAATAAGAACATATACCCAAAGAGTGGAGCCAATCAATTATATTTCCTATCCACAAAAAAGGTGACAAGCTACAGTGCAAAAATTATAGAGGCATATCACTACTTTGTGCGGCATACAAAATATTTTCAAAGATCTTGTAAAATAAAATCGGATCATACGCCAACAGTACTATTGGGGAGTATCAAGGTGGTTTTAGAGCAGGTAGATCGACAATAGACCTATTGTTCACAGTCAAACAGGTACTTGAAAAATGCTGGGAGTTCAACATAGACGTACACCAAATTTTCGTTGATTTTAAGCAAGCATACGACAGTATTAATCGTAACGTACTGTACCAAAAAATGCTTTGCTTTGGGATTCCAGCCAAATTAGTCCATCTTATCAAAATGACAATAACGTCGACGACCTCCCAAGTCCGCATCAATAACCAACTCACCGATGCCTTTTACACAAATATCGCACTAAAACAGGGAGATGGGCTGGCCCCATTGCTATTCAATTTGGCTCTGGAGTACGTCATAAGGAAGCTACCTGTGGATACGCGAGGTACATTACTATTCAAGTCGAGCCAAGTACTAGCCTATGCGGACGACATAAACATTTAGTCACGGTCATTAACAACTGCTAAAGAAATTTTCCTGAAACTCGACAGCGAAACAAAACTAGTAGGGCTACAAATTAATGAAATAAAATAAAGCTTATGACGCAGTCGAGGAAAAATTCCTCAAAGACACAAAATATCACACTTGGCGAATACAGTATCGAAAATGTTAGCGAATTTGTGTTTTTAAGCGCCAAAATAATGAAAACAGGCAATGAAAGAGACGAAATACACCGAAGAATACAGCTCGCAAATAAAATATTTTATTCAGTATTGACGATCTTGAAGACCAGCTGCATACACAGGAAAACAAAGCTCCGAGTATACAAATCCGTGATAAGACCTGTGTTGTGCTATGGGTGTGAAAGATAAACCCTAACCCAAGCATCCGCAAATCTATTGAGCGCCTTTGCCGATGGGTCCTGAGGCGAATACCCTGAGCGAAGCTAGACGAGGACCAATGGCAAATTCGATACAACCATGAGCTGTATGAAATTCTTGATGAACCGGAGGTCTCAACGATTATAAGACTGTGGAAGCTACAACAAATTTATCTTATAAATAGTCATCTGTGTACTGAATTTTATTGAATTTAAGGGTACCCTTAAGATTTTATTCAAGAAAATATAAAATCGATAAATCATACTATTACTAACAAAGTTGAGTGAATTTCGACTTCTCACGTATTTGTTGTTGTACTCATCAAGGCCTACATTCATGATTTTTTCAGATTTTTCGGATGAAACGTATCCAATCGCGAGGGGGGGGGGCGGGGTCGCGAAAAGTGTGAATATTTCCCCTTCCCCTGCCCCCCTCGATACCGATAAGGCAATCTTTTGAAAATATCTCATTGAGATCTTTCCAATGATACCCTACTCGACTACCAATGGTGAAAATTTTTTTTTGAGTCGTCACCTCCCTATATGGGGAGACCCCCCTTAAACCCCTTTGAAAAATTTTTCCACCCTTGAACTTTCAAGAAGTCACCCTTCCATAAAGTTTCATTGCTGTAGGCTTTATAGTTTCGTAGAAAAAGTGCTGTGACAAACAGACGGACGGACGGACGGGCAGACGGACACAGGTCGTGATTGCAATAGGGTTTTGTATTTTAGTCCTAAAAATGAATGGCATTTAGCTCCTAGTTTAAGTTCAACGATGTTTATTCATGATTGCCACGATAAAAATTTGGTTTACCTTTATATTTTAGAAAGTTTTATACGGTATTGCCCGGTATACACCCGCTCGAATTATCGCTGTTTGAACTAAATTATGCTGAAGTCAAGGGAGGTTTACATAAGAAATCGAGGAATCAAAGAAAAAATTTAATGGAAGTAGTACACTTTTTAGCCAACTTCCAATGGAGTAAAAGGTTATCAGTTTAACCCGTATTTTTTTGCATTTTTAGAGTTTTGTAAAATCATTTTAATAAAACCTTAATAAAATCGCGTCCTGTCAGTCCGTCTGCCCGTCCGTCCGTGTGTCACACCACTTTTTCTCGCAAACTACATAAGCTAGAAACATAAGATTTTGTAGGTAGATGCAAAGTGACACCCTCTTAAAAGTTTCACCACAAAAAATATTTATAAGGTGTTTAAAGGGGGTCTCCCCATATAGGGGAGTGGCCCATGAAAAGAAGTTTCATCGCATGTAGGCATTATGGGTATCAAATGAAGATCTTGATGGGAGCTTTTCAAAACAGTTCTTACAAAGTTTGCTTGTTCAGGGGAAGGGGAAATGTACGAAAATTTTGTGCCCCCCCTCGTGAAAATCTGAAGAAAGTCACAGAGGTGAGACTTTAGGAGTAAAGGGTAAAAAAACCTCAGAAGCCGAAATTCGATTAACTTTGTTAATAATTGTACATTTTCTAAATTTTACATTTATGCCTATAAAATCAAAATGGGACCCTTAAATTTCCCAATAGCTACAATTCAAGTTTTTTGTAAGCAATAGTATATATGCACAATAACTGAAAAATAAACAGCTGAGTTGCAGCAGATTGAATATTTAACAATTTCAACAACATTAGCACGTGAAATATGGAGAAACACGTTTTCAGCGGTCCTAGACACTACAAATATGTAGGAATTGATAAAAATTTTAGAAATGGTTCATAATATTGATGTGATATCGTGACTAACTAAGCGACGGGGTCAAAAAGTTGACTTGTATTTAGAAACATAATAACCATAATAATTTTTTTATATCAATTTATGGAATCTGTATAATAGTCAAGTTTTGATATGCAGAATATATTGTTTGGTTTACCAATTGTTTGACAAAACCCTTCTGGTAGGAGCACTCTCCGGCTACTTCAACTTGTTTATGCATGTTTACGCATAACTTTTAAACGGGGATAGATAGAAGAGCCCTGTTCTCGGCAAATGATACGACATACTTTTTTAGGGTTTTGTAAAATAATTTTACAAAGCCCTTCTAAAATCGCGTCCTGTCTGTCCGTCTGTCTGTCCGTCCGTCCGTCCGTGTGTCACAGCAGTTTTTCTCGGAAACTACTTTAGCTAGAAACATGAAATTTTGTATGTAGGTGTAAAGTGGTGTTCTCTTCAAAGTTCAAATATAAAAAAAAATATATCAGGTATTTAAGGGGGGTCTCCCCATATAGGGGAGTGACCCCCCGAAAAAAATTTCATTGAAGGTGGCCGATTGGAAATCAAATGAAAGGTCTTGATGAGAACTTTTCAAAACAGGTCTTAGTTTGGCAAAGTTTGCTTCGAGGGGCGCACAGGGAGGGGAAATACACGAAAAATTTGTGTCCCCCCCTCGCGATTGGACACCTGTGATCCGAAAAATCTGAAAAAAAATCAAGAATGTAGGTCTTGATGAGTACAACAACAACAAATACGTTAGAAGTTGCAATTCACTCAACTTTGTTAGTAATAGTATGATTTATCGATTTTATGTTTTCTTGAATAAAATCTTAACGGTGCCCTGAAATTCAATGAAGCTCTGTACACAGATGACTATTTATAAGATTGATCTATTCTGAAAGTTTCGTAAAGATTGAATCATATTTAGCGAAGTTATAGCGGTTTGAATTTTCCTGTACTACTATGGAACAATATGCGCTGCATTTATTACTATGGCAACATACCTGTATGGGTATGGAACAGCAGGCGCTTTTTACCGACTCAGAGACCACAGTTTTGCTAGAATTTGCATGAAAATTTCAGGAATGATAGGTGTCATGAATATCTTTGAGAATCGGTTCAGCTAGTGGTATCAGTAATCGTAAAACAAAATAGTGGCTGTTTTAAATGCGAAGATTGAATAATTTTGAGTTATTTTTTCCCAACTTCAACGTTTAAGGTGCATGCTTTGAACACTTGATTCAATTTAATGAATGACTGAAGATGAGTACCTACAATTAATACTCATAAGCGAAACAAGGCAAGGAAGCGGGAGAGAGATCCTTGCAAAAGGGCTTTGTAACCATTCTAGGATTCGAAAAAATTGGCCATTAATCGATGATAACAGTACATGAAAGTGGCCCCTGAAAATAAAAATTCATCAAACGTAGCCGATATGAGTATGAAATGAAAGTTTACATGGGAGCATTTCAAAACAGTTCTTAAACTGTCAGTTTTTGCTTCAGTGGGGGCACAGGGGGGAAATACATGAAAAATGTGTTTCCTCCCTCGCGAATGAATATCTGAAATAATTATCAAGGCAGATATTTATCAGTATAACAATAACAAAAACCTCAGAAGTCGAAATTCGTTCAACTTTGTTAATAATAGTACGATCTTCGAATTTCATATTTGCTCCAATAAAATCGTCTTTGACATGTTTCTTGATTTTATTCGATCTGGTGACTGCATTTTGTAAATTGAATACAAAACCCTTCTGACATGAGCGTAGGTCTGTTTACCCAACTTGTTTAAATTCCACTTTAAGGCGCAGCCCCCAGTGAAACTGAAAATTTGGGTAAACTTTACAGCCGGCCACCTCAGAAACGTTACGAATATTTGCAAAAATTTTTTAGCAAAAACTAGGAATGAACCTTTGGCTATCGAATCAACTCATTACATTTTGCAAAAAGTTTGTTGCAAAAGTTATTAAATTCAAACAAAATAGCATGTTTTCGTTAAAAAATATAGTAGATCTCGGAAACTACTTAACGTACCGAGTTGATTTTAGCTATGGTTGTTAGATATAAATTATTTGCAGTGAATTCACTCATTACAAATTTAAAAAAGGTTTTTTGCAAAAATTCCCTAGAACAAAATGTGGAAATTTGAGACAAATCAATGTGCATGCATGATATTTGTTCAGTGTGTGCAAATTACACATTTTGTTCTAGAAATTTTTTTTTTAAAAAACTTTTTTAAATTTTTGATGAGTTAACTCACTGCAAATAATTTAGATCTAACAACCATAGCTTAAATCACCTCGGTACGTTAAGTGATTTCCGAGATCTACTACATTTTTTAACGAAAACATGCTACTTTGTTTGAATTTAATAACTTTTGCAACAAATTTTTTGCAAAATGTAATGAGTTGATTCGATAGCCAAAGGTTCATTCCGACTTTTTGCTAAAAAATTTTTGCAAATATTCGTAACATTTCTGAGGTGGACGGCTGTAAAGTTTACCCAAATTTTCAGTTTCACTGGGGGCTGCGCCTTAAAGGAAATGAAAATCAAATAGCGGCAAAGAACCTCTACTGTTGAAAGTTAAAATTGTAAAATTGTAATTGCAATCCTTGCAAGGACTCTGTAGATATTAACAGTTGAATATGGTAAATTGATGTCAAGAAATTAATTCTAATGAACTTTTGTACGAAACGCATTAATTACTTAGCGACTCTTCAAAGATTTTATGGAGGATCGATAATTTTTTGATCATCCCTAATTTTCGCAAAAACTCTACATTCAAGTCAATCATTCCTATCGGAAATAACCAATAAATAAATTCTAAATGTATAATAAAGCTACAATTCAAGATGATTTCGAGCAATATTGTTGCGGGTAATTTCATGATTGTTTTTCTCTTCCGCATTCGTAACAGCAACACTTTGCTTTGCTTATTTTTTAACCTTCACTAGCTTTCCATGGTCAATCCGTGAATGTTTCTGAGAAAAAATTTTGAGTATCTATAATTTCAGTGAATATGTACTGATATCCATAAACTTATAATCATGTAAATATTATTATTATCATTATAGTCTTCATTAATAATCTTTCATTTGTTTACAAAAAAACGGGTGCTTATGATTAGAGTTCTGAATTTTTAAGATTAAATTTTGTTTGTATACTACAAATGAGTGTTAGTTCTAACATGGCATTAAATATTTAAGAGGAAAATTCTAACAAAATCTTTACTTATCTTAAAGTTACTTTATACTAGTTACTGCATGTTAAAATTACCTATAAGCTACCTTACGTCTAATTAAAACCATTTTATCAAAAAAGTTGAACGAGATGCATTTCCGCAGATAAGTATTCCCTATATGCTCAATGCGGTACCCATTCGAGTTTTTTCTGTATTTTTCGCCTCAAAAATAACAAAAATTTAAAAATGCAACATATTTTTTATTGTTTATGCATTAACGCATACCATTTTGAGGTGTCATTTGTCTGCGTTAGAAAATAAATTATTATCAGAGCATCTCATTCCTTTACCATAACCGTACTGTAGATGGTGGTATCACTATATGTTGACGGTATAGTAAACCTGTAAAGGTTGAAGAGCAAAACACCCAATCTACAATCAGTATATTGATACCAGGCTAGATTATTAGGTTGACAGAGGAGGTGTTTAGTGGGTAGTTCAGATGCCTTACGTGTTTGGAAATTCCATACTCTTCGATATAAATAGCCTTCACCTGACTACGTTTAAATTTCCATGAAAAGTAGACACTGTTATTGAGATGTTTGGTGATTCTTCTACTAGACATCATGATTCCGATCCGAGGCTTTTACAAAGTGCATCTAGTAAGAACTGGAAGGGCTTAGAACTGCAAGTTTTTATCAGAAACAGACATACGAGTAAGCGGATTCATGGAATCAATTTACCCAGAATGATTGATATAGAAAATCCTTTCAAGATGAAATTCTATTACTAATATAGCCAATCACATTGTTCTAAAAACGAGTTTGTCTTTATTTTAAAGTTTTTCATAGAATAAATATAGCCAAAATATTTCAATTGCATGCCAGCACCACCACAAAAGGCACTTAGTTACAGAAATGCTTTCAGAGTACAATAAACGCGACAGTAATTTTGAAGCAACCGAAAATTACTGAACAACGGTTAACACAGTATCAACGTCTACTAAATGGACGTAAACGAAAAAAAACATTTAAAAAAGAAAAGAAACCCGACTTCAAGGTGCCCTTAAAAGGATGAAATAAATTTCATGTAATCGGTGTCATATCTGTTTTTCCCTGTTTTTTTAGTTATGGTGCAAATGTTAGAAACTTTTATGTTGAAACGGGGAAATCGGTTTGAAGCCGCTTCCATAACATTTATTCCATATTTTTTAGCGCACTTCGAACTCGGTCTTCTTTTTTTCTAAAAGTTAGTTTTTTGTTTCACCCTTTCTAGTGGGAAATGTTTTCATTTAAAATCTATTAAAATTCAGTTTTTTGACTACATTATGCCATCTATATTAAAATTTTATGTTTTGACTGCAATGCAAGATTTACTACTTCTAAAATTTGCTGGGTCCTTTGGATTTTAATCCTGTTCTAATACTTGGTTTTAGGCTTTGTAAAAATCCAATAAAAATTATGCTTCCGAATTGCGAACTTCGCAACGCCGCCATTTCGGTATTGTGAGCTAACCTTGAAGCTTTCTTTTTGTTCTCTAGTCATTTATAGCCTCTACTACATTACCAAGTTTCATCAATATTGATTCAAAATTTTGCACGTTTTTCGACGTTTGAGTGGCCGCCATTTTGTTTCAGATTGTTTGAGTTTAAATTTTTTATTGTGAGCTTCAATACACACACATTCGTATCTTATCGAGCTGATATTTTCAGCGGCTTTTGGAATTCTTTGGCGCAGCTCTGGTTAATTTTCAGTAAATCAAGCACTCTAAGCTTAAATTGATTGGGACTCAAGATCTGGGGTTGTGCTGAAAGCATTGAAAAAAAAAAAATAGAATCATAAAAGCCAAAGCTGCGAAACAAATTTTTTCTGCAGTCCTTTTTTGACAGAAAATAGCAAAGGGTCGTAAATAACTGATAATTTGTTGGCAAAATAGAAACAAATTTCTTATGCAGATTCTCTTTGGTAAGAAATATTAAAGGGTCCGAATTGATGACAATTTTAAAAGCATAATAGAATATAGCTTCCCAGGTATCTACATATTTTCTTATTTCATTCCCCATTTGGTTGGGTAACCATTTGAACTATCTAAGAAAAGATGAACAAGATTTGATTTTTCTTATGTTCTTAACCAGTTTGCCGAAACCAATAGTTAATGAATCAAATGAAAAAAAAAAACCAATCAAAATGAGAACCAATTGATTTTTGAGTAATGACTCTAAAAAACTAGCCAAGTTTGGTTGCTAAAGCGCATGCATCACGGACACAGTTATTGTATGAAAGAAATAAATTTTCCCATGTGAACTACCTGCAGCTGATCGTTACATACTTATTGTTGGTTATTAAAGAAGCAAGACGATTTATCTGAACTGTGAGCGCTTCTCGTATGTGTATGAGGACAGTATAGAAATGTATCCAATTCCACATGCAGTTTCATTTTTCCGTTCATTGTTGTCAGTGCTTAAGACATTGACCTATACTTCTTTTCAAAGTGAAAAAGCAATGTTCATGTCCGATTGCTCACATACTTACAGATTGACTATAGTTTGCTGCGATGCTTTCGCAAGAATGATAGGGGAATTGTAGTCTTTCATTATGAGAATTTTTAATATAGACCACAACGTTCACTGTTGTATGTAATTATTTTTCTAATTTTGTTTAGTGAATATATCGTCACTTTCTGTCGACACTTCTCCGATTATGTAAGCCTTTGTGAATTTTCTGTTAACAATGAAAACTCTTAAACCACGTTGAGAAATGTCGAAAAATACCGAGAGCATGCTTGAAATAATTAATTATTTTGCCATTGAATCTGAATCAACTTTACGTTTATTACTATGGCTAAGAAGGTTTTGTACTTATTTTTAGAGTCATTGTATGCAAAGCACTGATAAAAATATCTATGATAATTGATCGCATAACATTCCAGATTGAGTCTAGTTTTAAAGTTTGATAGGAAATCTTACGCACAAATCTCTTCAAAAAACGCTTATCGACCTAAGAATTAGTAAACCCTTCTGAAAAATTAATCTTACCAGTATGAAAAATTAATGTTAACTTGTCTTCAAAAGAAACTCCAATCTACTTTAGAAACAAGTGCAGGAAACTGAAAATTATTTCTTGGGGTCTTTCTTTTTTGAGCGAGCATGCGCGTTTCGACTGATTCGCGTGATCTTGAGTGTCTCTAAAAACTAATTGAATACTTAACATAATTATTTACACTCACGTGGCGTAGAGTACAGAACACAAATAATTTTAGGAATACTGGAAATTTGGTAAATTAAATTTCATTGCCCTAATAACATTAATTGGCAAAAAACCATATGCCTGATTAAAATGAATTATACGTGCTACATTTTTTGAATTTCTCCATCGAAGATAAAATTTCCTAAAGTCCATTCATAAAAAGAACCGTATACCTTCCCTGTTGGAAAATTATTCTTGCCTGTTCATTCCTATCCTTTGAACACATTACAGCTATCAGACCGTCTTGCACTGCCACCTTGTCCTTTATAAAAACGACCAAGAAAAACGTTGTGGAGAGATGATCGCAAACCGCATAGTGGACAAGTGGTACTTTTGATGAAAATATTGTACTTTGTAGCTTTACACAACGCATAGATAAATTTAGTACAAATCACTTTGAGTAAGGCTGAGTGACCTTTCTGTTGCCTTTTTGCATAAGCATTGTGCGTGGATTTCTTTTGAAACTCGTCGAAATTTGAAGGTGCGCTGGGTTCCAGGGATGATAATTAATAAAGCGCTATCGATAAAATCGAAAGTTTGTGTACTCGTATGTGAAGTCATTTTCTTATCCAATATACCAATATCTATGTACAGAAAATATTTTTATTTTAATATGTTCAATTCAACGCACGATGCTTTTACATTGCACTTTTATTCAGTCTGAAGGCGATGTTTGTAAGATATAAAGATCCAATCTACTTTTCGTCAACATTTTATGGTTACTTTTGCATTTCATCTGTATACTACATTTGACTGGCTCAAGGCAAAGTGAATTGTAGACAAGGTGATGCGAAAGACATGAGTATTTAAGTGTAAATTTTATCAAGTGGCGGCCGTATTTGGTGACTCGGTCTAAGCTACTCAATATCACATTAAAACGGTTATGATAATATAGTATCAAATCCAAAAGACATTCACT
Source organism: Odontomyia ornata (assembly GCA_963969285.1). NCBI lineage: Eukaryota > Metazoa > Arthropoda > Insecta > Diptera > Stratiomyidae > Odontomyia > Odontomyia ornata. Next base: position 1,736,702 of record OZ017743.1, read on the forward strand.
CGCGGTTTATCAAAATGAAGCATTGTATTTATGAGGAAAATTTTTGAGGATTATGAATATGATGACTTTCTAAATCTGACCTAACATGATTCGATAACAGACAGTCACTTTCTTTGCGTTATCGTCAAGGTGTAAGAAAATTATATGACTATAGGATCATTTGTCAGTCAAAATCGGACGGTTATTTAATTTTTTTCTCCCAGTATCACACTTTCACAAGGCTGTGTCTATAAAATAAGCCAAAAAATATATATAAGACATTATAGAAAATATTAAAATTGGATATAAAATTTATGCAGAAGTTGAGAGACCATAATTCATGAATAATCGCTGTTTTTCGCTTATGCCGAAAATAAATTAATGAAAACATGATTTCATTTTTATTTCCTTCCAAATACTTGTATGGTTAAGCAAGTATTTTGACCTTTTCAAACAGAATTAAGTGGTATTTGAGCGATTAATACTACTTTTTAAGCTCAAGTGCGATGTATTTTATTCTCCCACCAGTATTCACTATTAAAACATGTTTTGATTACTTGATTTACATGCTAATAAAAGAAAGAAAAGTGTAATAAAAAAGGTATCGATTATACTTCATTTGTGCCATGCAACAAGCTGTTACATGCTTTTGAAAAGGTAAACTAACGTTTCATTTTGATTATTTAACAATTCGTCAATATTTAAATCAATACTATCATGCAGCGCACAGCCATAAGTTAGGAAGAAGCAGGTGTTATAAAAAATAAGCCGTGGCACATCTATTACAGGAACTTGTCAGTGATATTAGTCGAACCATCGAGTTTCAATAATCAGCAGCGAGCGTTTCAATCATGAGTAGCGAGCGTTTCATTCCTATAGCTACCTTAGTCGCAACAATTACATATATGTAGCTGCTAATTTGTGAAAGTAAAAAACCAATGATGGATAATCTAACCAGCCAAAAAGCGGTTAGGGTCCAGAGTTACAGAGCAGTCGCTGGATGATAGTATGTGGTGAAGACTTGACTGAAAATCAACTTTCATAATTATTTAATCATTTTGATAACACATGACCAAATCTGGGGACTGGAAAGTGATGTCACATTGAGGAATGGATTTTTTGAAATAAAATCAATGCAATGCAAAGCTTGAGTTTTGCTGTTAAATGCATTCTGCTTTTGCATCCATATCACAAATTACGTAAATTAAACTTTGGTATATTTCTGTAAAGTCACCTTTTCGCTTTTCCGATTGCTCCGTTTGGACAAAAATCAACATGGCACAATTAAGCATAAAACAATAAAACGTGTTCACGTTTCGCAGTTAATGCGTTTTATTGTACTAATTAACGCTTGAAAAATCGTTAAATGTATCAAATATATGGAATGTTATATCATATCAAATTGACTGTGTATTATATTGGTGTGCTGATAGTAATTCAAGTAGGTTAAATGATCTTTTGAATAGAATACCGGGTTTTAATTTTTTCGGGCGGAATTTGGTTGTCCATTTTGCTAATAGTATTAACTACTTTTGGGTTCCTCACAGCTTGTGGAAACTTTTTCGCAATATATGTACGTTTAAATTTCCATTCGTAATGAATTGATGTAGATATATGTAAAGTAAGTAATGAAAAATATAGGAGTATGCTCTTTATACAAGAGTTTTATATCCGACATTTGAAGTGTAGAGTCGTAGCTCTCTTTGATACAATATCATTCATTGGAAATATTCTTAAAGATAAAGACCGTAGCAATGCTGTTGGCTGTTGGAAGCTCAAATCGGTACATAGCCACGTATTATTCTTGTAACACAAGATAATTTAAGAGATTGCAACTTCGTCAAATATCATTAGATTATTTTGAAACTTATGAATATAATGCTGCAACAAACTGCCTGAATGTTGAAGTTCCTTATGTTTAAAGATATAACAAGCATATTATTGGTGAACATATTAAATTTAAAAATCATTCTATTATTCATAAATTTGGTTGAATTTTGGCTCTTAAGGCTTTCGTTAGCCTGATACAACACATCACAATATAATTCTTTGTTTTCAGATTTTTAGACCTAAGGGTGTCCCATCCACGAGAAGGGAGACCCAAACTTTTCGTGTTCTTTCTCATCTCCCACGAGATTTTCGATGATAAAGTTTTAGGACTAGATATAATGTCACCATGACCTTTCATTCAGCTTTTACACTGCTCAGTTTTACTCGAAGAAAAAATTTAAAAGGCTCTAGCTTATATGGAACAGCCCAGCCCTCTTCAAAATTAATTGAAATTTTCGTCTAAAAAATGTTCATTAGATCACTATTTCTAACATATTCACTATGCTCGATAACTGTAGCTTATGTAGATTTTGAGGAAAACAGATACGTATTTGAATAAATGAAGTACATGTTTATATGTTCCCCCACCACTTGAACATCTGGTGGGTAATGCAGAGTTTTCCGCTCTTCCTTTTTAGAACGTTCTAGGGTGCGCATCATTTTTTTTGCTGCACCCGAACTCCGCAGGAAGCTCAGCCTGGAAGAAACGGTCCGTTAATTTCTGTTTTTCATCCGTCTTTGCTGCCATTGTATTCATCATCATATTTGCTATCGTTTTTTTTTAGATTTTTTTCATCTGTTTTTAGGGTTTTTTTTTTGTTGAAATTGCTCGAGTTTGATTTTGTCCCCCCTCGGAACCGCTATCTCCATTCGTGTGTGTAGTTGCTTTTTTGGTCAGCATTCAAGGGTCGGCACAAGCTCTTATGGGGGCACGTACTCAGAGACAGACCCGCGCTAATCGGGAGTCTGTCTCAACCGAACCTATACCGCCAACCCAATGGTTCGAGCGTAGGTTTTGCCGAGATGAAGATGGTACGATAGTTGAATGGGAGCCGTTCACGCACGAGTTTTATCTCGGCGGTACCGTGCGAAGCAATTAGGTCCAACCCATCATATCCGCCAGTCTAAAGCATCAATTCTAGTTCATTGTTCAAAGCGAAGTCCAGATTCAGTCGGTGTTGTTACCTGTCATCCCAGAAGGACCCTCACGGTGACCTCCGTATCCTCGGGCCCGTGAAGGCGGCGCTCCCCAAAGAATTGCCCTGCGGTCTTGGATTATAACCTAAACTGAACCCAATGGGAAAGTTAAAGAAATGTTAGTTCGACAGTCAAAATGGATAGTTCAGCCACCGTCGGACTCCAAAATTGATATACGCATACAACTGGAGGCTATGGATTTGTGAGGAGTCAAGGCCTGAGAAAGTACTTCCTTATACATTTGGTGCGATGAGCTTACATTCAGGTGGATTGGTACATCGATTCGAATGAGAAAACAAATTTATTGACTACAACTCAATTATGAAGCCACCTTTCTATCTTCAAGATATTGACTGCTGCTTTCGACAGAGTCAACACTAGTTTTTCGGATTTTGTGGTTTCATAAGCCAATCAGCTTGCTTTAGTTCAACAGAACCAGATTTCAAGGCTCTTTTGAATGAAAAATTTACTCATTGAAACATACATTTGCCATCCTTTATTTAATCGACATATTGGTACATAATGGACAATTAACCAATGCTCATTTAATTATCGTTCCATCAAAGCTCAAATATCCTCAGTAAAGAAGTAACAAAACAATCAAAAAGATGCGAATAATATCAGGCAAAAAGTTTTCTGCTATCAAACATAATATCTACACTGAAACAAGAATTATGTTGATTCAGCTTAATGGCATGATCAAGTGACTAGTAGTTGTCACGATTTCATTTAATTTGAATCAAATTTCCACTTACAATCAACTTGATTTACTTATTTCAGAGAAATGTGATGCGCTTTTGTGATGAAGCGATGTATGTGTTTTCATTCAATATCACTATAATTCGTTAAAAAATATGAGTTGTTCGCTGGAAAAAAGTATAGCGTTACATCAAAGAAAAATTGATTAGAGCCGATTTTGTTGAGGGTAATACATTTGACAGTCTGAAGCAAACTTCATTTTATCTTCGGAAATTTTTAAGCGATGTGATTCACATAATAATCTTGTTGCTATGTATATAACAAGTTGAGTAGGCAGGAGAGCGCTCCTGTGTGAAAATCGTAGTGATTAAAATAAATTTCCAGCTGACATGTATCGATTGGAAGGTAGTGGTCAATTCGATCGGTGACAAAAGGCACCTTTTTTGTAACAGCCTTCAGCACTCTGCACTTAATACTCCTGATATTTCTAAAACTATTTCATACAATAATTCAATACATGACTTTTCGGAATACTGATAGTGAAAACATTAATAAAAATACTTGTGCAGCTGATTGGACTCATACTCTTTCGAAGTTAGGCCGAGAAGAGGTGTAATCTTGTTTTTATCAGATAACTCTTGACGCTTTTATTAAGCATGTCCCTAAAACCAAGATAAAAGATAAACTTTCTGAACTTTGGCTAAATAGCAATTTTAGATATTTACTAAAATCAAAGGAACAAATTTTACAGAAAGATTAAGTAAATATATCAGTAATGATATTAGAACAAAATACAACAAATTTTCAAATGATTCAAATCAAAATCACAAGAAAAGTATGAAGTAGTCAATGTAATGTACTGGTTAGAGCACTCCCTGTGTAAGCCCAGTGACAACGAGATTTGCTTCAACTGATTTTGTAAATATCATGCGTAAGACCCAAGGCTTCTCTTCGTCTATGATTTTTAAGGGTTCAATTTCTTCCTCCATAGAGCAACCCTATGAATTTTTTGCAAGTTATTCTCAAGAGGCTGGTTGTTACCCTGAGAACCTGATAAATTTCGTTTCTAAAATGGCTCCTATGACCTTATTGATGAAGTTTCCCTTTATCAGGAAGAAATTTCTTACACAACTGTGGGTTTGGAGTCAAATAAGGAACGTGGTCCCGATCTTACTCCAACTAGTTTTCTGATCCAGTGCAAGGAGCACCTTTTCATCATTTTCAACAAACCACTTTCTAGTGGCATCTTCCCCTCTTCTTGGAAATCTTCCCATAAGAAGAACGAGAAACAGTGTATTCAAGATTACAAAGGTATTACTATATTATCAGCTATTCCAAAGCTTTAAAAAATCGTTTGCAACAAGTTCTCCCCTATTATAGAACCGCGGGTTGATAAAGAGTAACATCTGTTTCAAAAAATAGATCCACTACCACCAATCTTCTGATTATGATATGAAGTATTCTGTGTGAGATGGAAAAGGGTCACTAGATTGATGCTATACTCGTATATACAGATTTCAGCAAAGCGTTTGATCGTTTAAATCATGAAACATTCATAAATGAACTCCGTAAATTTGGAATCACCGGCCGTTTACTCAATTGGATCCATTCCTACCTTCAAGATCGTACTCAGGTTGTCATATTTCAAGAACGCATATCTTAACAAATTGATGTCTTCTCTGGGTCCCTTAAAGAAGTCATCTTGGACCTTTTCTGTTTAATATTTTCATATCTGATCTCTTAGCAGTATTACATGATGTACCTTATCTTTTTTATGCAGATGATCTTTAAGTTTATCACGTCATATCATCTCTATCGGATATGATGCTTCTACAGTCCAAGCACAATAATCTCTTTGAATGGTGCAGCAACCAATTCTCTCTAAACTTCTTTTATTTGACTATCACATCAACAACACAACACTTAGTAGAGTAAATAGCAAATTGGATCTTGGTGCCATCCTGGAACAAAAGCTTCGTTTTAAGCTTCAGTATTATGGGAGTTAGTTCGAATTCAGTTGGTGACAACGAGATTAGTTTCGAGCGATTCTTCAGACGGACTATAAGCCCGTTTAGTTATGATCCGCACTGGTCAAAATCAGAACGTATCGCAGCTCGGTGGACGGACAGACAACTAAAGCATGGTACTGACCATACCGCCTTCCCAAGTGCCGAAACATTCCATCAAGATAATGAGATACTGTAACTATCTCTAATCGAAGGTCCGAAAGGGACTGTTGTGCTAAAGCAAAAAAATGATGGTAGTTATATCCAGGTCTAATAAGATGTTAGGATGCATCAAACGAAGAGCTAAGGAATTTAAGAATATTGTGGCTACTAAATCAATGTACATCTCATTAGTTCAGCCTTTTCTTGAATATGTCAGCCTAATCTGGAGCCCTGTTTTTGATACCGACGTTGATAGGTTCGAATCGGTCGAGGAGCAGTTTCTTCTTTAAGCACTGAGGTCCCATTACAACTTTAGGAATTTGCATCACCTACCATCATATAAATATCAGCTTCAATTACTAAATACGATATCATTAGATTCTAGGAGTGTGATAATGTCTACATATCTAGCATTCGATGTCCTGAGAAGCAATATTTAAGTTCAACATAAATAAAATAAAATTACTTTGTAGTTTGGTACTTTTTGCTTCCTCCTGGACCCTCTTATGGACGAACTTTTGTTAAGATCTTTCATTTGATGCTCGGCTTTTGAGAGATTGCCACTTCTGACCTTCCTACAATGTTTGAACTTTATACCTTTTATAGTTTTTGAGATAAATTGCAGTAACGCACGGACCGGGCGTGAAACTAGTAGACCTTTGCAAACTTCGTTTTATGATAACAAACTTCTGCGTATTGGAATACGTGGTTGGAATAATTCAACGCATTTTCAATGTAGGCAACCCATCCCTTTTTCAGTGTAAATAATTAACGGTAAGCGTGTTTTCAAATAGCGCGTGTAGATTTATTTTGGGTAGTTTTTATCACAAAACTTTTGCCCTTAAAAACCAATAAATACACCTACAATTAATATTTTAATGTTTATAATTTAATGTGTCAATAGATTATTGGCGTGAATAATACATAAAAATCACTCAAGGTCGTATCTGTAGAAAAAATGTTACAAGCAGTGAAGAATCTGTGGATGGATCTGAATTCAGACTGAGCTTACCACGAAAGCAATCAATAGTATGATATCCGTCTGCAAGACAAACTATCGGGAGCAGAGCTGTTGGTTAAAAACTATGCGAGTAAGCACTGACCCGGAAAGATAAGCACAATACGCGCCTTTATTAACAGGCTATCATGAACACATATAACTATAAAATCAAAACACATTTCAAGATTAATATTCTGTGTAAGCTGGCGTAGTGATGTTTTCCAATGATATATCAGTCTATAACTTGTTGATGCCATATAAGTATAAACAGTCCGGGTAGCATAGCTCTGCATAGGTACTGATGCGCTCAAAGCGGAATTGAGAAAAGAGAATTGTACTTGTTGCATGCCTAACCTTGATATTTTTGTAGTTCTACTCCTCAGAACAACTACATTAATGTCCAGTTTACTAAACGTAAAGAGTTTTTGTAAGAATTCAAGTGATCATTCGGCAAGTTATGATAATCACCAGTTCACCTCCAATGAAGACAAGAATCTTTCATTGCATCAGAATGCAACGAAAGAATTTTAAGATGAAAATAGGAGTACAGGTGTTTCAATCTACAATTAGTCAATTAAAAATATTTAACTTTTCTACATGTTCTTTGACGCTCATTTAACTATTCTTCATTGCTATCATTCTTTGGAAGTTATATATTTCCTATAAATTTCGCCCCAGTTACAAAGCGTGAATTTTTTTTACCAAAAAATCTAACGGGAACTATAAAAAAGTTTCAATCGTATGAATAAAAATACCTAGAATTTTTACTTAAACGCAACTTGTAGTAAAGATCTTTTAGATGAACATGTAATTGTCTATGCTTCTAAATTATTACGAATCAGATGTTATTTTCGTATTTGTAATAAAATAAAATAACAAAGAATTTCATTCATTTTTGCTGAGTTATAATTGAATTACACAAACATCGTAGACAAAAAATATTACATACATATATTGACCGTATCGTAACCTGTTTTCATAAATTAACAAATTAGTAATACATTCAAGTTAAATACATACAATTAAATTTGGTATGATAAATGCTCCTTGACGATATCTGAAACAATTGGTGATATTTAATGAAATTCGTAATCCATTAAAATAGATTCCAAAATATGTTTGCCACGAGATGTTGCCTCGAGCTGTTGAAATTCCAAAAATCCACATTTCGTACCGGTTTCCGTGGTCATTTAAAAGTATAAATTTTAAATTTGAGTCTGAAACCTGATTGGACTACAAAAGCACAGTTGAAATCTGCTTTTGGGTGAAAACGTTAATTGGGACTTGAAATTATAAAATGCCATCAATATGAGGCATACAGAGTTTAAATGGTAAATATTTGAAATAAGTTGGGAAATTGATTTTGGGGACATGTACATACGTGACTAATGCACTCAGAAAATTAGTTCCATTCAATTGTCAACTTTGAAACCGAAGTCTGTGTCTGAAAACATAAACCTAGAAAAAAATCAATGCTAAAGTTTCCAAGACATGTGTTAAAACTTTCACATTTGGTGCCCGCAGGGCCTACGTTGTTGCAGCCAATAAAGAGAGCCTAGCCCAAATGCATGCCTACCTGTATGCAAACACACCTACCTATATCCAAACATACTTCCATACAAATATCTGTTGTTGATCAACTCCCCATCACGTTGCGGACTTCGTACATTCGCTGAATCAATGATTCAAATGTGGCTTCAATTTCACTCAAGTACGATCGCCAAAGATATCGCCATTCATGGCTTTCTTGATTTCAAATAATGCTAAAGTTTTCCCTAGCGATACTCTTGCTTAGACACACACTAACCGGGCACTATTTGAATTTCGCACAAACGTACAAACACGATTGCACATTTTTAATGCTTTTGTTGGCTAATCATTACTATTGTAGAGTACGTCCATTTTCTTCAATATTTGTATGTCTCAAGCCATTCTTATGCATTACTTAAGATTTTCTAACCAATTGGCATTGGACCACCAGCGACATTCGTGTGGAATTTTGTCTCAACTTAAAAAGATTTCAGAGGCGAAAGCTTTGCGTTTTCTTCCCCATGTGCATTATGACTAAATGCAAATATTACTCTAGATACACTTCAGCGCCATTGATTTAGAAGACCGAAAATTTCCAAGGTGAAATAAGAAAATAAAATCTTTTTTTTTCATTTTGAAATTAAATAAGGTGTGAAAGTTTTGACTCTTTCCCTTGTTTACACAATAAAAACTTTGAACTTTACCGAGCATCTTTTGAAAATAAACTTTTCCATTGAGGGGCACACCCGCCTCTTTCAATAATTTCATTAGTTTATTTAATTCAGTTGGAGGTTTGATGATCAGCACATCTTTTTGGATTGTATAATAAAAGGAAACAATTTGAGTAGGCAGGAATATGCTTCCACGAGAAGAGCTTTGTGACCAACCTACGGAATGAGATATTCTTAAACAGAATTGCCTGTAAATTAGGATTCATTTGATGTAGCCGTTATTTTGTTGAGCTTAACGATTTCCATTCTTTGATACATGAAACATGGTCTTTTCAAAAGTTTTCACCTAAATCGTTCATTTAGATTTTAAAATTTGCAGGTTATAAGGATCTTATCTGGCATAACCTAATTATCAAACGTGATTTAGTTGTAGAGTATAATATATATTTAGTTGTAGAGTATAATATACAAAGTTGAGCGAGTTTCAACTTCCAAAGCATCTGTTGCCTTTGTACACATCAAAACTTTACGTCTGTGACTTTTTCAGATTTTTTCTTGGAAGATGGCGAACCGCGACAGGGGAGCAAACGCATTTTCTTGTTTTCTTTGATTTTGCCTGCTTACCTACTCATCAATAGTTTAGTTTTTAGACTTGGAAATATCTAATCTAGACCTATCAGTTGATTTTCAGTTAACATTTTTAAGGAATTTCTTCCTGATATGGACATCCCTTTTCAAATATTTTGAACTGATTACAATCGATTACCACTTTTCACAGAGTTTGACCACAAATCAGGGGTTAGTGTTTAGTCTTAGCTTCCATATAGCAGTACAGTTTGATAAGTAATTTTATGTCCAAAGCTTCTTTTTCTCAGCATGTTTTTGGACCTATGATCAGAGAAAAAGCTGACTTTCGATTCTTTTTATGTTCCAACAGAGTTCCAAGTATGTTGTTGTCGAGGTTGTAGTCTCGAAGGGACAGCTTTTATCGATGATTAAGTTGATTTTGTTTCAAACTCACTGGCTCATAGGGCTTCTTTACAAATTAGATTTAATGGTTCTATAATGTTGAAGCCGAAGGGTCACGCTTCAATTTGTCGGAATAGTATAGTAGCTTGTCCGAATTCCTTCTGATGACGAGCCACATAGCAATGTTGAATCGCATTTGTGTGAGTCTCTCTCCTCTTCTAGGACCAATTTGTAAGTTTCAACGAGCAAAAATTAACAATTATTTTTAACAAAACGATTGATTCATAATGCGCTGTATCCCAGCATGGGTTGTACAAATGTAGATTTGAGATGTTAAATTAGAACGTTTTTGAAACAACATGCTTGTTTCTTTTCATTTTCTGATGATTAGAGCCAATAATTACAAACAATTTTTAAAATATATATAGTTGCATAAGATTGAAGTATGTATTATTAATTTTAAAAAGCAGCGTTCAACAGAAATATCCATCGTAGCCATGTATTTACCAATTGGGGTAAGGAATTCTGAATTTGGTCAAACTGGTTTACGAGGAATCAAAATTTGTGAAGATCAAAAAAAGTTCGTTTAAAGGAAAACATTTCGAGGACTTGTGAAAGCTTCTATGGTGAACTTGAGCCATCAAGCTCAATAACATGTCGTTTCTCGATAATTAAGCATTTCCCATGGCAGTTCGTGACAAATTTTGTATAATAAAAATAATCATCGGGCATTAATCCAATTTGAACCTTGACGTTGAGACTTTTTAGAGAATCTTATTTCTTAATCGTAACGATATTTGAGAAGGTGATATGATGAGTATCATGCTTAACGGTGTGATTAATACTCGATTTTTCAATCGATAACCATTGCAGCAGGGTAGGCTGATAGTCTGACAGGAGTACCACAAGCGCAGATTCGTTGCCACCATCTATCTTTAAATTTTGGAACTATTGCTCAAGCAGTGAGCACTGTAACCACTAAACAATACGGACTAGAACATAAACATTTTCCATAAAAGAAAATATAAGAATTGAACGAACATGACCATCTGCATTGCGGAAATTTTGCCGGTTGATTGTTGAGACAATTTTCAATTTATATGTTTATTTGAAGTAACATCATGTTTTCCAATTAACAGATATGCTAATCAGCAAAATTTTTGCATACATTGAGATGAAAATCCAAGAGCTATTCAAGAAAAATGGCATCCCCGGGTCTTAAAGTGTAATCAGTAGGTTCTTCTTCAAAAACGAGATTGAAAGAACGATAACATATAATGTGATTTGTAATTATTTACGACAGAAATGAAACGAAATCGACGTAAGCAATTTCGATTTGCAAAGATGTAGCCATTCCACACACATACTCGTAATGCGTGAGAATATGACTCGATTCCGAGCAAAATTGAATGGCCGAAATACACACTTCATTCGTAATAACAGCAAGTAAATTTAAAAAAGTTAGGGGTATAGGGATTTTTACCAAAATATAAAAATAAATAAATATATTGAAATCGGTTCTGTCCATCAGTCTCTCTGTTGCTCTGTCAACAAAAATAAATGCCTCAGAAGTCGAAATCCCCTCGCGATTACACTTGTGAAAAAATTCATGAAGGAAGGTCTTGATGGGTGAAACAAAAAAAAATCTTTTGAAGTCGAAATTCGCTCAACTTTGTTAATAATAGTATGATTTCTGAGTTCCAAATTTCGCCCCAATAACATTATATGGATACCTTCAAACTCAATAAAATTCGATAATTAGCAGTTTTATAAAAGGTTCTAATACTCCGTAAGATTAAAAGAAATCGAATCATATTCACGTAAGTTATAGCTATTTGAAACTATGTACAACAAAAAAAAAATACACGATTTTTGCATTCTATGGACTTTCGCCGAACTAGACACTACAGTTTTGATGTGATCTTTGTAAAATGTTCAGCTTAAATGAATAACAAAAATATTGGATAGTCTAAAAAGTATTGAGCCGTTTTTGTCACTAGATGGTGTTCGTAATCATATATCGGGTAATACTATTCAGATTGAGTCAAACTGACATATGTTTGAAAGGTGACACTCCAGTCTACAATTTTCATACGGACAGTTTTGTATTTCGTCATTCGTGTCAAAAGTTGTACTCATTTAAAAATCAGTGAAATTCAAAAAAAATATATTTATTATATTTTACAATATCACTACGATCAAGGTGAGAATGCCTCGCAGGCTCGTGAAAAAATTTGTGGTGTCTACAGACAAGATACTTTATCAAAAGCCACAGCCAAGAGATGGTTCGCTCGCTTTCATTCGGAAACTTTGATGTCAAAGATGCACCTCGCTCAGGTCGACCAATCACTGAAAAAGGCGATGAAATCTTACAAAAACTTGAAGAAGACCGACACATAAGTAGCCATGACATAGCTAAGAAACTGAATATTCATCACTAAACAGTTTTGAACCATTTGCATAAGCCTGGATACACAAAGAAGCTCGACGTTTGGGTGCCGGATGAATTAACAAAAAAAAAAAAAAAACGCAACGTAATTTAGCCATTTTTGAAGCAAATCATTACGGGCGATGAAAAATGGGTAAGATACGAGAATATCGTTCGGAAAAGATCATGGTCAAAAAAGGTGAAGGCGAACAAGCGACTTCAAAGCCAGAATTAACACCAAATAAGGTTATGGTGTGTGTATGGTGGGATTGGAAGGGAATTGTTTATCATGAGGTGATAGAACCTGGCCAAACCCTCTCCTTGGCTCTGTACTGTCAGCAATTAACCAGATTGCAACAAGCAATTCAAAAAAAAAAACTGGCCAGGATTGATCAATAGAAAGGGCGTTGTCTTCCATCATGACAATGCCAGACCACACACATCTTTGATCACCCGGCAAAAATTGACAGAGCTTGGCTGGGAAATTTTGATGCATCCACCGTATAGTCCAGACCTTGCACCATCAGAATACCATTTGTTTCGGGCTCTGCAAAACTCCTTAATGAAAAGAAATTCACTTCAAAAAGGGACTGTGAAAATTATTGGCCAAGTTTTCGCCGATAAACCACAGAAGTTCTACACAGATGGAATAATGGCTTTACCCAAAAAATGGCAAAAGGTCATAGATAATAATGGACAGTATATACTTAAATAAAATCCATTTTAAATAAAAGAAATATGCAATCGAAAAATGACAAAAAAGGCTCAATACTTTTAGAATATCCAATATATAGTATATCTATTCTTCTAAAAATGCATATATTCCAGGTATAATATTTTCGTTAAAATAAGTTATGTTAGTGAATAACACCATATATCAGTACATTACCATATACATACACACCTGCATCGTGGTATCCTGATGAAACTGGTACTACCACCATTTGGGTTCGGAACAGTGATTTTCAGGGCGGAGAACTGTGGACGGGGGGATGGTTTCGTGTGAGTTCGGTGCTCAGGGACCATCTTCTTTAGTGTGTGCCTAACGCCAAACGAACCGGTATCATCCCTCCAAACCAAGCTAAATGCTATGGAGGGTGCTGTCAATGTGGAATGTGGAGAAGACCCCAATGCTAAAGCAATCAAATGGGGCATGCCTTTAATAGATCTTCGGGGAAAACGAATGCTAGAAATGGGGGCCCGGAGGGCACTCGCCACACTAAGCACCGGGAACACGGCAGCTTTTCGCCATATTGGCTGCGAAAGAACCATACTGGACGTGACATTCGCCTCGGAGCCCTTAGTACGACGGATAAACAATTGAAGAGTATTAGAGAACTACTCAGCCAGTGACCATGAGTGCATTCTGCTTGAGATTAGAGATGTTGTCTCGGAGGGATATACTTCAAGAGTTTCGTCGAGGTGGCCACGGTAGGTGCTCCAATATAGGGTGATTTGCAGGGGACAGAAGAACTGGCAGATCAAGACGTGGCCAGCTCAACTACGAGCATCATTACGATTGCTTGCAACGCTTCTATGCCCCGTCGAAAACTCCGGCACCGGAAGCCTCCTGTGTACTGGTGGTCGACTAAATCGCTAAAAAGCGAAGGCAGTATCACAAGCTTTGGTGCGAGGCTCAACGAGCGTGTAACTGTGACGAGGCATGCAACTCGGTAGCAACATATGAGTCGGCCAGAAAATGCCTTCGCAAATTAATCAACAACAGCAAAGCTCACTGCTGGCAAGATCTAATGGACAATGTGAACAAGAATCCGTGGGGCCTTGCCTTCAAACTAGTAATGCGGAAGATTGGTACCCTACAGATGTCTTGCACGCTTCAAGCGGAAAGGATGGACTAGATAGTGTGGGCACTCTTCCTTACCCATCCTATCCGTAGCAACGTCGTCCATGGTGAAACAGCCATCGAGTGCCCACTCTTCATATAGCCGGTACTGGAAGAGGCAGTCCTTTCATTGAGAGCGGGGAAACATTCAGGCCCAGATGGTGTTCCAGCTGAGGTGTTGCAACTTGTCTATCAAAATTGTCCTGACCTGCTGCTCAGCACATTCAACTCTTGCCTACAGGACGGGGTTTTCACAGTACGATGGAAGGTGGCGAGGCTGACCAGCAAGGAGAAAGGATATCCCGAACCGCCGTCTGCATATCGCCCGTTATGCATGCTAGACACGGTTGGGAAAGTGCAAGAGAAACTCATTAAGGGAAGACTCACTGACGAGATCCGTGCTTCTGCGGACCTATCTTCACGGCATTATGGCTTCAGAGCAGGTCACTCCACCACTGATGCAATTGCAGAGGTGGTGAGTGCAGTCCAAAAGGTAGAGGCACATAGCTACATCAAGTGATCGATCGTTCTGTATATGACACTCGACGTAAGGGATGCCTTCAACTCGGCTAGATAGGTGGTTATTCTGGATACGCTGGAAAAACCTTTTCAAGTTCCAGAATATCTGATGCGGCTTCTAAAGAACTGCTTGAAGGACCGAAGCCTGCTTTACGATACGGTATAGGACCTTTGTCCGGACTATTGAAATGTGTCTCATAGTGGGACAAACGTGTCTCACGATGGAAGATGCTAGTTGGGTCGACTTGATCGGCTATGCGGATGCCGGTGCGACTCTGATCGCTGGACGCACCGTTGAATAAGCGCTACTTAGGCTAAGTATACTAATGCGCCAAGTGAGAGACAGGATGACTGCTCGCCGGATCAGTTTAGCACTGGAGAAAACCAAAGTGGTCATCTTGATAAAAAGAGAACCCCCAGAGTAAGGATGATCAGTATTGGGGCATACTTATCGAAAAGAAGCTAGCGGTGAAATACTTGGAGCTACTGATTGACTCGAAGATGAATTTCTCTGAGCAAATCAGGGCAACAGCTGAGAAGCATGCTTTGGGAGTATCGGAGACGGTTGTCTGCGAAGAAAGACAGCGCTCACTCAATAATTGGCAGCAGCCTTGGGTGAAGTGCACGAAGGGAAGGTGAACTGTGCAGCTCATTAAAATTGAAGGCATGGTGAGACTGAGTTATATTTGATCCAGCTTTTGAGCAGGCATGGATGTTTTCAGTCTTAACTGCACAAGATTGGTATGTCACGGTCTCCCGATTGTCGGTTTTTCCCAGAAGAGGAAGACGATGCCTGCCACACATTTTTCGCTTGCAAAAAATGGGACAGGCTGCAACGGGACCTCTACAGGGAGACGGTAGAGCTCACCCCGGATAGTACATGCAGTCGCGGTGATGCTTGAATTGGTTGACAAAAGGAACCAGGTGGCACATTATGCTCAGGCAGTCCTAAAAGATAAAAGAGACTCAAAGCAGCCGAGGGATCGCTTGGTTGGCAATTCCTCTTTCCCTCTCCCTTCCCACTAGAAGAGGGATCACCCAGCTTGAAGACGTCTCACGGCGTAACAAAACGAGACCCGACCCGAAGTACCGTGTCAAATGGTTACAGGCTGGGTTCTCGGGTTGACAGGGACGGTGTCTAGTGGGTAGTCAAGTATTTTGCGCATTGGAGCCCCATACTCAGTGCGTAAATGCTATTCCCCTCCAAACCGCAAAAGCACAAAATATTACTGTATAAAAAAAGGTTGCGTGCATATTAAACCCCAGGCTTGTGTATATTCAGATAAATTTAATGGTTTTCCAAATCTCATAAAAGCGGGCGCGTTGGAGTTTATTTTTAAAAGTGCTGATCAAGTAGATTTTCAACGTGGTGATGCAGTATCAAGTGCAGTTGATACGGAAAAATTTGTCAAGTTCAGAGAGGTGAGAATTCATTTCCGTGGTGCAATGTTTGATGAAATGAAGTGACTTGCAAGACATAAACAAAATGAACGATTTTAAAGTATGTAAGCTATTGTTCGAAGTCGGTAGTTGTGTGTAGTGTGTGCACCATCATTGTCCGAAGTGAGTAGTAATTTTTCCCAATAATGTCCCATTTCAATTATTCAGCCTCAATAATTGAATGAAAATAGTGAATATTTAAAAATTTGGTGCCTACGAGGGCCAACATTTCGGAATAAAATTTTGTTGTCCGAATTAATAAACCACAGCACTGAAACTACCGATCAAGTTTCAAATTTGTTTCTGCTCAAAGCACGCTTGTTAGCCATCCGATTTTTCTTACCAATCAATATTAGTGAGACATTAATACATAAGACTTTTGGGATACGCTGGCAATCGAAGCGGAAAAGAAAATCGGAAACGATCAAAATAATTTAGATGTATATGTACATTTTTATAGTATTGTAATTTGAACAAGTAAAATATTTCTAGTAGACATGAATTAGATATTATCTTTTTGTACGTCGTAGGCATTACGTGCTATATATCCCTGGAGTGTAATGTTGTACCTGCAAGAGACAAACTATTTCTTTGAAAGATCTTTTATTAAAATTCGATGATCAGCGAGTTTTTTCATAGAGTTTTACAACAAATCGGGTAGAGAAAGAATATACTTCAGTAAGTATATCAATTTTTCGCGATTATTTTTGGAAGCACAGGCGGATAAACAAATGTTAATTATTTCTTTCACAGATATTATATATATCTCCTATTGGTACAACACTATACCTACGAGAGGTATAAATTATCTGAGACGTATATGAAGATCATATCTAAATTATATCTGACTGAAATATATTATAGCTGGCCAAAAAATTTAATATGTCTACCATAGCTATATTATATCCCCGTTGGCGTCAACCGTCTAGGATATAATTTTTCTTTGAGTGTGAATTCTCCCCGCACAATTTACCAAAGGCGTCTTGACCCTGTATCGATAGGAAATACGAGTATATCCATTTGAATAGGTTCGTGATCATGAATTCTCTTAGTAAGCAGATTTTCATAAGGCAGATGAAATTGTTCGTAGATAAGAAAGAAGAAATCGTATTAACATTGGAAATATTTTAGGGCAATACGTAATTTTGTGATATTCTAAAAATGTAAGAGCAAACTCACGATCATTATAGACGTATTGACTTGCGCGAAAAGTTGCAGTGTGACTCTCTTTGCGATAGCTTACAAACTGCTTCAGAAGGTCGCCATGTGGTAAAACTCCTTGTCCAGGATTAAAAACGGGCTTACGGTGACTTTAATGTTTGTGAAATGCTTTCAGGTGATTAGTTTGTTCATCAGACAAAAGATTATCAAGAATAAAATGAAACTTGGATATAATATGGTATTTTTGTCTGCCAACACTGCATTAACGTTCTATTTTTACAAGTTTTCTTTCATCTGAATATGATGCAAAGTAAACATAATCTATTGACGGAAAGATGACATGTTTACTCTTTTCGATGGAATATTGTTGTCAAAGGTAGCCAATATTGATATCAAACGAATGGTCTTGAGAAAAACTTTCAAAATCAGTTGTGAAAAGAGTAGCATTGAGTCAAGCGGGGGCAGTCAAAATATGCATCAGAAAGTCAAAATTCGATCAACTTTGTTAAATTGTCTGATTGGTGAATTTTATGTTTTGGCCTATAAATAAAAAAAGTCGAGTACGCAGGAGAGCGCTCCTACCAGAAGGGCTTTGCAACTATTCTGGTATTTGAAACAAATTTTGAGTCGATAACTTGAATTATTCATCCAATACGTGTACAAGAAATTGTTCAAATTTACCCAAAAGATGCAGAGTATCTTTCATAACAGCCACCATTTCGTTCCAGCTTAAATAATTTATCTGAACATATTCAAGCTCAACAATATTTTTTTTTTTAATTTTCGTGAAAATCTGAAAAAAGAGAATACCTCAGTCAATTTGAGAAATTTATCAACCATCAACAAGCGTTATGGTTTTTGTAGTTTCATATAATGGAAATGGCTACATCTCACTTGACCATTATACGGCTTCCATGCAATTTTGTGGGCGCAAGTACTTTACTCGTATGTTGGCGTACATAATTATGAGCTTTAATAAGTTTAAGGGTGCCGTTTTGAATTTGTGGAACAAAACATAAAATTTAAAAATTATACTTTCGACAAGGATGAGTGTATTTTGACCTTAGAGGTATTTGTTGCCTTGTACTTACATATAAAGGCCTAGTCCATATATGGTAGTGGTTTAGGCGCTCACCGCTTACGCATCAGTTCCCAAGCTCAGAGTTCGTTGTGGTAACGAGTTTCTGCTTGTTGTGTTATGTCAGACAATTAGTCTACCTAGCTGAGATTGATACTGATTGAAAAAATCAGGTAATAATCATTTGGTAGAGCGTGATACTGAACATATCACCTTGAATATCGTTACTGTCATGAAATGAGATTTCCTAGCAAATCTCAATGCCAAGCTGCGAATTGGATTAGTGCGAGTGATTATTATTATTACTTATAAAGGCCTACAACCGTGACTTATTTCAGATTTTTTGGTTCAATGGTTTCCAACTGCGTGAGGGCAAGGACATACATTTTTTGTATATTTTTCCAACCCCCCTGGACCCCCTGATATACAAAATCACATTTTTGTTTCAGGTTCTAAAGGTCCCAATCAAAACCTTGCATTGGATACCACGCGACTACCTTTGATGAAAAAAATGTTTTGAGGGCCACTTCAATACAGGGGGGGTTCATAAAAAATATTGAAATGTTTGAGAGAGCACTAGTTCTGACCTTGCCACAAAGTTTGAGCTTTGTAGCTGCGAAAGTTTCTACAGTCCTTCTCGGGCCTTGCCTTCTGGCAAAATCGCTTCCAACTGTCTCGGTCCATTGACCGCTTCCCCCAATTTCGAAACCCAAACAGGAATGAATTGTCTTCGTCGACTGAGTCAGACCAGGGTTTGCTCACTGGCCTACATCCTTCAGTTCTCCCATTGAGTACCTTTTTGAGTATCCGTTGTTCGCCTTTCCGAAAGCTATAGTATTTTGAAAAAAATTTCAGAAATGGAGTATAGAATTGATATTTTATCATGACCACTTAGTACACCGTGAAGACAAAAGCGACGAGTTTAAATACAACAAAATAACTTTTTTTTTCTAGTTCAATTTATAGGTTCTATTCGTATGTATGAGCTAACGTAAACCTTCTCGCAAGAGCACTCTCCTGCTGCTTCAACTTGTTTCACTATGCAACGTATCGATTTAATTGGATTGCTATGTACCAATTTCACCCTTTCGAAATAATTTTTTATACAAAATACTAAATAAGTCGTAGTCGTATTTCGGAGGAATTTTCGAATCAAATTCCAGTTAGCTCAAATTGTTGCAAAATGTGACAACTTAAGGTGTAAGGAAGTCATCATTATTTGGATGACTGAGTTTCACTAAATTTAGATTCAACGGTATTCCTGCGTCCTTTAAAATAAAATTCCAAGCTTCTTTCCACAGTAACGTACCATAATATAGGGAATCCATTTACAATGCATGAAAATATGGTCGTTCTAAATCTTGTCTTAATGTTTTCGTTTTATGACTAGTCTATCAGCAAAATGATTACACACCGTTGCTTTCCAACCTAATTGAAAATCATAAGATTTTAGTTCAATTAATGCAATACAAAAAATCATAGCTTTAAAATAGACCATTCGAATATGTGAAGTTGATAATTCAAGAAGAAATGCAGCTCTGAATTATTTAACCAAGTTACGAGAGAAGTTAATTGCACAAATCTTACGTATGCTAACGTTACGCTAAATGATTCCCAGCATGCATATTTCTTCCATGCTACTACTGTTCTAAGGGGGTCTCCACTGCCAGCCGGTTTCACCTGCTTGAGTATTTACGCAGCGTTAATTTTTCTCAAACATAGCATGCAATTCAACTGTTTCTTATTGATCAAAAAATAATTCAATTATTGCAGCCTATCATTAAATCCACGAAACTCATCCTCGTTCTTCTAAACACAGATTAACAAATGTTTGAAAAATTAGTTTTTACTTTTAAATTATTACGGTATTCGCAACGGGTCATCATTTTATCTGATTTAATACTGCTATGTTTCTTTCTTGAAAGAGCCAGATGGACAAACAACTCTGTGATGTACGGGCTTATGCGACTTAAATTAAAGAATATAAGAAGTCGTTTGAGAGAAAACAGCGTTGATTATAGCACTAGCATTTCAACACAGCAATAATGCTAAGCGTACAGTCTGTTCAGTCTTCGATAATTTATGCTTGTGGTCCCAAAATCTTTAAAGAATCAAGAATTGCGGATAAACAGAAATTTTTGTTATTTATTCGTCCAATGGAGATCTACTGAAACAAAGGAAATACTAGAAATTTTCCTTAAAACCAAACATTTTGAATATGTCAACTAATTGTTTCGTCATTGACACTGAAATTAAACAGGCAATGGGACTCGAACCGAAATTGTTTGAAAAGAGATAGCAAAATCATTGTGTTTAAGAAACTTTCACCTTGAAGTTTTTCCTAGTAGTGTAAATTATTAATCTTATGTCATGATACTAAAGTGAATTTAAATGGTCAGTGGTCCAACAGCTCGACACACAAGTACCTTTATACGAAGCCTACGCTTTACATTCGTCTCTCGAACAAAAATCTTCGATTGATACCTGAATGGCAAGGCATCAGGTTTCTTTCACATATTAAAAATGATGGAGAGTTGATAACGTTTGAAGCATTTACATACTCGTCGTGTTGATATCCAAGCCAAGCTTTTCTTTGCTGGCTAAAACCCCATGGATTGGTTTGAAGATACAACCTATAAATCAAGTTGAAATAGAATTGTGAAGGGAGCAAAAATGCCCACTTTAGGTGCAACGCATATGATAAACTGCGCAATGAATGTTGAAAATGGAAAGTTTTTTATACGGCCATTGGCATCCCACATCTCCTTTTGCATCTTTTGGAAATTAAAGAAAAAAGCTAAACTTGATTTGGCAAAAACAAGTCATGGGGTAAACCAAGCAAATGTTTCGGACCAGGTACAGCTACGGTCATTTACAAGTTTTCCCTTAATAGTTTGGCGCATTTTATACGTATTTCCAATTCTGACTTTGAATATTTGTATGAAAATATGTTGCTTTTACTTGCACGCCATTATAATCGTTGGATGTATGTATGAAGAAAATGGGCTGTTATATAAATGCTATTATAAAACAGATATTTTAATGTGCATTAACTGCTTACAAAGTAGACACAACAAAACAAACCCAAAATAAAAGACAATTAAGTTTAGTTTCAAGTGCGCGTATCTCGTGGTACATTAACCTTTGGCATTTGAAGTTTTTGAACACATTAACCGAAAGATAATATCAATGTGCAAGTTTGTTACATCCAATTCATATTAGTTATCATATTTGAAGGGAATCACTGTAAATAGTAGCATATGCAAAGCTTTTCTAAAAATATGGTTTTATTTTGAAATCTTCATTGTCATTGTTTATTTCGTGAATTCGTTAGACGCTTTCCTTCCAAAGCTTTCAACTACCAACATGTAACTATCAACTGCCAACGGTTAACGACTTGTTGACCCTTTAATTCAATCTTTAGTCCATAAAGCTAAAATTGTAACATGGTAGAATAATTAAAAAATTCAATTAATTATAACAAATCATTGGAGAAGTTCAATAATTACAATTAAACACTTGTTGTATTCTGCATTGACAATTATATATTGCAGAATTTTGTATTGTTAAAAATGTAATATGTCACTGGTATCGAAGTATTTTCACAGAAAGTTGTTCCGTTGTAAAAAATATTATACTTAAATCTTATTTTGCTGAAACTACACTACTTTATTTAGCCGTTCATGCTTAGTTATGAACGTATACATATGCATACGCGATTTAATTTTTCATACTCATTACACCATGCAATAAAATCGGTGGAATTAACTGGATTTTTTTAACAGCTGTTGACCATGAAAATTGTTAGACGATTCATTCAGCTTTAACGTGGTCAGTAGCAAAGAAAGAGCAAATATATAAACCAAAGCGAAACCGTTAAATTTACGCTTTTAGTATGAAGTTGACCTTGTCTTTGGTGTAAAATGTAAAAATATGCAAGACAATGTGCATGTAGAAAGAGTTGATTGTTGTAACAGACTCCGTATTACCTGTCGGTTAATCCGTAAGGAATGACTGGCAAGACATATTGGCGTAGCATGTTTTAACCGAATATACTAAGTTTCTTTAGCCAAATCATCATTTTTTGAGTTGTATTATACTAAATTAATTCTATGATGCATTTCTATATGCTTCAAGATATTTTTGAATTTGAAATGCGTGTATCTAATTTTCGTCTTCTTACAGACTGCAAATCCTGTCATTCTTAGCAACTCTTTAACAGACTTCGAATTTTAATTAATCATATGAAAACAAATTATATAAATAATATAGGGTGCGGCACCATAACTTCCTTCTTTCGAGACTTATAGGATGGGCGAAATACAAGTTTCTTTTTAAAAATGCAATGAAATCAACAAAAAACAATTTTTTTTCTTATAATTAGGCTTCATTCGCAAGAAAAAAACCTTCCCGTTAGTTGTGAAATACAATTTCATTCATATGGTTGCCATGGCTGGCATGACAGTAAGCCGTCCTTTGAGCCTAATTTTCCAAGACATTATTGATGGTTTGGGGCCCTATCTGAGCAATGATTTGTTGAATATTCAATTTAAGTGCTTGAATCTTTTGTGGATTTTCCGCATAACATTGATCTCTCACAGCGCCCTCCAACGGTGTCAAATTGCAGCTTCGAGGCAGCCAATTTACATCGCCAAGGCGGCTGTTTACAGGATTTCCGAATTTTGTGCGCAAAAGATCGATATTTCGATGAACTGTATGGCATGGCACACCATCCTGTTAAAACCAAAGGTCAGTCAAGTCTAAATTTTCAATCTCCGGCCACAAAAAGTTGGTTATCATCCCTCTGTAGCGCTCCCCGTTGAACGAAACAACATTTTCAGCCTTATTTTCAAAGAAAAACGGTCCAATTATACCACCCCTCCAGAATCCACACCATGCTGTTACTCGCCGAGGATGCATTGGCTGCTCGACAATCACGTGTAGGTTTTCCGAGCCCCAGATGTTGTAGTTTTCTTTGTTCACAAAGCTGCCGTAACGAAAATATGCCTCATCAGAAAAGATGATTTTTGAGAAAAATCGATTTCGATTTCAATATTTCCCAACGTCATTCAAGCATAAATCGATTCATTTCGTTCCGCGGAAGGTTAATAATGACTCCCTAATATAATTTTGAGCGGGAAGCAGCTGTCAGTGTCAAAATAACATGTGATTTTTGCCTCAACGGCAAAAGCACATTCCTCATTATTCATGATGACGACTGAACTACAATGTATACTTTAAAGTCCCGTCTCCGCTCTGACACTAATTGACTGAATGGCGCACACTTGAAAACGAAACATAAAAGAAGAAAAATATTTTAGGAAAATTGGAAAGCTTTAAGGGAATATCAAAATTTTAGAAAAGAAAATTGACTTCAACGCGCCCTTAAAAGAAAGAAATAAATTTGATGGAATCGGTGCCAAATAATTTTCACCTGTTTTAGATATAATTGGTGAAATGATTGCCACTTAATTTTTCAAAACCAGGAAACTGATGTACGATTCAAGCAAATTTATTTTATCGTTTTTAGAGCACCTTGAAATCGGTTTTCTTTTCTTCCCAAAAAAATTATTTATTATATTGGATAAATGTGTACATATATATATTGGTGTCTCAAAACTATTGAGATTTTTTTGTTATTTTTTGATTGAATATTTCTTTTATTTAAAATGGATTTTATTTACTTACATATTGTCCATTATTATCTATGATCTTTTGTCATTCTTTGGGTACAGCCATTATTCCATCCGTGGAGAACCTCTGTGGTTTATCGGACAAAAACTTCACCAAATGATTTTCACAGTCCCTTTTTGAAGTGAATTTCTTTTCATTAAGGACCGAAACAAATGGTAGTCTGATGGTGCAAGGTCTGGACTATACGGTGGATGCATCCAAACTTCCCAGCCAAGCTCTGTCAATTTTTGCCGGGACATTAAAGATGTGTGTGGTCTAGCATTGTCATGATGGAAGACAACGCCCTTTCTATTGATCAGTCCTGGCCAGTTTTTTGAATTGCTTGGATCAATCTGATTAATTGCTGACAGTACACAGTACACACAAACGTATGTCAGTTTGACTCAATCTGATTAGTATTGCCCGATATATGACAACGAACCATCTAGTGACAAAAAAGGCTCAATATTTTTTTAGACTATCCAATATATATATGTACATATATGTATATATATATATATATATATATATATATATATATATATATATATATATATATATATATAATATATATCTACATATATATATGTATATATATACATATATATATATATATATGTATATATGTATACATATATATATATATATATATATATATATATATATATAATATATATATATATATATATATATATATATATATATATATATATATATATATATATATATATATATGTATGTATATATATACACACACACATATATATATATATATATATATATATATATATATATATATATATATATATATATATATATATATACATATACTATAAACTCGTATGTGTATATGAAGTAATTCTTAGAAGAGCGTCTGCGAAAATATTTGTATTCTATCCCTGTAAAGAAGCGACAAATTACTAACTTGAAGATTATTTTCTAGATACATTATAACATATTTTAAGATTTTATGCATGGGCTTTAACTATTTCTCCTCAAAGTATAAATATCTACGGTAGCATAAAAAGTTCAATAGATTATTTTGCAAACACATATTCAACTCAATGAAAATTCAAAGAGCCCACTATAGATCTTTTTAGGGTTTTGTAAAATAATTTTACAAAACCCTTCTAAAATCGCGTCCTGTCTGTCCGTCTGTCCGTCTGTCTGTCTGTCCGTCCGTCCGTCCGTCCGTCCGTGTGTCACAGCAGTTTTTCTCGTAAACTACTTAAGCTAGAAGCATCAAATTTTGTATGTAGGTGTAAAGTGTTGCTCTCTTCAAAGTTCAACTGCGAAAAAATTTTAGGAGGTATTTTAGGGGGGTCTCCCCATGTAGGGGAGTGACCCCCCGAAAAAAAAATTTCATTGAAGGTAGCCGATATGGGTATCAAATGAAAGGTCTTGATGAGAACTTTTCAAAACAGGTCTTAGTTTGGCAAAATTTTCTTCGAGGGGCGCACAGGGAGGGGAAATACACAAAAAATTTGTGTCCCCCCCCCCCCTCGCGATTGGACACCTGTGATCCGAAAAATCTGAAAAAAAAATCAAGAATGTAGGCCTTGATGGGTACAACAACAACAAATACGTGAGAAGTCGCAATTCACTCAACTTTGTTAGTAATAGTATGATTTATCGATTTTATGTTTTCTTGAATAAAATTTTAACGGTACCCTTAAATTCAATGAAATTCAGCACGCAGGTGACTATTTATAAGATTGATTAACCCTGCAAGTTTCATAAAGATTGAATCATATTTAGCGAAGTTATAGCGGTTTGAATTTTCCTGTATTACTATGGAACAATATGCGCTGCATATATTACTATGGCAACATATGGCTATGGAACAACATGCGCGTTTTATCGACTCAGACACTACAGTTTTGCTAGGATTTGCATGAAAATTTCAGGAATGATAGGTGTCATGAATATATTTGAGAATCGGTTCAGCTAGTGGTATCAGTAATTGTAAAACAAAATAGTGGCTGTTTTGAATGCGAAGATTGAATAATTTTGAGTTATTTTTTCCCAATTTCAACGTTTCAGGTGCATGCTTTGTACACTTGATTCAATTTAATGAATGACTGAAGATGAGTACCTACAATTAATACTCATAAGCGAAACAAGTCAAGGAGGCAGGAGAGAGCTCCTAGCAAAAGGGTTTTGTAACAACTCTAGGATTCGAAAAAGTTGGCTACTAATCGATGATAACAGTACAGCAGAGTGGCCCCTGAAAAAAATTCATCAAACGTAGCTGATATGAGTATGAAATGAAAGTTTTCATGGGAGCTTTTCAAAACAGTTCTTAAACTGTCAGTTTTTGCTTCAGTGGGGCACAGGGGGGAAATACATGTAAAATGTGTTTCCTCCCTCGCGAATGGTCATCTGAAATAATTATCAAGGGAGATATTTATGAGTATAACAATACCAAAAATCTCAGAAGTCGAAATTCGTTCAACTTTGTTAATAATAGTATGATCTTCGAATTTCACAGTTTCTCCAATAAAATCGTCATTGACATGCTTCTTGACTTTATTGAATCTGGTGACTGCATTTTGAAAATTGAATACAAAACCCTTCTGACATGAGCGTAGGTCTGTTTACCCAACTTGTTTCAAAATATATTTTGAAATCAAAAGTAACGGCATTAAATTACTTGAAGTACCTAAATATTAAATAAGAATTAGCGTAATTTTGCGAGATCGTGGTAGATATTCTGCTCGTACTGGACTAAACTTTCTATGGGATTCTTTCTATGGCAATTGGTCGGCTCAGATTTATTGTATAAAGTATGAACTCAGTTTTTGTTGTTTCATATAAAATTTCAATTTTAAATTTCATATATACCATTACGTTTGTCACGGGCAAGATATGTATTGGGAGCATACAATTCTTGCTACTATTGAGAGGCATTTTCTGGGCAACAAAAAGAATTAATGTCCTGTAGAATTTGATTGCAAAGTGCTAAAGTGATACTACAGCATTGTTGGACGTAAAATTGAGTGAAAACTTCGTGACAACGATACTTTTAGGGAAGTCGCGTCAAAACCAGCAAAACACTGCTGCCATTAACCGTTGTTCTATGTTCTATTAAATCAGCTGTACCAGTAAGTAACGCATTAAGTTTACTTGATTCTGACTCCTATTTTGGACCACCAAGCTGAAAATTGAGTACATCTAGCGCTTAAAATAACTTGAAATGTTCTTTCCTCCTCTCCGTTGCACAATCTGCTTACTGGGCTCTGTATCTTTATCTTTATGTACGAAACTCTTGCACTTCCACCCGAATATTGCATGACCTTTTCACCCTGCGTGCATGAGTTGGGCAAAATTACTATTGCCATGTGTATATTGAAGATGCCAAATTTAAGTCTGTTCGCATGGTGCCCGAATTTCGAAGAATCGTTCTTCTCTTAAAAAATATTGATTATTTTACAACATACTAATTATTGACAAATCACCGTAACCACAAAATATTTGTAAAGACTTTATCCCTCCAAAAGAAGTCGAACTCATTTTAAGGGCTTTGTAAAATGGATTTTACAAAGACCTACTAATTTTGCATCCTGTTAGTCCGTACGTCACAGCAAATTTTCTGAATCACTTTTATCACCAAACTTCCAAATGTCTTTGCGTTATTAACATTCCCTTAATTTTTTAATGGGACTCCCCCATATACTGAGGTGACACTTAACAAATTTTTTTAACTAAGGTAGTCGACTGAGGTACAACAAATATCTTAGAAGTTAACATTCTCTAAACGATTTGTTTCGTTGAATTGCAGCGGTTATCTTAAATATACTCGTATTGAAACGGTCCCTTTGCTAGAATAGGGCAAGACCTTTCTCGGAAAGTTCTCTATAAATAACCAATTGTTGGCAGGAAAGGAGGAGTCTCAGGAATGTTCACTGCGACACGGCGGAAAATATTGCGTCATCAAAAATCCATGTATCCTGGAGATAAATAAAACACCATGGAAAGAAACCCAGCCAGAAAAGCGAATACAGAAGAAGAAGACGGAAGGTCTATACTTACAGTGCAGGGGGATGCATTCCCAGCCTTAGCTTCAAAATGTACTGAGCGGAAAAACTCCCGGTCAACGTCATCCAGTGACTGCAATGCCCAAAAGATAAAAATGGCTCACAGCAGCCAGGGACGTCTGGGTTGGGGGATCACTTTTCCAGCAATTCCTCTTCCTCCCTCTCCTCCCGCTAGAAGCAAGATCAACACGAAGCAGAAAATGCTAAGGAAGCAGAACAAATGCTAAACAAGAGCAAATAAGAATTGGCTGAGTTGCCTGCAGGATTCAGCGGAGCAGTACGTCTTCGTGTTTTTAAGTATCTTGGTTATGGCCATACCGCAAAAGAAAACAATAGGGCTAATAGGAGCTCATTGTGCTACAATTGTGGTCAAGTGGGGGTACAAAATGAACCAAGAAATGAGCAAAAAACACATTGCGTCCTCTCTAGTACCAAGGGTACACAATTGGAGATTTCTAGAGGCATGCTCAGTCAGTGAGCTCCAGTCCATAGCATTTGAGATTAACGATGCAGCTTCTCGGTGCACATTTGCCAAGCTTTCTAGTCCTGGGTGGAACACTGGAAATATCAACATTGAGAAGTTAGTTATTGTGCTTATGATAAGAACATCTTATCCTGGAGCTTGGCAGGGAAGTGAAGGATTACCAGCTATAGACATGGTGAGATCAACTATGAGTGTTAACACATTTATCTGCAGATTTTACATGCCCCGTTAGTGTACTGATAGCCTTCTGAAATCCCCAAACGGCGAGGTGCATGCCACAAGCTCTGATGAAAGGCCAAATGCGCACAGAAACGGGATGGAGTACGCACTAAGCTAGCTGCATACAAATCAGCCAGATAGCATCTTCGCAACCTTATCAAAAAGGGGCAAGACCAGCTGCCGGCAAGATCTCGTGGATGACGTGAACAACGATTTATGGGATCTGGGATAAAAGCTGGTTATGCAGAAGCTTGGCACTTCAGAGTCAATCTACACATACAAGGCGGAAAAGATAGACCAGATTATGCGAGCCTTTTCCTCACACACCTCATCCATGTTGATGCTGTTGATGATAAAACACCAGTGAAATGCCCACTTTTCATTAATATGGAACTGGAGAAACCAATCTTGTCTATGAAGACAAAAAAAGCCCTAGCACCAGATGAAATTCAATCTAAAGTAGTGCATATGGTCTTTCACATGTGTTCTGACTTGCTGCTCAGTATTCTCAGCGCTTATTTGTAAGAAGGGTTACTCCCGAATTGCTGGAAGGTAGCGGGGCCCATGCTAATCAACGATGAGAAAGGAAATATCTAGTTTCAATCTGCAATCCGTCTGTTGTTTGCGTGGCACGATTGGGAAAGTGCTCAAAAAACTCATGATTCATGCTGCTTGAGAACTATCTCCCCCAGCAGTATGGCATAGTCCAGTCTGTGACAGCACGTTGCAGCTCGACCCATCGGGTAGTCTTTGGTTACTCTTTCTTTCGACTCTGCTATACGCGCGGATATTCTAGAAGCGATGGAAATCCTTTCAAAGTGCCTGAATATCTGCTGTGGGTTTTTAAGAACTATTTGAAGGACCGCAGCCTACATCGTGTGCTGCTTAAAGCTCCATCTTCGACCTTATTTTTGGAGGCTTGAGCTGCCATATGAATCATGTCATAATAACTATGGGGCGACACTTTTAGCAAGCAGTTGCTCTGAAAGCACTTAGCAAAGGTGCAGGGAAAAGAATCGATGCAAATCGCACGCGCATGTTGAATGCTCTCCGGGTCACCGGTGTTCGTGATCACAGATCTACCCACGCGAAAGTCAAGATGGCAGTTGGTAGAGAGGAGAAATACCGCCCACTCAGTGATTGTTCTAGGAGAGCAACACAACGGGAAAATGGACTGCGCGCCTGATCACTGATCTCAGGACGGTATGGTTCAATCGAAGGTATGGTGAGAGCGTGCATGGATGTTTTCGATCATATCTGCTCAAAATTGGTAAGTCATGGTCTCCCGATTGCGTGTTTTTCACAGGATAAGTGGATGATGCCTGGCATACATTTTTTCCTGCAAAAGATGGGGTAAGCAGCCTGCTGGCATCTGCAACGAAACTTGAGAGTCCTCCGTGGAAACCATAATTGAAACGATTTTAGAACGGTTGACAAATGAAATCGCGCCGCACATTATGCTCAAGTGCTCATGAAAGTTAAAAATGCATACTGTTAAGAAGCATCGTGAAACAAGGTTCTCTTTTCTACCAATCTTTTCCCCTTCCTTTCTTCCTTCTAGGCATAGGAAAGGGAGGTCTAGCTTGATTCTCTTCTCATCTTGACAAGGGAGGGGCTTAGTGGGTGGTCCAGAAACATTGCGCGTTTGAGGGCCCTATACTCTGAGCGTAATCTATCTTCACCTCTCTGACATAAAAAAGATCCCTTTGCTGAAAAAAATCATATGAATGGGGTCTAAATCTGAGAGATATAGACGAATTTCCTTAAATTACAGGAACAGGAACGCAATTTTGAATTAGCCCGCGCATTCAGCAACATTGTCTAAGCCTAAAAATGGCGGTTGTGATTTGTTTATAAAATGACTTCCCAATCTT